>CM067348.1:35718011-35752075 GCA_034190875.2 Urechis unicinctus | reverse complement strand
TCCTCGTTAGGTCTTGCGGATGGTTCAACGGTGGGTGGCTCAGTATCTGTGGAATGTCTCAGTGACAAAAAAATCTCATGTAATCAGCTATGTACAAGGAGACATGTGTATAGGTTTTAATGTGGCGTCCTGTACTGACTACGTGGGAGCCTTCCAACAAGTCTTAAACCCAGCATCAACTCAAGATGTAGTAAGGTGCGGACAACCGCTTGTGGAGCAGTTAAGATTAGCAAACAGCAAGCGACACATGGAGGAGCAAGTGAAAGAGAGGTTCTAAAGGGAATTGGAGAAAGGCGCCATTGTTGGCGCCATGAATGAGACGCGCAGACATCGTCCTCACTCGCGGAAGTCATATTGCGTTCCACAGCAGATGTGCAGTAGTGTCATGGTTATTTGTGAAGTTTAAGGTTGTTTTATGGATAATTAGGCGAATCTCATGCCGTTAATTGAATGAAATATTAATCAGCGATATTCAATGAATTCGAGAAATAAATATATGGAGTGTTGGGAAACTACTCTACAATCAACAAATTAGCTACAAATATATAAAAATACATTTAGATGACTCCTAACTCAATATCCTTGAATAAATGAAGACGTTCATCCATCACAATTGCCCGGGAACTAATGCAAAACCAATATGAGCCGAATTTACATTGAAGTAAGTATTAATAATTGAATCCCACATGTCACTGACAGTTGATATTAGTTACGAGACAATGTAAATAACGCCATCCATAAAGCCATCGTCATTATTGTTTCCCATGACTCCCATCGAAATACCAGTTGTTATGATGATTACAACACAGAAGATTACAAAGAAGAATCTATCAATCACCCTAGCAACAGCTTCCCAGTCGCCTTTGTTGGCCTTGTTTCTCCTTTTCTCACTACGTTCTGCCTGCTGGGATCGTAGTAGCTCTGTGACGTCACCGGAAACAGCTGGTTCCTTCAGTTGTGGCTCTGTTGAATCAACTTTGCTCAAAGGTTGGACATCTCTCGTCATCGGCTGTACGCTGTTAGCCCACTTGGGACCATCACTACTTGGCATGTCACGGCGTCGTCTCATACAGAGGAGGAAGGCGAGTGCTCTGAGAATAGAGGTATGTAACCAGGAAGGGACGGGCTTGTCAGGAGAGTGATGATGGACACTCAGTACTAAGACGGTGCTGAACAGGGCTATGGCAGTCAAACCCATGCTGATGATGATGTACACAGCTGTGGATGTGATAACCAGAACTTTCATAACGCAATTCAATTATATATATTCATGTACATTCTATTGACTATTGCACCATTAACTTACTAAGTACGGAGACGGTGTCGCTGGCCCTAGGTGTAATATCAGACACCATGAGTAGCACCACCGAGTAGGAGAGAAACACAGTGATTCCCAACGATATCTGACGATCAAACACCGCACAATCTACTCTGTCATATAGTTATAATAAAACTGGAATTACAAATAATCGGTCCATTGAATAGAACCTTACTTTTTCGCCAGCTTCTGCCGGAAGACAGAACACCAGCAGCGCCATGACAGTCATGATCAAGGCTGGCACAACCAGGTTCAGAACAAGAAAGGTCGGTTTTCTCTTCAGTCTAAGTTGGAAAGCCACCATGGGCAGAATATAATCTTGGGATCCGTCATTGAAAACCTGCTCTCTTCGCCCAACTGCTGTGGATGTGAGTTCCCATTCGCCATATTGTACATAATATGTTAGATCCACTTCAGGTAGTGCATATGTGAGATTGACTTCTGTAGCACCATACATCCAATTAATGAACTGCACCTCACACAAATTTGACTGTCGAACGGAAAGTAATGAAGGTTGACCCTACAGGAAGTTTTCCATTTGGAGCCAGGCGCCCACAGTGCCAAGCCATTGGGGGCGATTGTCACTCTAGACGGGGCATAGGAACAATAAGATCTCAAATAGTATCATTTGTAATGGATCCATTAATCTAACAATTCATAAGCATTATCACCTGAAGTTTGCATCGAGAGTAAGATCTGAGCCTTGATCTACGCTGTTGAGCATAGCAATTTCAGGTATCCACACTTGTTCACCGTTCATTGTCATTTTGTCCACTCCGAAATAATCAGCAGGGTTCCACTGGAGAATCTCATCTACCCAGGACTGTTGAACGAATAAGATGGTGTTGGTGTGCTACTTGATTACAGGTTTATGCCATGTATTAAGTGACGTTGTGCATGTTGAATATTACTCCATGCGAGGATATTGTAGTTTTATTTAAGTACAGTAGTAGGTCCACTGCGCCGACCCTGACATTTTACGCCGACCCTATACATTTAACAGGTCATATTATAACCCTCTAACAGGTCCAGACGGAAATCAAATACGAAGGGGTATAAAATACTTACAACTTGCATCCAGCCAAACGTGGTCATGACTTGGGCTTTCTCATCCTGCATGTTCACATTCCAACGACAGCTAAAGCGCATGATGTTTTTGTTTAAACTACAAACTAGACGAGGTATTTATCATAACAATCACTCACCAGACTCTCTACACGAGCCAACGAGAACATCAGAGTAGCCGTGAGTTGCTGGTCGTGTCTTCTAACTGGTCTGATGTTTTTATCGTAGTTAGCCATGAGGTCATTATAAAGCTTAAGTTCCCAGTGGACAGAGGCTGGAATGTTGTATATATGAGTTAATTTCAATACAAGATATACCCTAGGAAACTATAAGCAGCACATAACATGACATGGTGCTAGTTCCGCGCCATATTTGTGTAGTTAAATGACCCGCCATCCGCCCAGGTAAAGTAAAC
The DNA here is from genome assembly GCA_034190875.2 of Urechis unicinctus. Classification (NCBI taxonomy): domain Eukaryota; kingdom Metazoa; phylum Annelida; class Polychaeta; order Xenopneusta; family Urechidae; genus Urechis; species Urechis unicinctus. The sequence goes on along the minus strand of CM067348.1, from coordinate 35,749,277 downwards.
CCCTTTATACTTTGCAGCCACAGGTTTTATTTCCCTTTATAGTTGTGGTTATTTCCCTTATTCGAATCATAGATACAAAAAAAGAGATGACAAGTGATCTGTATCAATAAAATCCACATGCAATGATTTCAATTCCAATCCATGAATTGTCTAGTTTGTATATAAAAAACAAAATCATTGATCATATCAGGGCTCTTTTGAGCGACTAATCAAGAATATGTATTTTAGACTTCAATTCAACAAACTATACTAACTTTTGTCAGTAAAAAATGATTTACAATATCTATAACAATATCACCAGATTTATAAGCAACTTCTCTAAAATTGAACCCAAGGTTCGCTTCACAGGTACAGATGCTCTGTTGCTCCTACAACAAATATTGCATTTGTGAATTAATCATTATTGACAATGGAGTTAAAGCTTTAGAGTCGTAATGTTTAGTCACAGGTATTAGTCCTCCTTTATAGTGAGCAGCTACAGGTTTTATACAGAGTTGTAAGTCTATAGTCGCAGGTTTTTTTCCCCCTTATTAAATCATAGATAAAATTAAACGACTTTCACAGGAATATTGGTGATTTCATTCAAATTTTATGTCTTCGTTTGCTAGTATCGGAAACATTAACACATTGATGACATGCAGATACGTAGAACGTGGTCAGGGTAATGAACTCAGACAAAACCATCATTCTCTGATCATTTTGTTCAAATTTCTCTGATATAACTTCCAATAGCAGATCGGAATCAGTCAAAAATGATATATAATATCTATGTTGCTGCCACTTGACGAGTTATCAACAGGCTCTGAAAATCACCTGACACCGACCCCTGTCAACACGACTGGTGAGTAAATACAAATTCCCTCTGTCTACTATAATTATTTGCGAACATACCATTAATATTTCAAGAGTATGTCAAAACAGCTAAGCTTCTAGGGTATGGTGTCAGTGAGCATGATAAATGGTCTGTATACCGAGTTGTAAGTCCTACTTACTGTTATCGGCTTTCCCACAGGAGAGCAAAGATAAGCATATTACGTTAACAAGCACGGCGTTCCAAATGAGGGTACTATCCATGTCTATTGGCTTATTTTAGATAAATCTTCGGGGACAGGGGTGGGTGAGGGGTCCCTGTCAGTCAGCCTCATGTTCGTCAGCACCCTTCTTATCAAGCATGGGGGCACCAACCTGATTGATCACGTGATTTATCTAAACACCGAGGTAGGGTTGCCTGCCCGAGTCATGACGAGTTTATTGATTGCATGGAACAGTGCACCATCCCCGCCATGACTGAGTTATTTAAGCAGTGGGGTAGGGTTGAGGTGAGGGGGCCCCGTCATGACTGAGTTGTCTTAGCAGCGAGGTAGGGTTGGGGTGAGGGGGCCCCGTCATGACTGAGTTATCTATTTAAGCAGCGGGGTTGAGTCTGGGTGAGGGGTCCCCCATCTGACTAAGTTATCTAAGCAGCGAGATAGAGTTGGGGTGAGGAGTACCGTCGTGACGATTGAGTTATCTAAGCAGCAAGGTAGTGTTGGAGTGAAAGGTCCCAGTCATGACTGAGTCATCTATCTAAGCAGCGAGGTAGTGTTGGGGTGAGGGGGCCCCGTCATGACTGAGTTATCTAAGCAGCTGGGAAGGGATGGGGTGAGGGGGCTCCGTCATGACTGAGTTATCTATCTAAGCAGCGAGGTAGTGTTGGGGTAAGGGGGCCCTGTCATGACGGAATTATCTAAGCACCGAGGTAGGTTTGGGGTGAGGGGGCCCCGTCATGACGGAATTATCTAAGCACCGAGGTAGGTTTGGGGTGAGGGGGCCCCGTCATGACTGAGTTATTTAAGCAGCGGGGTAGGGTTAGTGGGAGGAACTAGTTGAAAGGATTGGCAAACGATTAGCTGCGTTAGTGTGCACAAATTGAAGGGCAGGACTGACAAAACCCGTTTAAAATGTGCTTGATAAATATGGATCAATCAGATTAATTTCCATTCATTTATAGTGACGTATTTATCCTGCGTGAATAGTTGATACTAGATGATTTGCTGCAGATGATGTGGCGACAATAAACGGGTAGATGGAAGACAGCCAAATGTCCATTCGTTTGTTTCAGATCTGGGAACGATTGTGTTATGATGCGCGTGTTTATGGAGAATCTAAGTGGCACTGCCGTGTGATGTTTGATTAGAACGCCCGATATCTGACCCAATATAGCCAATCAATGCACTATGTCAACCCCGTCGTTAGTGTAACTGCAGAACTACATAACTACACATCCAGCTGCTGATTTCGCACGGGTGTAACATCACAGAACCAATCCTCACAGAAGACATAATAGCATCATATTTGTACTGGTTATTACAGAAACGGCACTCTCCATTTCACAATTCATTAACCTGCACCAAGCGACCAGTCATCGTTTCAGTGAAAACACTGAATTGGTTGATGTCGTCTTCACACATTGCCTACGTAATTCACGCTGGACTAAATGAATGGAACATTAATATAACTCACTGTTATCATTGTCTTTGGTTGATTACAAATAACTATCTTCAAAAGATGTGCGACCTTAAACATTGACCGCAATAAACCAGTCATAATGGATAACTCAGTGGCGGGGTAAAAAAGTATATGTACGATAACTGTGTTGACGAAAAGCCGTATGGGCTAAGTCCATTATTAGCACAGCAGAAAAGGAGTCGATTGTTATCAATGCTTGACATTACCACTCATATACAATCCAGTTCATCACATATGTTAACCTCGAAATATTTCTTTTGATGTATCCAAAAGATAAGCATGGTCGTCAAAGTTGTATTGTTCTCGTAACCAATGATAAGCAGCCCTGTACTAAGCAACTGATTTTCTTAGGAGGTCCTGGGCCTTTTTAGAGGCCATGGCTTATTATTCCTGTTGTCTCTATTCGGCATGTCGCCTGGGACTCTCTATTGGGCAAGCATTTGAATGCTACTCTCACTCTCATGGACTATCATGAAACCCTCAATTGGACGTGAAACCATCAATTGGTCGTCGAGATCATAACATTTACTGTTGTGTTGCTAGGCAAAATCGAGCGTGATCATCGTGGTTGAATCTCGCGTTCTACGTCGCCCGCTCTAGTAGCATTGGCAATACAATGCTGCAATGAACCTATTATAGTTGTGAATGCGAAGCCAAATAAGTGTTTTGTGCAGGTGGTTGAATAATTCATGAAGCATCGCTATTGTATTGTCTGTTTATTTTCTGGCTCCATTAAACAGCTGATAATGTGGTTTGCCTTTGTGATGTTGTTGGTATGTATTTGATCAGAATGCCTATTTATTGGTTATGCGTGTGTGTGGCTGGCAGTGGACGTATACCTGCGCTGCTTGCCCACGAACTAAGCAACAATGGTTGATCAATTTATGTATAGTATAACGTGCAAAAATTAATGTACTATCGGACCAATCGGTAAATCACACGCGCCCTGATTGCACCGAGGCATACAATTCCGACATACTATTTCCTAGAAAATGTGTTCATCCGGTGGTGTCGGATGGACATAACGGCACAATATTTTGTTGAAATTTGCTGTGGTCATGGGAGAGATTGTGATCGGTAAACCACAAGGATGATAGTAATGCTTCCGTACAAGAATAATCCATCGCAACATAATGATACCTAGCCTAGTTAACGTGACTCAGCGAATTCTAAGAGAATAGAAGTTTACTGGGCAGCGCCACGTCATCAATAATTCCCACAAAAGGCCATTAATCTAACACTACTACCAGTAATCAATAGCCACTTTAGCTGCTGAATCATATTCAGTTATAGCATAATGGCGACTCCGGCAACTCTCAATGAAACCCGATAAGGCAATGGATTTAGCTCATGCATGATGTGATGAATGACTCTCCATATGAGTGCAGTTGTACAATTATTACATAATCTCTGGGCGTCAATATGTAATGTTTGAGATTGTTCTTTTACCTCGACCGGAGGCGCAAATGAACCACAGAATTCCGCAACATAGGCGTACAATTGTTTGGGATTTATTAGTAGGCAATGGTAAATTCAGACTGTAATTTGAGACATGCATATCGCATCAGCTTTATTATGTGAAATGAGCGCATTTACTGAGGGGTTGATTGGGCAAATATACAGGCGAAAGGCGATACACTTATGCAATGTTTATGCTGTGTACAGGTCAAAATAATGAAAATCAAAACAGAGCACAAATGAACAGCGCATATCAGGGGGAGCACTTTATTACTCAACGCTTTATATATATCAGGCTGCGCAATGGCCAGCGGTACAGGCGGGTTAGCGCTATTGTCGATACCGTGAAGAAAGGAACAGGCCGTGGCAGATTGTTGTCATCTGGGAGACGGTTGAGCTGTTACACAGTAGAAACAAACCTGCTCGCGTTAGACCATCCAATATAACGGCCAGCAAATCAATATGGATATTGGTCCTTGTGATGTTTTCTCGATATCATGTAACAGTTTCTATGTGAGATTGAACATCTTTATGTAATGCCAATATTGTAATAAAATGCAGCTTACACTCACGTAGACCAGTTTATGTAATGCAAATGTAAAGCGTATATATAAGACCCGTTCATTGTAGTAACCCACTTTCGTCTCCTATAAATTCATGATTCCCATGTTTCGTCGATAATGCGATGTATTTGCCAGAACATATATCAGTCTGTTTTATGTATGTATTTTTATACGCGATATTGCTACTCATCATGTCGCCGTGGGAAGTAAGTCATTAAAGACCACACTGTCCCTTTTGTCCCATGCTTTGTGCAATTTTTGCTGTCATGTCGAGGGAAAGAATCGTCCCTCTTGTACCGTCACTCAAATTTGGTATTCAATTTGTAATACAAAAATGTCAACTCTGTCCATATTGTTTGTGTTATCGGGTTGAATTACTCAGTTATTCTGATCTGGGATTCACCAATATGTGTTGTATATCTAGCGCCTCATGGTCCCGTGCACATGTTTCGTATATTATAATCATATTGACCAAGATTCAATCTCATTTACATTTATGTTTTATACTGTTACAACACTGTATAACCTCTAATTATGGTTTTGAATGGTTGCTTGTCGAATTTTAGAGCTGTTTGTTCAGCTCGGGTATCAGCAAATAAATCGCCAACCTATGGCGAAATGCTCAATAGCAGGTTGTTGTTTGTGTTAATCAATGCATCTGACAGTGTTCCGTACCCTGAGCTAATCTACTACAAAGTCTTAAAGGTTACTAAAGGCATATAAAGGGGAGGATCAAAGAGTAGATATGATTTTTTTGTGTGTTAACAATATTTTACACTACCCACGGAAATTTTGTGCTTTCCAGACGGCCCCTTCTTTTAACTTTAAAATGACAATCATGCTAATTCAATATTGATTGCATGGGTTGCAGCTGCAATAAACGAATTCAAACAAGGTAAGATATGATGCTAGATTCGTGTCTGTCTGCATGTGTTACAGTTGGTATGATCTAACCACTCCGGATCATGAATCATGGAAGTCCATCATAAGTCCACCGTCATACATGACATTATCCACCGTCCATCACACATGACATTATATCCCACACATGTCCATCACACATGACATTATCCACAGTCCATCACACATGACATTATCCACAGTCCATCGCACGGGACATTATCCACAGTCCATCGCACGTGACATTATCCTCACAATACATCATATGCTGTTTCAACAAAATTTACCTCCATGAAGAAGCCTCTGAATCACTCTTCCTGACGTCTGTCACACTCGAGGTGATATGAAGAGTCCTGTACATCACCAGCATGTCTGATAACATGATATTATCTTACCAATTTGCTACACAGCATCAGTGACTGCTTTTAAACACTATTTGCATTGTTGGAATGATTATTACATGTTCCTCATACCAAATGCCGGTGGCCCCATTTATGGCAGTGAATCAACAGAAAAGATAGGATTGTTTATTTCTTGTTGCATACAGACGTGTCTAGACGATAAGAACCCACTGTAACACTCATGTAACAGTTAGCAAGCTTTGTGCATCACTGTAGAACAACTCCACGATCATAATCACCAAAACATACATGTTATCCGCGTTGTTAGGCGACATGAACTGTTAACTGCGAAATACAACGTTTGTTAAATGGGTTATGGCTAAATCAACTAACGTCCTATTGAATTCACAACTGCTCCTTGACATGTCGGTGTAAATGCACGGATCCAAGCTTCTGTATGACTTAGCGTTGGAAAATACAGTTTATGTATGATCGCGGTCTGAAAGCTTATGGAAGAAAGGAAGAGCTAGCTAGTTTGGTGAACCCTGCTGTTATCATGAATGTGCACCCCGAGTCCACCAAAGAAACAAGTGATCGAGATGGTGTTCAGTCTTACAATAACTCTTGAGAGTTCGGGGGCATATGCCAACCTGACCCCTTACAGGTTGACTCTGGCTTGATTAGAGAAACAGAAGGCGTGAAGAACAGGACTCCCAACATTTACTTTGATATTGCGGATTGGCTTTTGTAAGATGAAAACATATCAGTCACAGTGGCAGCATGTCAAATCATTTGATGATAGACTACAAGGAGAGCGAAGCCATGTCATACTTTACATCAAGCTGGTTTCAAGAGGTGTACGTGTTACAGCTTACTGCACCTGAACTGACTTTCTTATACACCAAGCGGAAATTCTCATTATGCATCACCAATGTACCCCACAAAGTCTGGGTGTTAACAGTGAGCACGAGCAGGAAGTGCCTATTGTACCTGTTTTGCAGAGATTGATTTGATCAACTGTACAATTTTCTGCCTATGAATATTATGTTGATATCTCAATATTATTTCCAAGAAATAGAATGGTGGAACCAAGCATATGGAATAGTTATTCAATTGAATGTTTGCTGCTTCTACTTGAGAAGAAGAAGCTTCATGGGCAAATATAAATAATATGTCTGTAGAATAAATAAGTCTAGAAATTGTCACCTTGGGGCAGTTGTCCAACATGTTGTGGCGTGAGCATCTTGTTGGGTGGATCACCTCGTATAAAATGCATCGCGTTATGACAATGATGTCTCGTAGGGTACCTTACAGGGATCCATCAGCTATTGATAATACCATCCATGGAACTGTTCCTGATGTAGACCACATACCAGCAATCAAATATTCCCTGATGATGGAGCACGCTACTAGTATGAATATTGCACGAAGGCTTCACTGCAAGATTTATGTCATGATGGAATAGTGATTGTGTTGTGGCTAGAGATAACTAGAGATATAGTGTCCCTCCATCATTTCTAGGGATATTCAATCTGCTGTAAATCTCGCGTATGTCCGTGAGTTTGATGGGAAAGTCGCTCTTAAGAATCAGCATGTAGATAAATGCTTTACTTTGCCTCTGTATAAACAGTGATGGATGTGAGATAGCAAACAGTATTAATGATAGCTGAGCACGTGTCACTTGAAATGCAGAAGAGCTCATAAAAGGAAAGCGTGCGCTGTGCCATAATTACTGTGGCCGTTTTATCCAAGGGAGTCAGTTTCCTCATTGGTCTTCTTTATGATTAGGTTCCACTTAACTGAATAGAAAATATAATGTTTGCCTTGATGGAAAGCCAGTGCTTTGAGATATCATAGCATCAAATGTCTACACCTTAGAGGTGATTTACAGGTGGCTTAGTCATTTAGTTTTGTTGTTAAAGGATTTCGTTTCCTGTAATTCTTCAAGGTTTGCTTGCATGACGATACACATCTAGTACATGTACAATTTTCTCCGTATTCATAGGTCCAGGAGTGATCATCTTATACTTTGTATGGTATCGAATCATCTTGCTGATTGACATTTAAATTGGTCCTTGTGAGGCTAGCTCTACGATCGGTAGTGTTGAAACTGGATTGGGGCGAGGTCGGGGTGGGTGACGTGTAGCTCTGAACTCATAGCCAAGATGTTTCGTTGAGAATGAATGGGTGTCTTTAAAACGCCATGAACATATATGCTCATTCTCAGTTGGTATCCACCTTTTGCCAATCCATTGGACCATTCATTGTTGGGTCACGATGTCCTTGGTTCAGTCGCTGGTTGCGATTATTCTTGTCGCCGTGTGTCGAGCCCAGGGACAAAACAGCATCGACCACGACCAACTCGTTGCTGAGTCAAATCACCGTGCCCCCTGTATTCAACGCGTGCGATGAAATCCTCAACCTGTCGGACAACTCGCTCACCTCATTTGCATTCACAGAACCAATGCCTGTCTTAGATGAAATATATCTGCAGTTTAACGAACTTAAAGAATATCTTGACTTGCTTCAAGCGCATCTATTGATGCAAATTAACATTTCATACACGAGGATCCGTGTAATTAATGCACGGCGACTTAAGATACTTCAATGTTTAAGGAAACCAATTGGAACATTTTCCAGAAACGGCTTTTCCTACCTATGAACTCAATGGACTAATGTTGAATGGTAACAAGTTCCTGGTGATTTCATGTCTGAAGGCTGAGGCTATCTGGATGCCGGGGAATCGAGTTGGACACGTCCACGCGGCCGCATGCAGGCCATCCCGACGCTGATTCAATTACAACCGGAACTTAACAAGCGTTGAGAACCTTTGCATTGCTCCTAGGGCAGAGGGGCTCAACCTGGGCTTAGAGATCGATATCCGTGATAGAGCTGACCCTTGTGACTGCAGTTTGGCTTGGACCAAGCTCTGGCCGACGGGGACACCTGCAATCAACGCAAGCCGCTGTCCAGCTTACCATTTGACGATTTACAGTACAAAGGTCAAAGGTTTTAACTGCTGCTATTTGCGCTATATTATAGTTACTCTTTATGGTCGTACTCTAACCCCTCACGTTTTAAGTGACTGCTAATTCCGCCCAGGGGCATTACATACCACAGAGTCACCTGAGGGTTTGACAGTTCATCATTCTCACACATCAAGATGTGTCTTAAGGGAATGATGGCCCATCATTCTCACACATCACGATGTGACTTAAGGGATTGATGGCCCATCATTCTCACACATCACGATGTGACTTAAGGGATTGATGGCCCATCGTTCTCACACATCACGATGTGACTTAAGGGATTGACAGCCCATCATTCTCACACATCACGATGTGACTTAAGGGATTGATGGCCCATCATTCTCACACATTACGATGTGACTGGTGGGAGTGATGGTCTATCATTCTTGCACATCACAATGTGCCTTCAGGTATTGATGGCCCATAATTTTCACACATCTCGTACATGTTTTGCCTATGTACAATGTCTTCCGCGTCATCTGCCATTGTAATGGACATGTCCATGCTGCTGTTGGTTTTGTCACCACGTCACCCAGATGCTCCGCAGGTATTGGTAGAGGGAAGCTGTGGAGCCGGGTAGACGTCACCAGGTTCTCTCGCACCCTGCCCCCATATGGAGCGGGACACGTCTTGTCTTCTACACTGTATCACCAATCTTAACTGTGTCGTGTATGGTCTGATGGCTAACAACAGCCGTCTTCTCACGGCAGATACTACCAAGCACGATCCAATCACCTAAACCCTTCATGATGACGTCAGCAAATGGTTCATCATATATACCATACTATCATAGTCATCACACCGCTTACTCTTTTAGCCAAGGCAATACAGTTTCGGGAATGGCTGTTGCTGTTGTCTGGTCACTATCCTTCAGTCAAAGATCATGACACTACCTACCTTTGTCTTTAAGGGGTGATGGATCGAAATTTGACAAAATCAACTAATGGGCTTTAACCAAGCTTTAGAAATATGTATGAGAAAAAAGTTTCAACATGGCGGGCTATACCTAGCTGTGATCATGAATGAATGCATCCATATTGTATAGACTTAGCATCACGAATATGTGATTTACATCTTAATGTCAGCCATAAATCGTGTCGGCATGACAATTCATAGCTCTCATTGGATATCTCATATCATTTTCATTACTAGAATCACTAGATGCTATTTCGCAAGAAATGTTATTGAGGTAGATTGTCGCCGAATGCATTTACAACCTAAAATATGCTTACAAAAGATATGAACTACTAAGTGAATTGGCCATGTCGTGGAGCCAATGCAAGATATGGGCAACTGCGCCTCATTCATTATGCACACTGATAGACAAACTCGAACAACCATTCATTGACGAATGCTAACTCTGAAATAACTCACCTGAACAACCTCACCCACAGTAACTCACCTGTAGTAGCTAACAATTCATAGCTCGCACTTGTAATGTACCTATTGAAACACATATGGAACCTTCCTACCAGTAGCTGGACAAGTACACCAGTTCACTTTCAGTAACTCTCCTGTGTTTAATGATCTGTAGTACCTAACCAGAAGTAGCTCACCAGTTGCCCGTCACATGCAGTAGTTCGCCAGTTGAACTTAAAAAGCAGACGCAGTAACTCCCGTTTGTAAGTCAGATGCAGTAACTCACCCTTTGTAAGTCAGATGCAGCCCGTTGTAAGTCAGACGCAGTAACTCCCTTGTAAGTCAGATGCAGTAACTCCCCCTTTGTAAGTCAGACGCAGTAACTCCCCTTTGTAAGTCAGACGCAGTAACTCACCCTTTGTAAGTCAGACGCAGTAACCCACCTTTGTAAGTCAGACGCAGTAACCCACCCTTTGTAAGTCAGACGCAGTAACTCACCCGTTGTAAATCAGACGCAGTAACTCACCCGTTGTAAGTCAGACGCAGTAACTCACCCTTTGTAGGTCAACTAACTCACCCGTTGTAAGTCACTCACCCTTTGACGCAGCAACTCACCTTTGTTAGTCAGTAACTCACCCTTTGTTAGTCAGACGCAGTAACTCAACCTTTGTAAGTCAACCAGTAACCCAACCTTTGTAAGTCAGACGCAGTAACTCACCCTTTGTAAGTCAGACGCAGTAACTCACCCTTTGTAAGTCAGACGCAGTAACCCACCCTTTGTAAGTCAGACGCAGTAACTCACCTTTGTAAGTCAGACGCAGCAACCCACCCTTTGTAAGTCAGACGCAGTAACTCACCCTTTTTAAGTCAGTCAGAATCAGTTACTCTGCCGCCAGTTGGTCACGAACACATCTGTAATGAAAAACACCTGTAACTGACTCGTAATAACTCACATGTAGTAACTGACATGAAGCAACATACATGTGACTACGTCCCTCTAGTAAACCATCTCAAGTAACCTGCCCGACGTATTTCACTAGAAGTAAGTCACTCTCAGAAACATACCAGTTTTAAAAATATAGTAGTAATTCACCTGCAGTAAGCCACTTGGATTCAACTCATGTGTTGTCAAGCACCTGGATTCAACTCGCTTGCTGTCAACCAAATGGATTCAACTCGTTTGTTGTCAACCACCTTCCACACTAATTTATTTTCTAAACCAAAGATATCGACTGTATATATTACATCAAGTGGCTGCTTGAATGGTGCATGAAAATATCCTATTATTCTGTGAAGATGAAGTGTGCATTTGCTGTAGAACCAATGACTGGCAATCGTGAATTGTCAGTAGGGAAGATTTACTGATGGTGAAGAGAGATATCAATGAGTCGCAATGTGTGCTACGTGTGAGCTTAGATTACATTTCCACAGGAAGTTATTTTTAACCTGTCAGAAAACTACTCTTAAAGCGATATATGGGTATAAGTTAAGCTAAGATCCCAATGTGGCGGTTCCAGCGCACATATTGTAACTGTGTGTCACAATTATCGCATACTCTTTCGACAGAGGGTAATATTTTAAAGTTCACGAAAAATTAATTGTATTCGTGGCTAGCAATTGAAATGATGACATTATATATCGACTATAGTTCCACCGGTAGCAGCCATTGGTGGCTAGCAATTGAAATGATGACATTGTATATCGACTATAGTTCCACCGGTAGCAGCCATTGGTGGCTAGCAATTGAAATGATGACATTGTATATCGACTATAGTTCCACCGGTAGCAGCCATTGGTGGCTAGCAATTGAAATGATGACATTGTATATCGACTATAGTTCCACCGGTAGCAGCCATTGGTGGAACCCTGAACGTGAGGGAGAGAGCATTCATAAACGTCATTAGAACAGTCGATTGTGGCACACCAAACATGAGAGAGAGAGCCTTCATAAGCGTCATTAGAACACCGTTTTGGCACCCCGAACGTGAGGGAGAGAACCTTCATAAGCGTCATTAGAACATTCGCTTGTGGCACCCCGAACGTGAGAGAAAGAACCTTCATAATCGTCATTAGAACAGTCGCTTGTGGCACCCCGGACATGAGAGAGAGAGCCTTCATAAGCGTCTTTAGAACAGTCGCGCTTTCCCCGATTCAGCATTCTCACTGGTGCACATGGCTGTATTGCGCCGGGAATGTTTAGGTGAGGTAGGATCCGGCGAGTTGTAGAGTGCACACAAACAAACTAACGCCCACAAAGAGAATTACTAGCTGTTTTGTTTATCATTGTTTGGTGATGACATCTAAAGACATTTTATGTAACTCATACGCTATTTCCCTCATACCAGGTAAATGTACATCACCAAACAGGCTGTTATGACAGGTGAAGTCCGCACGCAAAGGCAAACATACAGAAAACACATGTTCTTCCTCGTTTTTTATGAAATGCCCGAGTACATTATTAAACCCAGACACGCACACGACATAACAAGCGTATGTTCATAAAACAAGTGTCAGGACGAATGATCTTACCAGATATAGAACTTGGTGATGACATATCAGCAATGTACACAATTCCTTTGTTGTCTTTTAAAATGGTGATTGGAGTGACAATGAAGGCATGATTAATTGTTGGCTGATGGACGGCTCGGTAGCTGCCAGGCACCGCACTCATATAGGACGGCGCTTGATGGAGCGCTTGTTAACAGCTCAGCACCGTAATTCATCAGGGCGCTGGTTGATGAAGGGCATGGTAGCATTATCAACCCCGAGATGATCGTCTCCTTATATGGTGCCATATCAGCTACCAATGAGCCAGCAGCATCTCGCAACAAGCTGACTACAGAACCAGTTGGTTTTCTCATTGCAATAATGACAGTCTTTAGGTGAATGTATGGCTATATCGATGCGGTGCGATTGTGGTGTATTAAGGGGCCAGAGAGACACATGCCAAAGGGCAATCTGGTGTATCTGAACAAACCCATGTGTGTGTTGAATGTCACCAGATTTTGTGAAGCTTCGTTAAGCAACAGCTGTTTATACGCGGATTTTAAGTCTATCTTGGAGAACCTTTGTCGGTTCACTGTGACTTTGTAATCCCCACACAACCGAACCTTGCCATCCGCCTTTGACATACACACAAGCGGTGTAGCCCACTCGCTGAAATCTACAGGAGTGATTATTCCTTCACCCTGAAGTCGTTGCAGCTCTTCCTCTACAGCACATCTCAGCGCGAAAGGCACAGGTCGAGCCTTGTGTAAGATAGGTCTGGTATCCTGCATGACATGCAGCTTAGCAGTGACACCCTTGAGAGTGCCTAGCTTGTCACCAAATATTGGAGAGTATTTGTCCTTGAGCTCGTGGATGTGCTTTTCGTTGCATACATGCCATGCGAAGCAAATATGCTGGGCCAATGCAGTTTGATGCATGTTAATCCATCACGTCCCAGTAAAGGTGGTGCATAGGCGCCATGTCCCTTTACAACCGTCATGCATAGAGATGAAGATTGGTCACCGTAAGTGACCGTGACGTTGATCTCACCCAACACCTCGAGTGATCTGCCCTCGTATCCGTGAAGGTTCCTCGTTGATGGGCGCAGCTTTTCATGCTGGAAGTACTTCAGGTACACCTCGTTGGAGATGATGGTACAGGGACAACAGGTGTCCAGAATGAATCTCAGGGTATGTTCATTCACAAAGATGGGAATGAAAATGGCGTCAACCACTCTAGATTTCACACTGCGCAGTGCATCCTCCGTCTGATCCTTGTTGGGATGCACACTGAACACAGAGTCTACCATCTGTTCCTCCACTAGATCAGTCTCTGCTACATAGTTTGTGGGCTTTTTCTTCTGTTTCGTTGTTCTGTGGAATTTACCACTTCTGCATTCAGACTTGAGATGTCCAACACGGTTGCATTTGTAGCACGTAGCAGATTTGTAGCGGCATTCATCTCTTGTATGATTAGTGAATCCACAGCGTGTGCAGCGTGGCGCTGATGAAGGCGTGCGTGCAGCCTGAGGCTTAGGCTGTTGTTGGAACTGCTTGGATCCATGAGCATGATGTGGTTTGGATTGAAGTCTGTGCACACCATCGGATGTAGACTTAGCGGATGATGAATATGTGATGTCACGTACATTTTTTTTCAGCTGCTTCATCTGCAATGGCTTTTTCCAGAGCTCTCTGGAAGGTAAGGTCCTCGGCCAGAAGTTTCCGTTACAAAATTTCAGACTGCAGGCCACATATGAAGCGATCACGTAGATTGGTGAGAAGTTCATTGCCAAAGTTGCATGATGATGCAAGCTTCTTTAACTGGGCAGCAAACTCTGAGATGGATTGATCTGACCTCTGCTTGCATGTGTGGAAACATGCAACAGCCAACTTATTTGGAGCATAGTACTCCTTCAACTGGGTCTCCAGTTCTGCAAATGTACGTGCAGCAGGTGCATCTGGGAAACACAAGACCTAGAGAACACTGTAGGTTGAACTACCAATGCTGCTGATTAATATTGCCTTGCGTTTCTTGATCAAGGCTTCTCCTTCACCGTCAAGATCAAGGGCAATAAAATGTTGGGCAAGTCTCTCTAGATAGCTCTCAATGCCATCTCCACTGAATTCTTCAAATTTAGTGCTTGCAGCAGCCCTTGCGAAATAGATTTGAGAGTCACATCAACAGTTCACCAACCAATATATGATTGTCTCACATCAAAATGATCGGGTTGAGCAGAGGAATATTCAATGCAGATATGCACGTGGCGCCGTATTATCGCCCACGCGCGATTTCGTAGAGTTCAATAGTCAGGGGCTCAAGGTTCTCTAGATTCGTCCAAATGTGCCTATAATGGTGCTGTAGCCAGTCTGTCTTGCTCCTACAACTAGTTTAGGGTTCTTTTGTTGTATCCTCGTCGCCAATTGTGGTTTATTAAGGGCCAGAGAGACACAAGACATGTGCGTACGTTCGAAGCGCCATTTACTGAACTGATGGAAACCCAAATATAACATGTGACGTGAACATGACATAGTAACCAAACACGATATAGGCAAATACACTACAGCGGGTCAAAGTGTCACCGACATCCTCGTCTGAATTCTAAATGATGATATATTCTGCTTGCTAGAAAGCAATATTCGACTAGTCTATATGCGTGGCATTGATTTGCGTCGTGTGTCTTCAGGCCTTGAAGCAACGGGCTACCCGATTTCGATCCGTTAACGTTTCATATTTTGATCACGTTAGTACGAAACCAGACGATGATGTGATATTCTCACTATTATTGATTCCCTTTTTGCAGAAGAAAATCTGACGTTTATATCTGCCGATTAATAAACATGGACAAAGTAAAAATTTAATTAATTCCAATCGTCGATCAGTTGTTAATATATGCGCAGAAACTTGTTACCAATTAGTTCCAATATGCCAGCTGGATCAAATAAGCTGCTTTTATCAATACATCACAATTTCCAAGTGGCTAGTTTTACTTTTATTGCAATTTTGTTGATATTCTTAATGTTTCAAAATGAAACATTTTCCCCATCAGATATGAATGTATCAAGAGTCGCCAGGCCGTTGAAGGTCAGAGTGGTAAAGGCTGGTCAGTGAATTAAAATGAGATCAGGGTGTTGAAGGCGGGTCAGTTTATTAAGATGAGGTCATGGTGTTGAAGGCTGGTCAGTAAATTAAGATGAGGTTAGAGTGGTGGAGGCTGATCAGTATATTAAGATAAGGTCAGGGTGTTGAAGGCTTGTCAGTATATTAAGATGAGGTAAGAGTGGTGAAGGCTGATCAGTATATTAAGATGAGGTCAGGATGTTGAAAGCTTGTCAGTTATTAAGATGAAGTGAGGATGTTGAAGGCTGATCAGTTTATTATGATGAGATCATAGTGGTGAAGGCTGTTCAGTATATTAAGATGAGGTCAGGATGTTGAAGGCTTGTCAGTTATTAAGATGAAGTGAGGATGTTGAAGGCTGATCAGTTTATTATGATGAGATCATAATGTTGAAGGCTGTTCAGTATATTAAGATGAGGTCAGGATGTTGAAGGCTTGTCAGTTATTAAGATGAAGTGAGGACGTTGAAGGCTAGTCAGTTTATTAAGATGAGGTCAGAGTGGTGAATGCTGGTCAGAGTGAGGTCGATTGACTTGGTGAGTGAGTTTTATGCCAGCAGTAGTTGAGGTTCATGTTGAGTGAGGTTTATAATTAATGAGTGGTGAGGTTATGATGAATGATGATCATAATGAGTGAGGTTTATGTAAAGTGAGGTTTATGCTGAGTGAGGTTCATGGTGAGCAATAATCATGAATATTGAGGTTATGATGAGTGAGGTTCATGATTAGTGAGGTTCATGTTGAGTGGGGTGTATGGTGAGTGAGGTTCATGATGACGTAGGTTCATGGTGAGTTAGGCTCATGAATAGTGAGGTTACGATGAAGTGTTGTTCATATTAAGTAAGATTTATGATAAGTGAGGTTTATGATGAATGAGGTTCATGATGATTGAGGCTAATGATGAGTGAAGTACATGATTGGGGAGGCTCATGATGAGTGAGGTTCATCATTCGTGAGTTTCGGGATAGGTGAGGTACATGAAGGTGGTAAAATAGGTTCCAAGCGGTGTGGAATTTAGTTGGTGGGGGCTGTGCATGTGTTATGGATATGGTGAGAGAAGGTCAATGATATAGGAGAGAATTGCATTGATATGATGACTGTGGTTTATGAAGGTGGGTGCGCATTGGATGGGTATGGTGAATTGGGTGATTCTTGAGTGGTAGGTTGATTATTGATATGGTTAATGACATCTATATAAGGGGGGAGTGAAGTTCACTTAGGTGATGAGTGTTGATTATTGATGTTTTAAATGACATCTATATAAGTGTTTATTGATGTTCAATAAGGTGGGTGAAGTTCAATAAGGTGGTGAGTGTTATTTAATGATATAGTGAATGACGTCCATCTAAGTGGTGGGTGACGTTCAATAAGGTGGTGAGTGTTGTTTTTCAATGTGGTTAATGACGTCTATATAAGTGTTGGGTGATGTTCAATAAGGTGATGAGTTTTGCTTATTCTATCTTCTATGTACAAATATGTGATATATTAAACAAAAAATCATTCTGGCGACGCTAAACCCGAGGTCAGAAGGTGTAAATACTAGGAAATCTTAAGCAATGGTATGGCATGTGCTAATTTATGTTTTTATTCAAAGTGTGCCAAAAACAATGCATGGACATCACGAGAGCTTCATCAATGGGCGATTGTTGAGTAATCATAACGCGATCTGTGCTTGGTAAACCCCGTAGATAGTTTCTCCTCATGTAACACACGATTAAGAGTGCCGCCCTGCTTCTACTCCCCGGGAATGAACAATGCTACTGTGATTGTTTATAATATTGTGGAAAGATTTTCTGGTTGCATTCATAATAAGATCACATCTATATATATATAAAGAATATATATATATATAGGGTATCAAAATAATTAGAGAGAGAGAGATATATATATATATATATATATATATATATATATATATATATATATTATATATATATATATATATATATATTTATATATATGAGATATATATATATATATATATATATATATATATATATATATATACACTTGTATATAATATATATATATATATGCCTATATATATATATATATATATTATATATATCTACCTATATATCTATCCTATATCGATATATATATATATATATATATATATGTATATATATATATTCCAGTGCAAAACTACGTCAAACAATATGTCTACAAATAGCGTAAATAACAACAATTGATGTAAACTTGATCAATTTCCCGGTCTGGGGTACGCCTAACGAAAACAGTTCGCCTCTCATCTCGTCCACACCATTTACTATCATCGATCTTTCATCAAATAGTTTATAGCTGCCCCAAAAGGTGATTTTGGAATACACACCCGTCATCAAGTGTGATACCGTGAAATAAAAAAAACAACTACATGGGGCTGTTGATCAAACGTCTCGGGGCTCGGCGTCTGTTGAAAATATGAGCCATCTGATTGGTCGATGCGACCACGCCACCGAATGAATCAGATATATCCTCGTGATTCTAAGAGACGCTATGACTAAGCAACACGCGGCTCACTGTTGGTCTCTTCACATATGTTCTCGGGCGGATGCTTGAGTGAACACATATCAAAGCTGCAAAGTGTTTGTTTATAACGCTGGTGGTTGTTATGCCAGTGTTTGAGCTCGATCGATTCCGGGAACGCCACCTTATATGACAAGTCATCGTTTATCATAGTGAGAGCCTTTTTTGGTGCAGTACACATCTGGACCCTGATACAGAGAAGATTCTTTCCTGCCACATGTATTGCCAGATAACGTAGCCCATTCCGCAGCTCGGGTTTGACGGCATGTCAGCACAAGGCAACAGATCACAATAAACAACTGTTCAACTGCAATGGCCGCAATGAGCGCTGCCAATGATTATTGGTATGTTTATCGGCAATAACGATTTTCTATTGTTAAGTATTGCGATCTTTATTGCGGGCAGATTTGTCAGATTAGATGTAGAATACTCCACTGGGCTTAGAAAACAACATATATCAAGAGTCCCTGGAACAAATTCTGTGCGTTGGTCCAAGGCTTACTACCCTACCGATGGGTTGAGAAAAACATAAATGGATTTGCCTTCTGACCACCGTTTTGGTAAATATCAAGTTGGTGTCTCTGGGCGCCATCGAGAACTGCATCACAGTGCACACATCTCATTTTCTGGCGTTGAAGGTTCGGATTCAAACTAGATTAGCCCTGTGGGGGGCATATTCTTTTTTTTTTCACGACCGCATCGTGGTTTAAAACTTACAAACACTTATCTCAAGAAAGATATCAACTAAGTTCTGCTTACAGCTAATTCATTAAACATGTTAAGTAGTTACTACATCACCATAGTAACCAATTAATATGTGCGGCAAGACTACACCCCACACTGCTACTCCACTGGTCCTATCGTAATGGTAGTCCACGTCGACTGAATACATCACTCATGATTCAAAACAAAATAACTCCCCAGGTTGTACGCGTTCAAGATATCGTAATAGAGTAGTGGATTTTTGCTTTGCGTTGGATTAAATCGTGGTAGGACGTCTACATAAGACGTCGTGAAGTACTGTATCTGGTATGACTCCCACACGTGCAGTCGTAAGTGGGCTTAGTCATACTTTAATAATCTCTCACGTGCTGCTTTAACTACAGACTCACACACAGGTAGTCATAAGTGGGCTTAGTCATACTGTAATAATTGAAAAAAGTGCACCTCATCACTCACGTGCTGCTTTATCTACGCAAAATGCCGCCAGTGATGGCACTGGTGACTGAACGATAAATGAAAATAAAACTTTAATTCAAACGAGGTAAATTTGGCGGTGAATAACGCGAATGTGATTAAATACTGTATGATTGAGCGATAACTTGACAAATCGCCTTCCCAAGCACGATGGTTTATTCAGTGTCATAGATCAACTAGATCGTACACGTTAATAACCGTAAACAACAAGTATTAGATATAAGGGCGAAAATATTTGACGGGATTTGAGAAGAGTAACCCCACCAGCCGATAAGTCTGGCTGAGGAGCCTTTGTATTTGACCGTGGCATACAGCTCACAACGATCGCCCTCGGGCTGTTTTAGCTCATGGCTATAAATGCAGGTCAAACTGATATTGTGGCAATGTTGGATCTAAACGGGACGATGAGAAACTTGAACTGCTAAAGGTTCATCTTCTCTCCAGCAAGGTTGTGTACGCGCACGTACTGTACAAAAGTTACCAGGGTTGTCATCAAAGAACCATTTTCTCCTGCCAGGTAATCCAAGGAACCTTGTCAGGCCGCCAAAGCAACCTGTAAGTACAAATAATATCAAACTAAATGCATTAAACATATAACATTGCTGAAAATACGTGAGGCTGCGGTACGAGTCAATCAAAGCGCGTTGTTGTCAAACCAACATCGTGTTCAGCGTGAAGACAAAGGAGCGCCACCACAGCCGTCGATCTCGATTTGCATTTTCAAATGTCACCTCCACGTACATTCCATCCAATGGCACTCAAGTCATATTAATCCAACCCCCACCTCAAGCCACTTATAAACCAAGACTTTATATAAATGAGTGGCTTAAGAAAGAAAGAAGAGGTTTTATTAATCATTACTTCATCCATAACGCTACAAAAGATACGACGTAAACCGCTCCTCATTTCTGAACTCTGTTAAATAAATGCAAGAAGCGAGGGACGTTCTGAGACTCGAGTGTCTGGGCGTGGAATCAGATTACAGGCTGTCTGATACAACCAACACAGTGAAAAATGAATTTTATCAACCTTTCGTGACATGATGCCAATTGATCAGTTTTAGTGATTACCTTTTTAAGTGATTATTTTCGGTTAATTGTCGATACTCGTAGTTAGGTTAAAGACCAACAAACCTGCAGATTGGATGGACCTCACACTGTCTGTCTAGCGATCAACACTTCACAAATAGACCCATGGTTACATGGGGGAACTTGGCGTACTTCGATGACATGTGTTTATCATAGTCATCATCATCACCATTGGAATCATCAAGGTTATTTTCAGAATTATCTTCATCACCAGCATCGTCATTAGCATCATTATCATCATCATAACCCATATCGCCATTAGCATCATTATCATCGTCATAACCCTTATCGTTATGGAAATCTTATAATTAGTTTTATTTAGAAAACGCTTACAATTCAATTGTACTTCAGTAATAAGTAATTGTTTTTACCATCGAATCATTTTCCAAGTGATACTAATGATTTAAAGTTTGTTTCGATAACCTTGACCTTAGTTTGCGTTCAAGATCAAACACAAACCTGTGGGGTTTGTTCGCATCCATTATACTTTCCATTTAAGAAAATAATTACACTTTCCATTTAAAAAAATGATTTTGAAAATATACTTACAATTGTGATCTGTATCACAAGGCAAACAAACTGAAACGTTTTTGGGAAGCTTACAAATGTTAAGCATTAAGATACACTGATTGGATTAAATTTAGCAAATCAATGATTTGATAACACAGTTTTCATGCAAATATATCAGACTTATCTATCTATGCTGTGCAACAAAAGGCCGTATATCCATTTATACTCTGATGGTGAAAATATCATGAAATAAACATGATACAACGATCATCTATCAACAACTTGCTGAGGTTCATAATCACAATACATACACCATTATTATGATAAAGACAAAAAGAATTCCAGCAATGCAGCGATGACGGATGATGAGGATGAGGATGACCGTGATGGTGATGGCATCATGACAAAAATAGAAAAATAATTTATCATGATGGATATGATGTTAGACCATATGATTGTTATGATGATGCTATGAACGGCAAGGTAGAAGATGATGACGATGATGATGTTTATGATGATAATGGTGACAATGATGATGATACCATCATGACCACGATCAGGAAACTTAAATGATATGAAAACCGTCAACAATTCGAAGAAAGGATTATGAAATTGTACTTTGAAGTAATTATCTAGTTCCTATTATGGCAAACTGGAAAAAATTCCAATCTTTATCATCATCATCATCATCATCATCATGATCGTTGTCTTTTTAATCACCATGTTCATCATAATCACTGTCATAACCATCATGATTATCATCATTTCCATTGTTATCATTATTATTACATCATTGTCATGATCATGATCCTTATCATCCTAACCATCATTATAACCATCATCATTGATGGTACCATAAGCAAGATCACCACCATAGGGAACACCACATCATTGTCTCCTCCATCATCGGCGAGGAGGTAATGCTTAACGCAGCACAGGTGACTAATACTGAACATTAGCATGCTGAAGAGCTTCAAGTAATAATGGGAAAATGTCTATCCCCTGTATGAACCTAATGTAGTCCTTGCACAATAATTCAAAAGTTAACTTGAAACTATATCAGAGGCCATCTTTGCGCAGCACGTTGTGTAGGCTGCTGTTAACGAACAAGTGAAAACTCTGAAGAAGTGACACAGGCTGTACTTGCAGCTTACTTTGTGAGAGAGGAATCGATAATTTACACCGCAAGGTAATCGATTATATATTCAGAATTGGACAGATTTCTTTCGAGTAAAATTAAATCTACGATATGATCACTAACGTCGGAGACGCGTCACGTTTACTTCAGATTTCAGTTCCGTTTAAACTTTGAGTCGTTCGTAACGGAAGTTAAACACATCGATAACCGTCAAATTAAAAGATGTGATTAGCGCTGTGCATGACAGCAGCTAGCCCAAGGGCTATATACTATTTTATAAGCCATCAAAAATTTGACGATAAAGTCCATATTTTCAGAAAATGACCAGCTTTAAAACTATGTTAATTATTTTACGATCTGACAATAATTAGTTAATTAATTGCGAAAATAAATGTTTAGAGATTTAGGCTACCAGAAATTTTCGACTTGCTAGATTCTTTTTAACAATGCATAATTTCCGACTACATATACTCAGACAAAGTTAACAATGACAGTGCACTTTCAAAATATGTAAAATGCCCTGAGTTAAGTGTTTGTTTATTCACTGCTAAATGTGTCATTTTGTATGAATACGTTCAGTAAAGTTGCTTCTGGGTTGTCTGTTTTTCATTATATGGTCCTTTGATGTTGAGTTCTTATATATCTGATCTATTTTCAAATGACTGCATTGATGTCGCATCAAACGCTCTGTTCGATTATGTTCCTGATACCAGGTAATACGGGAGCAATGTCAGCCATGTTCCAACAATTGACATTCTACCTTGGTGAAGACAACACCAGAACTGCACTGGTAGCAGGGGCGGCTTTGCTTATTTCTGCTTATGTCGTCCATCGATTAACAAACAAGAAATACAAGCTGCCCCCTGGTCCTCGGCCATGGCCCATAGCTGGGAACATGCCTGGTAAGTTAGTGAATAAAAAGGGGCCAGCAGGTAAGCTCTTCCTGAGCTGAAAATACCTTCTTAGGTCTTCGATTTATCATATGCATTGTTAGATACGATTATGTCAACTTCATATATTAAGGATATGGTTTACAACACTAATAAGCTGATCGGTGAACAAAGCAAATATCTCACTGTTCAAGGTGTTTCATTTTGCCTGTCACAAGCTGTTTCTCTGTCACAGCTATGATGAAATGTCACGACTACTTCGGGTATTTTGACAGTCTGCGACAGAAGTATGGAGATGTCTTCACTTTGTACTTTGGTGAGATGCATAATATTTAAGAAATTAACCTGAAGATATTCATATCTTGTGAGGTATAATGTTGATATGTAAATTCATCGCGAGCAACACAATGGGTTGGGGCTTATTGTATGGAAAAAATGACTCAAATGCTTTCAAGCACATATAGTGAAGCGTCACTGGCCAGATTTTGTTATTGTGGATTAAAAGACAATTGTTCGATTGGGAAATTCATAACATTTATACTTCTACTTGTACGATCACACACAATTACTTTAAATGTTTTAAATGCCGAAAAAAATAGAAACTGTATGTATAAGTAATAATATTTGTTGTTTTTTTCGAGAGATTAATAGTATTACTGGGATGCATTTTCGGAAATATATTTGTTGGACAGCATAGACAAAGAATGTGACTCGCTTTACTACAGAACGCAGATATGAGATAATGATATATCATATAGAATAGACCTGTATGGTTAAGTGTTAACATAAAGCGTGGCTGTGAGATGCAGGTTCAGAATCGACGGTGATGATCAATGGAAAGGACATCATCAAGGAAGCTTTTGTGGAGAAAGGCAATGATTTCGCGGGCCGACCATCATTCTACTCTTGTCAGTATATTATAGCAATGCAAACTACCCTGTCCTAGCGGACATCTTCATTAAACGAATGCTTATATAAACCGGACATGTCGAGAGCTGTTTAGTCAGATCACTATGAGCTGCCGCTAACTTGAAGGGTAGTCAATCCCACGAACAGGCTTGATCGCGTGTTTCTCACACTTTAATCAAAAAGTTGGTAGTACCATGTGGAACTAGTAATTGATTAACATTCTTATGACGCATTCTAGAAGATGCAATATCTAAATATATATTATGACCGAGCGTATATTTTATCCGTACCCAGCCAAGTAAATACATTTGCTCAATTCAATCAAATCGTATAACTTTGCTGATTTCTAACGTACCGTCCATAAGTGAACGTTTAGAACGTTTAAGTATTTCAACAATTAAGTCTATTGTTATCAGTGGATATTACCACCCAAGGTGGCAAGGATGTTTTTGCGGGATCTTTCGGGCCAGTTTGGCACATGCAGAGACAGATAATGCATGCGTCTATACGGTAAGAGACGTTTCATTGTTTTAAATCTCTATTCATGGTATTAAACTACATTGTGAGGTTATAAAACATATAGAAATATGCATTGGCAGAAAATATGCAAGTGGACGGCATTTAGAAGAGCAGCTGCAGAATGCTATGGAGGTAATAACAAAATATCTGACAGAAAAATCTGAAACTGGATCAGTGGATCCATTGGCAGCAATGACCCTCCTGGTGTACAACATCATCTGCAATGTCACATTTGGTACAAGTAAAAACCATGGAGCTGTTGATCACATTTGTTATTGGTCGCCGTGAACTTGATATGAAAATGTACTCAGCAACCAATTTAATGTATTCATATTTTGGAGGATATGTTTCAGCTACGATGCAGAAGACCCAGAATTTCTGCAACTGACTGCAACAATTGACCAAATGAATGAAGTGCTCGGCAATGGTCTTGCAGCGGATTTTTTCCCTATCTTGCGATTTGTGCCCACACCCGCACAACGCACTTTAAAGCGATCAACGTCTGCCCTTAATAATTTCATACTCAAACACTGGGAAGAGCACAACCAGACTTATGATGCAGGTAAGCGGATGCGCTTGTGTCATTGGCAGTAATGATCCCGTCATGTTTTGTTAAATAATAGCCGGCTATTGCTATCGTGTGTTGCATTGCGTATTAGGTGCTGTGACTGACTTAGTTTACCACGTCATTGAGCAACGGAACGAATTGAGGGACTCCGCTGGAAATCAAGACGTACTCGCTCTAGTGACAGAAGAACATTTTCTTGAGCTCATCAGCGACTTTTTCTTCGGTACATGCAAATCATGTGGTTTTACTTCAATGTTTATATATTATTAACTGTGTCTCACATTAAAATTTCGCCATTGACTATATAAAATTGCACGGTCTACCAAACCACTATGACGACGTTGCTGAGTGCAAGCTTAATTATTGCCATGAGAATGTAGCAATGCGCTTATAAATCTGCCAAACAGCTGCCACGGACACAAGTAGATACACCCTCCTGTGGGTTATTTTGTACATGGCTGCTAACCAAGACATACAACGCAAGATGCAGAATGAGATTGATTCGGCAGTGGGTAAGTTTTATTTTAAAGCATCTGATGATTTTCTCCGAATTCTATTAATTGTGCATTATCTACCTAAAATCGAGTTCATGCCATTTAAGGCATACTATCAAGGAACATTGTGCATGCGTTAAAACCCAGGAGATCGGCCGATCATGCTGTCAGACAAACAGAATCTGCCGTACACTGAAGCTGTCCTACACGAAGCCATGCGAATCCGACCTATTGGTCCCCTGTTCGTTCACCGAACAACATGCGAGACATTAGTTGGTTAGTTGAATATGTCGAGGCGGGGACTAACCTTTCAAAACAGACACTGTTAGCTGTGTTTTGTTTAATATGAGACTACGTATTAATAATCGTCCAGTATATTTAGCAGATATGCCGTGCACATATAGATACGTTCATCTGATATTTATATTAGTCGTTAGCTTCGTCATCAACCGATTGAACTGTCCTTTATTACTGTTCAGGTGGGTACACTCTTCCTGCCAAGCAAAACGTTTTTGCAAACGTCCTGTCTCTCCACATGGACCCTATCGCTTTCCCAGAACCTCACGAGTTTAAACCAGAGAGGTTCCTAGATGAGAATGGTAAGTTCATGGTTCGTCCTGGCGAATGGATGCCGTTCTCCACGGGGAGGCGAGTTTGTGTGGGCGAAGCTCTTGCCAAGTCAGAACTCCACATGCTGACGGCCATGATCTTTCAAAGGTTCACGTTCGCTCCAGAGGATGGAAGAGATATCGATCTTAGCTACCAGAACAATGGTCTTGCCATGTTTCCTAACATTCAGAAGGTAACAGTCAACAACAGGAAATGAGATGGCACAGTCCAAATCGATGGATGAGGACATTTCTTGCAAAGCACTGATTTTCTCCATACATCGATAAAGATTGAATTCTGAATTATGTAGCGTGTAACCAAATAGTGTTAAACAATCATGGACTTCATCATACGTTCATATTTGATAAAAACACAGATAGCAGTAAAACGCTTTTGTTTACATAGACTTTCAGATAGATTTTGAACAATATTATCTTGTACACTGTGGCGGAATGAAATAAATATTATACTGTGGCAGTTTAGTTACAGTTTCAACACTATTATGTAGAGAATTATCATCTTTTACTCAAAAACGAAACAAAGCAAACGCTGTCAGGCACTTAATAAGCTCAATGGTGGACAATGAACTGAGCCGGCAGGCAGTTGGGAATTGGCTGAGAGTCAGGTGGCTTTTACGGCTATAGATGGTGAATCTGCGTTTACTGATCAAAACAGGCTTGTTTATACAGAGGAACTCCTAAAACGACAACAGAAATGACGTCTGAATGCAAACACAGCTAAAATGAAGCAATGGGGTGACGTCCAGAGACGTTGTGATAATATCATTTGTGAAGCTATGATGTGACGTGCAGAGACGTTGTCATAATATCATATGTGATACCAGCTGTTTACTGCTATGTACGTTTCTCGTGATGCAACACGATGGAAGTTCTATGTATGTGTACACATAATTATATTACATTTTTCGGTATAACTCTCAATAACTGAAACAAGAACTTAATTATAAGCATACTTTATCTCAAACACAGTTATCCGAAAGAATAACAGTGAATCATATATGAAACCGAAACCTAATCAATTTCTGTCTAATGCGAAATTGAACTCCTACAAGGAATAGGCCATATATGTCCCATGATATTATCAAAACGGCAGTCGCCACAAGCTGTTCGGCAAGTCAGGATGATATTCGTACTATACGTAGCAAGTTCGATGATAAAAACCAAACTGATATTATATTGATATCAACTAGATTCTTAATTTTACAGACTGTCTCATGCAAAAGCCTAATATTTGGTCTCTTGACCTGTGGTCGTGATTGTCAATGCAAATAAAACAAATATCGTTATCAGACGCAATATATACATAACTTTCTACTCTCAATAAATGGATATCTCGTGTGAATTAAATCCATAAATCCGAATATTGCGGTTTGATTTGTCAAATACTAATTTGTGTAAACAACTCCTCAAAAACTGGCATTTTGGTACCGAAATGTCGATTGTGTACAACGTTGACCCAAAGTTTCGTCCATGGACGGATCAAGGGTTGACGCGCGTGCGCGAATTGCGCATCGCATTGCAACCATTTCTAATTTGTAAAAGTATTTCTTATTTATCCAAAAGTGGTAGGGATAGCTCAACGACACTTTGTATGATTGTTTCCAATGTTAGCGTGACCAAGGTAAACATGACCTTAATTAAAGGTCATCTAAAATTATGGAAATGTTGTTCTTGCTATAACGCGATATAAAACTTTGCATTACAATATGTGTGGCTCATGCAGTTGTTGTTACACTCAGCTGTCCATTGCTTGATCTTGAAATGCTGGTGTAGATCTTTAGGAGATGTACATCTGTATTCATTTCGGTTAATCATTCCTAACATAAGTCACGCCTCTTTCACGTGACCTCCTAGGCCAATCGACAAGTACTTTCGTCTTTTCTCTGGCAAAACAAAATTTTCTGCGCCTCAGGTTCTCAATATATATCTATAAGTGCAATCTGCAAACATGCGATTACTTCAACAGTGATGTAGTATTCAGTCATTTATACTTATGTGAGTAATCATACACAGACAACTTCAAGTCATAGATCATATTTGGCATTACTCAGACGTAACATGGTTCTGATATTGTCCGCATCGCTCACAGCGGTGAGTGCCATGCTCGGGAATTAAGAGGGAGTTTACTCTTTAGCATTTCACCACTTCTTCGTCACTGTCGCCATTTACATAGTTTATACCAAATGCTAAGTCTTTTCCGTCTGTCCAGAAATTCCATTTATAATTAGGTATTATATCACTCTATTTAGGAGCAAAGTACAATCACTCTGTTCAACAGAGTTTACAAGCCTATGGCTGTCATTTCTCTACAACAGTCTACCTTTGATTCACAATGAGGATCACCACCTGATCTTTGGCTGTGTCTCCCCAATGAAGTGGAGTTAGATCAGCGTTGATATCCTGTTGCAAGTACTTCTTGTAATCAGCCTTTTTAAACACAACATATTATAAGGTTTTTGGCATATAATTATTCAAAACATTTTTGGATTCACAATATATATTGACGATTCTGCTTCGTGATAAGCGTATCTTATTGACATTTTCATACTTCCACAAATTCGAATTTTTGATTTGGTATAACCTGACAGGAATGGTTTGATGGGATTGCAAGAAAACCGGAAATATTGTTGGAGCACTATTACTACTACTTTCAACTCATTCACTGTATGAATTGAAAGTTTGGAATTATGCTATATTGCACTTTTGTCCCAAATATAATGAACTTGCTGATAATATCGACCGTTTATGATGTACACAGTGCGTAGGATCTCTGGATAATTAGCCTCAAGCTGCCTCATGAGGTCCACAAACATGTCCGCCAATACCATGAGCATAAGTAAAAAGTATTCTATCCAACTAAAACAGAGTACACGAGAACAACACTATTTGCTCACAGTCATTATGAAGTCCATTACGTCAACGGTATTCATATTACTAGCTTCAACATATTTAAATCTGTAGTCGTTGTAGGGTAATTTCATAATTAGAGGTCAGCCATAATCGTTCGCAATATATTGTAATGACATTATTACAATCGTTATCACTAAAGAATATGTTCTGATAACACTGGTATCAGTGCGGTGAATGCTCATTTAGGTAATACATGCACTCAAGTCCAAATATGGAACTCCCTACCTGGCCTGGTGTGATGCCTGTTATATCCAGTATGAGAGAACATTTATCAATGCGCTTACCGTACTGCATGAAAAAAAAGACATTGGGTTAAATCAACAACATCATTAACACTCTGAAAGAAATAATGCTGAATAAATGTCTTACTTGTTGCGACAATTCATGGTAACGCCTCCGGCGGCTCCCAATCAACGATGTGATTTATATCAATATCCTTTCTCCATTGAATGTGATGCTAAAATAAACAAACTTGGCTAAATGAAGTCACTTGGTGTTTGATGGAGCAACAATATTGTAATATTGTAATAGTATGTATAGATATATATATATATATATATATATATATATATATATATATATATATATATAAATATATTTATATTTATACATATACATACATATATATACATATATATACACATATATGTAGAAAAATGTTCATAAAAATATATATATATAAATATATATATATATATATATATATATATATATATATATATATATATATATATATATATATATATATATATATATATATATATATATATATATATATATATATATATATATGTAGATATATACACGTTGTTAGCTAATGCTAGGAATGGGTCAGGGTTCGACACCAATGGTTGTCCGCTTGCCAAGACAAGTGATTTGTCATGTGGGACAAGTGGGACATTCATGTGGGACATTCTACAACCCCCCGATTTGTTGTTTCACGCTGAGCGGCACCGTTAATCACACAGTTGCGGCTATACGATTAAAGCGCTTGTTGTGGTGTTAATTTGAACTTTTGAGACGCCCCATAATTGCAGAAGACATTCAGTGTGATCTCATTGGACGCAGACCACAACAATGTACATAACGTCACATAAAACCGAGAGTGCGTATCACAAGCCAGTTTTATGAGCCAGACGCGTGCAACTAAGGTCTATCCGGGTCACAACCTTTGTGGTGAATGGTCACGAAGATTAACGAACGTGTCTAATGAATATTCGGACGCATCAGTTTTAGACCTTGTCTTGTCGTAGACTCTAGGGCGAGAAGCGTATCGGAACCCCTGGAGTCTTGGACGAAGACTTGTATTCAGAGATTAAGTGGGCTTTTTAAGGACCATTTTGAAGATTCGTAATTTGAAGTATACTGGTCAATAAACTGACAATAATCCATAATGTGAATGGGAGTGATATCAGAATTTCCGCATGTTTGTCAGATGTTTGATGGTCAAAGAATACCAAATAGTTGCCCATAGTTGTCACTTACATAGCAAGGTATGGCGTCGTTTCGCCCGCCTTGTGGTTGGTGGTTTGATTGTCCACGCGGCGCAATTTGATCTTTGATGTTTGCATTAAACCCAAGCCGTGATAGCACCACAAGTTCATTACTTTATGATAATTGCTTGACCATTTCTACAACTACGCCTAACATTTCATTGCCCAATAAACCACACATACATTATCTTTACTTGCATCATGTTGAATTGCTTCTCAGCATAATGGCTAGGGAGTGGCATTGGTGCATTGATGTGAGTCGCGCGATGCTTTCACGTTAGATGATGACGTAGTTATTGTGTGGTGATAATGGTGCTGTGCTTGTGGTAGAAGGAGTGCTCTCTAGTTAGGTTTAGTGATCTTCATTCCCTCCTTGACCTTTTGCTGAAGTTCCGTTAGTGTACCTTCCTGTTGGCGTATCTTCATGTTAGTGTACCTTCTTGTGTCCATCA
The DNA here is from genome assembly GCA_034190875.2 of Urechis unicinctus. Classification (NCBI taxonomy): domain Eukaryota; kingdom Metazoa; phylum Annelida; class Polychaeta; order Xenopneusta; family Urechidae; genus Urechis; species Urechis unicinctus. The sequence goes on along the minus strand of CM067348.1, from coordinate 35,718,193 downwards.
GTAACAATGGTTTTAACTATTCTCAATTCAATATTGACGAATTCGACCACGAACAGATTTACAGTTTGTATTTCATCATTAGAATGAACGTTGCACAGCTTGTTCAGTAGCTCACTTACCATTTCATGTTGGTACCCGTACAAAATCACATATATATATAATTATGTACCTCAACACATTCT
>CM067348.1:35453011-35713011 GCA_034190875.2 Urechis unicinctus | reverse complement strand
TCGGGAAGGTGCAGCCCATTCCTCTTAGGATGTTACACGTAGCCTGCAAAATGAGATCCCACCTTTTAGCCTTATGATTGAAGGCGTTAACAGTGCAATGCCAACATAGTCGCATTTTAACCTAAGATACGGATATAACTGATGTAAGTAAACAGTCAATATTATTCAGATTATATCACTAGGATAATATTTGGTTCGCTATGCATTTAACATCTTAAATGATTTCAATAACTCATTAAAAGATTATCTATGACAGCAAGACATCGTTAAGTATGAAATGTATTCCTATTGCCTATAAAACTTCTGATTACCTTCGTTGAGACACCTGTTATGAGTTAAGTATGTGATTCTATTGATGTACAACAGAGCGTTCATAACCAGTCAATATATCATCTGATAAGAGCGATGGTCACCATTTCTAGATCATAACAACAATTTTGTACCTCGCTGTATCTTATGAAGGGGCGACAACATAGAAGAAAAATACGTAGAAAATGCTACAAATGCGCAGCATATCATTCATGCTTTTACACATGCTAAAACCCAAATATCAAACTGATGCGAATATTATGTAAAATTCAATGTGTTTTTATTGGAATTCAATTTTTCTTTTTTCAACCATTCATTCACAAAATATGGAAACATCTTTTTTTGTGTCATGGTTTTGCTGTCCCACACTGAACACTGCGTTATTACGAATAATTGGACAGAAGTTACATAAACCTAAATCGTAGCGCATGCAGCACGATGCTGCTGTGCCTCGTTAATCTTAATCTTGCAACAAAGACACATTGAGCCATGCTCCTTCATGTCTTGCCCTAAAGACCCCTGTGGTGTTCTTATATTTTACAGCGTAAGCCATATATATCAATAAATATTATTCGCTCACGTCTACCTCGTGGGATGCCCGCTGATTGCTCTCTAGTAGGGATATTTGCATAAGATACTTCATTCCCTTTGAATGTTACGTAGCACATAACTAACGCATGAAAGTAAATATATCAATATTATGCTGCAAATGTGCGATGCACTATTTTGCATATTTCCTTTTATTAATAGTACATGTTTTCGTGGTATACATAAAAAGGGCCTACGATAAATGGAATAATGTACCACGTGGCTCATAAATACACCTGACTCTAACACCTGCATTGTAACTTTACATCTTACATTCGGTCAATCCAATGCTTGTTTGTCTGACCTATAGCCCAGTCTAATGCTTGACGGAAGACTTTTTGTAAGTTTATGAGATTTTGATCCTAACTAAATAGTTACATATTGTCGTCTGGTATTTGGTTTTCAGAATATGTTTTATGTCTTAATCCATGATGTCGATTATGAATATTATCATGGCCGCTAACATCACTGACGTGTCATTATGCACCAAATGTAACAACTCTCCATCTTCTATCACTAAGCAATCTATGTCAATGATTCCGACTAATACCGTGAACTTAAACGATTTTTGTATGTCTTAATGCATTACATTTACATGTTACTTAATTACAGCAGGATTTAGTAACCAAGCTATGGTTGAGAAAGAGTCGCGCCCGATTGCCTAAACAACTGTGTCCAGTATTTTGCTTACTATTGATGTTTAGCTAAATAACCGGTCAATTAATTGCTGTTAACAATTTTCTTTTTGAATTTGGTGTAAAATTGCCACATTCGTGCACATTTACATCAATTGACAAGTTAAATGCAATATAAAGCGATAACGTTATTTCTGTAACCGCTTCCCTCAGAAATCTGGGTTTTGTTCATGTGGGTTGGTCTTCAAGATGTTTACAAAGCTTGTCTAGTTCATCCTCATCACATCTGGTTCAGAAAGAGTCCTGCTTTGCTTATTGGATTTGCAATGATTGCGGCTGTTTTGATCTCTGTTTAACTTAAACATTGCTATGTACTGCGATTGAACAAGATTTACAGTGAGACGTGTAGTCCCTTAATTTATTTAGTACACCGACCCAGTTCTCTTGGTGTAGTCACATTTCAACCCGGTGTGAAATCCTTATTTGTTACTCGTGGTTCAAGTGATCACGTTTAATGGCGGTCCCATCGGTCCCATTCACCCGACATGACTTCACAACCTGATCTGGGCAACGGGTTTGTGCCAAGCTGTACAGGCATCACAAGAATCCTCCTCAATCACCGTCTCGATATCACCTCGTTGTTGAACGTGACGTAAAACACCAACATTACCTTAACAATATTCTAAATACCTCAGCAAAGGTAAAGCTGCTTTCACGTTAATGTGCGAAGTTGACGGTGTCGGAAATATTTGAGGTAGATAATAGATTCTGCATATATCAGACACTTTCACAATATCTGTGTGTATGGAAATAGGCAATTTCTAAGTAGCAGGACAACGCATGATAAATATATTCATTCGTAGAGTTATGGTTCTTAACTGACAAGACGGTGCAACCACATTATGTTATAATTCATATAAACAAAACCAACGTAATCTACATCCCATCCCAATTGAAGCAGGGTTATATATCATGATTAGTTGCTACCCTCTACTGGGAATGATGCTGAGCCAAGCGGAAAATGACGTATGATGAATGGGACTTTTTACCTATTCATCCTCATAGCAGAGTTCTATTCACTATTCAAGCCAGTACAAACAGAACAAACGGTCCTGGAATAGTTTATAAGCTTATACTTCTTCTTCTGAATTAGATGGCGGCTATGACTCGTTATGTTCGCCTGGTTGATACTGGTTTCCGGTCACATCCCGGTTAAACCTCTGTCTTACTTCAGACATGCCTAGTTATCACAAATGATGATGCTTGATTCTTGAGGAAATGCTTTGCTCATTATTGCAATCAATAAAACAACATTATGAGCAAAATCAATAATTGATCAAATTTATCCCCGCAGTGACCAATTTGAAGATCACAGAAATGAATACATTGTTTTTAATATTCCTATGAAACGCATAAAAGCGTCATTTGCATATAGTGACTAATTGTTTGTCAATAGCTATCATATCACAAGCATTGGTACAACCGCATGGTGCTGTGCAAGAACATTGAGGCAACACTATGTATGTGGCGCATCATTGCTTTAACCATGATCTTCTACATTGATTACACTGTGTATTTATCTACTTTGCCATCGCACAACTAGCAAACAGCAAATGAAATTATGCTGCTGTATGCGCATATATCACCGGAAAAGTTTCGCTCTTTGCACCACACAAAATGTGACCTTGGTGTTACACATGCGGTTTATATTATGCGGTATTCACAGTGCTTTGTAACAGTCAAACATTTACGCAAATTTTGCTGAAGTTCACTGTGTTGGTTGGAATCCAAATTTTTTCAAAGCCATTCAAAATCATTTGATGCTAGTATCGGGATGTGTCGTGGTCTTCCACGCAGTAACTCTTAACGTGTAAATCGTCGAGCAGAGGCCACATCAATGAGATATTGAAGTGGTGGAATAGGATATGACTGTATCTCGTTCATCTTCATCTTACCGCAAACATCTCACACATCTTGCTTTGAATGCCTTTATTAGAAAAAAATCGTTATAATCCATTAATATTTTGTTAAAAACAATAAATAATGTTCGCCCGCATCTGTTACATGGGACTAAAAATTGTAAATATAGTTCTCCCTGTGTTTCTTGGTGTTAATGGCAATAATATTGTTATGATGCAATTAAAAACCTTAGGCGTTATAAGGACCTACGCGTCATTGGCTCCGAAATACCACGACTTGCACCCAGCTTAACTATAATTTTCATTTGGCTCGATATCATTTCAGGCAAAACACACACGAACTAAATCAACTTACAAGCACAATGTTATCCATCATTTACGAACACCCATTTGTTGTTTTTACATTAAAGCACTAATGTTGTGTTGCTTGAATACATCAGTCATTGCTTATTGCTTGATAACCTTATATTTACCACTGATATCCATTTCGTTTATGACCAAATATTCAAGGCGCCAAGAGCATATTAAGGAATGTGGAAAAGTGTCGTTGTTCGTGGACCGTGATGATGTACGGAAGACATGAAGTCCAGCTGTTCATGCACAGTGATGAAGTACGGGAGACATGAAGTCCAGTTGTTCATGCACAGTGATGAAGTACGGGAGACATGAAGTCCAGTTGTTCATGCACAGTGATGAAGTACGGGAGACATGAAGTCCAGCTGTTCATGCACCGTGATGAAGTACGGGAGACATGAAGCCCAGCCGTTTATGGACCGACCGTCATTGCTGCTGACTTGAGGCTTCATTCTAGGATGGTTGTGCATTCCATGGGCGACAAGTTTGGGGTATGGTTTTAGACATTCAGGTTGAGCAAAAGCTGTGTAAAGCCAATTAAAGTTCCATTTGGTAGCATTGTGCACTCCTTAATAATCTCGTCCTATGTTAATATATCCAGCTTCATTAGGTTTTTATTGTTATAGAAATAATGACACAGTTTTGGGACTGTATGCTGAAATCGTTCTGTAATCAGAGTATCACGCATTGACAAGTCACCGCTGATGGTAGGAACACCAGCCCTCAACACCTAAATGGGGAAGGTTTAGTTGATCAACACCAGCTCTCAAAACCCAAATTGGGAAGGTTAAGTTGATCAACACCAGCCCTCAAAAACCCAAATGAGGAAGGTTTAGTTGATCAACACCAGCCCTAAAATCCATAATGAGGAAGGTTTAGTTGATCAACACCAGCCCTCAAAAACCCAAATGGGGAAGGTTTAGTTGATCAACACCAGCCCTCAAAACCCAAATGAGGAAGGTTTAGTTGATCAACACCAGCCATCAAAACCCAAATGGGGAAGGTTTAGTTGATCAACACCAGCCCTCAAAACCCAAATGTGGAAGGTTTAGTTGATCAACACCAGCCCTCAAAACCCCAATGGGGAAGGTTTAGTTGATCAACACCAGCTCTCAAAACCCAAATTGGGAATGTTTAGTTTGATCAACACCAGCCCTCAAAAACCCAAATGGAGAAGGTTTAGTTGATCAACACCAGCCCTCAAAACCCAAATAGGGAAGGTTTAGTTTGATCAACACCAGCCCTCAAAACCCAAATGGGGAAGGTTTAGTTGATCAACACCAGCGCTCCAAATCCTAATGGGGAAGGTTTAGTTGATCAACACCAGCTCTCAAAACCCAAATTGGGAAGGTTTACTTTGATCAACACCAGCTCTCAAAACCCAAATGAGGATGGTTTAGTTGATCAACACCAGCGCTCACAACCCAAATGGAGAAGGTTTAGTTGATTTTCACCAGCCCTCAAAACCCAAATTGGGAAGGTTTAGTTGATCAACACCAGCCCTCAAAACCCAAATGAGGAAGGTTTGGTTGATCAACACCAGCCCTCAACAGCAAAACGACCCAATTCGCGAAACTACAACACACTTCACCATCGACGAGCACCAACCGCTATGCGCCATAGGTACATACGATTATTGGCAGAAAGCAATAGCCCTCTAAACACTATTGGCAATACGCAATTATTACTGGGTCCCTTCATTGCCTCATCGGGGCAATGAATATAACCTTAACTTGTTAAGGGAACAGTGTACCATGTAAGGTTGTGGTGTTTGATAGAACACTGACCAGTGCTTTGTCCGGAATACATTGATGAAGCACCAAACGCATGTAACCTGGTATGAGTTACTATAGTTGGTTACAAAAAACCCAGCGACCTATACCAACTCAGTTCAGTCGTACTCAAACAGCCTAGACCTTATGCTACCTCATCCGGCGACCTATACCAACTCAGTTCAGTCGTACTCAAACAGCCTAGACCTTATGCTACCTCATCCAGCGACCTATACCAACTCAGTTCAGTCGTACTCAAACAGCCTAGACCTTATGCTACCTCATCCAGCGACCTATACCAACTCAGTTCAGTCGTACTCAAACAGCCTAGACCTTATGCTACCTCATCCGGCTCTCCGCTCCTAACGCCAGATTCAGGGACTGAGTCCGTCCTTTAGTTAATGCATGACCGCACTGATCTATTGCATATCACCGTCGCTGTCAGTGCAATCGGTGCATTTAGTTTAACCATATGAACTGGCCCGATTGGTCAGTTGCAAATATTTTAGCGGATTTGGAACAAGATGGGAGCAATGTGTTTGTCCTGCCTCAGTGATAGCACTTCTGTAGAAATCAGCCTCTTCTTTTTCCGTCGCTATGGAATCTCAATGTTAAACGCCCCTTTAAATCCACCTTATTTCAGTTTCATCGAAGCAGTAAGTCCAACACCCGAGAAATAGAAGATCGAGGGGGTGTAATTAGACAGCAATAGAACGGTTACATCAGCATTCGGTGCCACCAGTGCGGAAGCTGGGTCTGCATCATGGTTAAAAGGATTAGGGTATTCATTAGAACCCATAGGGAAATTGGCATCTTGCCACTACATATCAAGTAATTAATGGTGCATCGTATACAGACAGCAATACAGCATACATACATAGCTTCATATCACCAACATGGTTAGGCGAGATCATCTCTCTTTTATCCCCATAAACTGGCTTGATAATATCTATAATAGGAACTTGTCTGTGCAGAGAGCTAAAACTGGGCGATGCGGTTTACAGCTTGCTGATCAGGGGCGTAGCTTGGATGGAATCAATGTTTAGGCCGAATTATAGAGGGGTCTAGGGCATGATCCCCCCGAAAATGTTTTGACCCTACAATGTAAGAGGTGCGTTTTTGCGTATATTTGGTACAAATAAGAATGTTACCGGAAGTGACGGATATTTCCATCTGATCCAAGTATCTCATGGTAGAAACGTTTTCTTGCATACTGTCTTGCACTTTAAAATATATATTTATTACATACTTATCAAAAGGATGCATTTTGACATAAAAGCAAGAGTTATTCAGATGCTGTGTTTGGGAAAGTGACGTCACATTGTTTATAACGTTACGTCACAAGTAATTCACGCGAGTCGTCTAACATGGGGGGGGGGGGGGCGGGTGGTAAGATGCGATTTTCCAGACCGTGTTGGAAATGAGGACTGAAGACATGAACGCCAGGTTCCATTTAACAACTTATGTTTGGTGTCTTCGTCAACAGGAAGTAAGACATCCGATATCCGCATACTTTGGAATGTTTTCGGTCATGACGACCTCTGTCAGGCTCTTGGTCTGTTTGCATTTCAAGAAAAAGCACCCACCAAGCATCCTTTGAAATGTTCAAAAGACGGAACTTTACAGTACGCAGCCGCCCGAACTTTACAATATGCGTGCTCCAGTCGTTTCGCACTCTTCCTTGGGGTATACATTCTATAAACCATGTAGATTCCGACAGATCAATCACTGTCTGTTCTTGGCAAATCTTGTTTCTTGTGTTCCATAAAACCATACCCCCCTCCCTCTCTCCGAATTTTATTGCATTTTTGGCATTCTTATTTTTTCGACTTTCTGAGAAAATATGTAGGCCACGGCCTACACGGCCTATTGGAAAGCCACGCCCCTGCAGATGATCTATAGTTGGCCTTCATTAGTTTTGAATAACGGTGCAGTAGATGGGCAATAGGCTCATCTGACACGAGAACCGCTGCTTACCGTATGCCACAAGTGATGACGGGACAATCAACGGCGAATAAACATACATGGTGCAAACAATCTTCAAAGTTTCGGTAAGCTTTGTCGAGTACATATCAGTCTACCTTCTGGCATATTGTTTGTTGTGCTGTTTGTGATGGTGGTTTTTATTGGTTGATATCATTCGCGGGTTCTGATCGATTGCGATGTACAAAGTCTTACGCGATCACTAAGCAGTTGCACCTTTTGTTAATGAGGACCGACCGGTTCCTTTTTTACCTGCATAGGCATTGATTCATACACATCCTGGCAGTTTCCATAGGTGTGTGTTACTGTATAAGAATTGTCGCGAATCACACGGTACAATTGTGAAACCGCTTCATTTCCAGGAGCCCACTTATTCAGCGCTTCATGGGGAGATATAGTCATCATTGTCTCGGCAGGAGTAAGCACACTACGTCTTCCACAGTAGATATAGTCATCATTGTCTCGACAGGAGTAAGCATACTACGTCTTCCACAGTAGATATAGTCATCATTACCTCGGCAGGAGTAAGCACATTACGTTTCTTCTACAGTAGATATAGTCATCATTACCTCGGCAGGAGTAAGCACACTACGTCTTCTACAGTAGATATAGTCATCATTGTCTCGACAGGAGTAAGCACACTACGTCTTCTACAGTAGATATAGTCATCATTGTCTCGACAGGAGTAAGCATACTACGTCTTCCACAGTAGATATAGTCATCATTACCTCGGCAGGAGTAAGCACATTACGTCTTCTACAGTAGATATAGTCATCATTACCTCGGCAGGAGTAAGCACACTACGTCTTCTACAGTAGATATAGTCATCATTGTCTCCACAGGAGTAAGCACACTACGTCTTCTACAGTAGATATAGTCATCATTGTCTCGACAGGAGTAAGCACACACTACGTCTTCTACAGTAGATATAGTCATCATTGTCTCGACAGGAGTAAGCACACTTCGTCTTCTACAGTAGATATAGTCATCATTACCTCGGCAGGAGTAAGCACACTACGTCTTATACAGTAGATATAGTCATCATTGTCTCGACAGGAGTAAGCACACTACGTCTTCCACAGTAGATATAGTCATCATTACCTCGGCAGGAGTAAGCACACTACGTCTTCTACAGGAGATATAGTCATCATTACCTCGGCAGGAGTAAGCACACTACGTCTTCTACAGTGAGATATAGTCATCATTGTCTCGACAGGAGTAAGCACACTACGTCTTCCACAGTAGCATATAGTCATATAGCCAGGAGTAAGCACACTAATTGTCTCGGCCAGGAGTAAGCACACTACGTCTTCCACAGTAGATATAGCCATCATTGTCTCGGCAGGAGTAAGCACACTACGTCTTCACAGTAGAGATAGTCATCATTACCTCGGCAGGAGTAAGCACACTACGTCTTCTACAGTAGATATAGTCATCAATTGTCTCGACAGGAGTAAGCACACTACGTCTTCCACAGTCCGATATAGTCATCATTGACTCGACAGGAGTAAGCACACTACGTCTTTCACAGTAGATATAACCATAAGTGTCTTGGCAGGTGTAAGCACACTACGTCTTCCACAGTAGATATAGTCATCATTGCCTCGGCAGGAGTAAGCACCCTACGTCTTTCTACAGTAGATATAGCCATAATTGTCTTGGGCAGGAGTAAGCACACTACGTCTTCCACAGTAGATATAGTCATCATTGTCTCGACAGGAGTAAGGCCACTACGTTCTGCTAGCAGTAGATATAGCCATAATTTCTTGGCATGTTGGTAAGCAACACTACACGTCCTTCCACAGTAGATATAGTAATCATTGCCTCGGCAGGTAGCCTGCAAAATGAGATCCCACCTTTTAGCCTTATGATTGAAGGCGTTAACAGTGCAATGCCAACATAGTCGCATTTTAACCTAAGATACGGATATAACTGATGTAAGTAAACAGTCAATATTATTCAGATTATATCACTAGGATAATATTTGGTTCGCTATGCATTTAACATCTTAAATGATTTCAATAACTCATTAAAAGATTATCTATGACAGCAAGACATCGTTAAGTATGAAATGTATTCCTATTGCCTATAAAACTTCTGATTACCTTCGTTGAGACACCTGTTATGAGTTAAGTATGTGATTCTATTGATGTACAACAGAGCGTTCATAACCAGTCAATATATCATCTGATAAGAGCGATGGTCACCATTTCTAGATCATAACAACAATTTTGTACCTCGCTGTATCTTATGAAGGGGCGACAACATAGAAGAAAAATACGTAGAAAATGCTACAAATGCGCAGCATATCATTCATGCTTTTACACATGCTAAACCCAAATATCAAACTGATGCGAATATTATGTAAAATTCAATGTGTTTATTGGAATTCAATTTTTCTTTTTTCAACCATTCATTCACAAAATATGGAAACATCTTTTTGTGTCATGGTTTTGCTGTCCCACACTGAACACTGCGTTATTACGAATAATTGGACAGAAGTTACATAAACCTAAATCGTAGCGCATGCAGCACGATGCTGCTGTGCCTCGTTAATCTTAATCTTGCAACAAAGACACATTGAGCCATGCTCCTTCATGTCTTGCCCTAAAGACCCCTGTGGTGTTCTTATATTTTACAGCGTAAGCCATATATATCAATAAATATTATTCGCTCACGTCTACCTCGTGGGATGCCCGCTGATTGCTCTGTAGTAGGGATATTTGCATAAGATACTTGTTCATTCCCTTTGAATGTTACGTAGCACATAACTAACGCATGAAAGTAAATATATCAATATTATGCTGCAAATGTGCGATGCACTATTTTGCATATTTCCTTTTATTAATAGTACATGTTTTCGTGGTATACATAAAAAGGGCCTACGATAAATGGAATAATGTACCACGTGGCTCATAAATACACCTGACTCTAACACCTGCATTGTAACTTTACATCTTACATTCGGTCAATCCAATGCTTGTTTGTCTGACCTATAGCCCAGTCTAATGCTTGACGGAAGACTTTTTGTAAGTTTATGAGATTTTGATCCTAACTAAATAGTTACATATTGTCGTCTGGTATTTGGTTTTCAGAATATGTTTTATGTCTTAATCCATGTCGATTATGAATATTATCATGGCCGCTAACAACACTGACGTGTCATTATGCACTAAATGTAACAACTCTCCATCTTCTATCACTAAGCAATCTATGTCAATGATTCCGACTAATACCGTGAACTTAAACGATTTTTGTATGTCTTAATGCATTACATTTACATGTTACTTAATTACAGCAGGATTTAGTAACCAAGCTATGGTTGAGAAAGAGTCGCGCCCGATTGCCTAAACAACTGTGTCCAGTATTTTGCTTACTATTGATGTTTAGCTAAATAACCGGTCAATTAATTGCTGTTAACAATTTTCTTTTTGAATTTGGTGTAAAATTGCCACATTCGTGCACATTTACGTCAATTGACAAGTTAAATGCAATATAAAGCGATAACGTTATTTCTGTAACCGCTTCCCTCAGAAATCTGGGTTTTGTTCATGTGGGTTGGTCTTCAAGATGTTTACAAAGCTTGTCTAGTTCATCCTCATCACATCTGGTTCAGAAAGAGTCCTGCTTTGCTTATTGGATTTGCAATGATTGCGGCTGTTTTGATCTCTGTTTAACTTAAACATTGCTATGTACTGCGATTGAACAAGATTTACAGTGAGACGTGTAGTCCCTTAATTTATTTAGTACACCGACCCAGTTCTCTTGGTGTAGTCACATTTCAACCCGGTGTGAAATCCTTATTTGTTACTCGTGGTTCAAGTGATCACGTTTAATGGCGGTCCCATCGGTCCCATTCACCCGACATGACTTCACAACCTGATCTGGGCAACGGGTTTGTGCCAAGCTGTACAGGCATCACAAGAATCCTCCTCAATCACCGTCTCGATATCACCTCGTTGTTGAACGTGACGTAAAACACCAACATTACCTTAACAATATTCTAAATACCTCAGCAAAGGTAAAGCTGCTTTCACGTTAATGTGCGAAGTTGACGGTGTCGGAAATATTTGAGGTAGATAATAGATTCTGCATATATCAGACACTTTCACAATATCTGTGTGTATGGAAATAGGCAATTTCTAAGTAGCAGGACAACGCATGATAAATATATTCATTCGTAGAGTTATGGTTCTTAACTGACAAGACGGTGCAACCACATTATGTTATAATTCATATAAACAAAACCAACGTAATCTACATCCCATCCCAATTGAAGCAGGGTTATATATCATGATTAGTTGCTACCCTCTACTGGGAATGATGCTGAGCCAAGCGGAAAATGACGTATGATGAATGGGACTTTTTACCTATTCATCCTCATAGCAGAGTTCTATTCACTATTCAAGCCAGTACAACAGAACAAACGGTCCTGGAATAGTTTATAAGCTTATACTTCTTCTTCTGAATTAGATGGCGGCTATGACTCGTTATGTTCGCCTGGTTGATACTGGTTTCCGGTCACATCCCGGTTAAACCTCTGTCTTACTTCAGACATGCCTAGTTATCACAAATGATGATGCTTGATTCTTGAGGAAATGCTTTGCTCATTATTGCAATCAATAAAACAACATTATGAGCAAAATCATAATTGATCAAATTTATCCCCGCAGTGACCAATTTGAAGATCACAGAAATGAATACATTGTTTTTAATATTCCTATGAAACGCATAAAAGCGTCATTTGCATATAGTGACTAATTGTTTGTCAATAGCTATCATATCACAAGCATTGGTACACCGCATGGTGCTGTGCAAGAACATTGAGGCAACACTATGTATGTGGCGCATCATTGCTTTAACCATGATCTTCTACATTGATTACACTGTGTATTTATCTACTTTGCCATCGCACAACTAGCAAACAGCAAATGAAATTATGCTGCTGTATGCGCATATATCACCGGAAAAGTTTCGCTCTTTGCACCACACAAAATGTGACCTTGGTGTTACACATGCGGTTTATATTATGCGGTATTCACAGTGCTTTGTAACAGTCAAACATTTACGCAAATTTTGCTGAAGTTCACTGTGTTGGTTGGAATCCAAATTTTTTCAAAGCCATTCAAAATCATTTGATGCTAGTATCGGGATGTGTCGTGGTCTTCCACGCAGTAACTCTTAACGTGTAAATCGTCGAGCAGAGGCCACATCAATGAGATATTGAAGTGGTGGAATAGGATATGACTGTATCTCGTTCATCTTCATCTTACCGCAAACATCTCACACATCTTGCTTTGAATGCCTTTATTAGTAAAAAATCGTTATAATCCATTAATATTTTGGTTAAAAAACAATAAATAATGTTCGCCCGCATCTGTTACATGGGACTAAAAATTGTAAATATAGTTCTCCCTGTGTTTCTTGGTGTTAATGGCAATAATATTGTTATGATGCAATTAAAAACCTTAGGCGTTATAAGGACCTACGCGTCATTGGCTCCGAAATACCACGACTTGCACCCAGCTTAACTATAATTTTCATTTGGCTCGATATCATTTCAGGCAAAACACACACGAACTAAATCAACTTACAAGCACAATGTTATCCATCATTTACGAACACCCATTTGTTGTTTTTACATTAAAGCACTAATGTTGTGTTGCTTGAATACATCAGTCATTGCTTATTGCTTGATAACCTTATATTTACCACTGATATCCATTTCGTTTATGACCAAATATTCAAGGCGCCAAGAGCATATTAAGGAATGTGGAAAAGTGTCGTTGTTCGTGGACCGTGATGATGTACGGAAGACATGAAGTCCAGCTGTTCATGCACAGTGATGAAGTACGGGAGACATGAAGTCCAGTTGTTCATGCACAGTGATGAAGTACGGGAGACATGAAGTCCAGTTGTTCATGCACAGTGATGAAGTACGGGAGACATGAAGTCCAGCTGTTCATGCACCGTGATGAAGTACGGGAGACATGAAGCCCAGCCGTTTATGGACCGACCGTCATTGCTGCTGACTTGAGGCTTCATTCTAGGATGGTTGTGCATTCCATGGGCGACAAGTTTGGGGTATGGTTAGACATTCAGGTTGAGCAAAAGCTGTGTAAAGCCAATTAAAGTTCCATTTGGTAGCATTGTGCACTCCTTAATAATCTCGTCCTATGTTAATATATCCAGCTTCATTAGGTTTTTATTGTTATAGAAATAATAGAGTATCACGCATTGACAAGTCACCGCTGATGGTAGGAACACCAGCCCTCAACACCTAAATGGGGAAGGTTTAGTTGATCAACACCAGCTCTCAAAACCCAAATTGGGAAGGTTAAGTTGATCAACACCAGCCCTCAAAACCCAAATGAGGAAGGTTTAGTTGATCAACACCAGCCCTAAAATCCATAATGAGGAAGGTTTAGTTGATCAACACCAGCCCTCAAAACCCAAATGGGGAAGGTTTAGTTGATCAACACCAGCCCTCAAAACCCAAATGAGGAAGGTTTAGTTGATCAACACCAGCCATCAAAACCCAAATGGGGAAGGTTTAGTTGATCAACACCAGCCCTCAAAACCCAAATGTGGAAGGTTTAGTTGATCAACACCAGCCCTCAAAACCCCAATGGGGAAGGTTTAGTTGATCAACACCAGCTCTCAAAACCCAAATTGGGAATGTTTAGTTTGATCAACACCAGCCCTCAAAACCCAAATGGAGAAGGTTTAGTTTGATCAACACCAGCCCTCAAAACCCAAATAGGGAAGGTTTAGTTTGATCAACACCAGCCCTCAAAACCCAAATGGGGAAGGTTTAGTTGATCAACACCAGCGCTCCAAATCCTAATGGGGAAGGTTTAGTTGATCAACACCAGCTCTCAAAACCCAAATTGGGAAGGTTTACTTTGATCAACACCAGCTCTCAAAACCCAAATGAGGATGGTTTAGTTGATCAACACCAGCGCTCACAACCCAAATGGAGAAGGTTTAGTTGATTTTCACCAGCCCTCAAAACCCAAATTGGGAAGGTTTAGTTGATCAACACCAGCCCTCAAAAACCCAAATGAGGAAGGTTTGGTTGATCAACACCAGCCCTCAACAGCAAAACGACCCAATTCGCGAAACTACAACACACTTCACCATCGACGAGCACCAACCGCTATGCGCCATAGGTACATACGATTATTGGCAGAAAGCAATAGCCCTCTAAACACTATGGGCAATACGCAATTATTACTGGGTCCCTTCATTGCCTCATCGGGGCAATGAATATAACCTTAACTTGTTAAGGGAACAGTGTACCATGTAAGGTTGTGGTGTTTGATAGAACACTGACCAGTGCTTTGTCCGGAATACATTGATGAAGCACCAAACGCATGTAACCTGGTATGAGTTACTATAGTTGGTTACAAAAAACCCAGCGACCTATACCAACTCAGTTCAGTCGTACTCAAACAGCCTAGACCTTATGCTACCTCATCCGGCGACCTATACCAACTCAGTTCAGTCGTACTCAAACAGCCTAGACCTTATGCTACCTCATCCAGCGACCTATACCAACTCAGTTCAGTCGTACTCAAACAGCCTAGACCTTATGCTACCTCATCCAGCGACCTATACCAACTCAGTTCAGTCGTACTCAAACAGCCTAGACCTTATGCTACCTCATCCGGCTCTCCGCTCCTAACGCCAGATTCAGGGACTGAGTCCGTCCTTTAGTTAATGCATGACCGCACTGATCTATTGCATATCACCGTCGCTGTCAGTGCAATCGGTGCATTTAGTTTAACCATATGAACTGGCCCGATTGGTCAGTTGCAAATATTTTAGCGGATTTGGAACAAGATGGGAGCAATGTGTTTGTCCTGCCTCAGTGATAGCACTTCTGTAGAAATCAGCCTCTTCTTTTTCCGTCGCTATGGAATCTCAATGTTAAACGCCCTTTAAATCCACCTTATTTCAGTTTCATCGAAGCAGTAAGTCCAACACCCGAGAAATAGAAGATCGAGGGGGGTGTAATTAGACAGCAATAGAACGGTTACATCAGCATTCGGTGCCACCAGTGCGGAAGCTGGGTCTGCATCATGGTTAAAAGGATTAGGGTATTCATTAGAACCCATAGGGAAATTGGCATCTTGCCACTACATATCAAGTAATTAATGGTGCATCGTATACAGACAGCAATACAGCATACATACATAGCTTCATATCACCAACATGGTTAGGCGAGATCATCTCTCTTTTATCCCCATAAACTGGCTTGATAATATCTATAATAGGAACTTGTCTGTGCAGAGAGCTAACTGGGCGATGCGGTTTACAGCTTGCTGATCAGGGGCGTAGCTTGGATGGAATCAATGTTTAGGCCGAATTATAGAGGGGTCTAGGGCATGATCCCCCCGAAAATGTTTTGACCCTACAATGTAAGAGGTGCGTTTTTGCGTATATTTGGTACAAATAAGAATGTTACCGGAAGTGACGGATATTTCCATCTGATCCAAGTATCTCATGGTAGAAACGTTTTCTTGCATACTGTCTTGCACTTTAAAATATATATTTATTACATACTTATCAAAAGGATGCATTTTGACATAAAAGCAAGAGTTATTCAGATGCTGTGTTTGGGAAAGTGACGTCACATTGTTTATAACGTTACGTCACAAGTAATTCACGCGAGTCGTCTAACATGGGGGGGGGGGGCGGTGGTAAGATGCGATTTTCCAGACCGTGTTGGAAATGAGGACTGAAGACATGAACGCCAGGTTCCATTTAACAACTTATGTTTGGTGTCTTCGTCAACAGGAAGTAAGACATCCGATATCCGCATACTTTGGAATGTTTTCGGTCATGACGACCTCTGTCAGGCTCTTGGTCTGTTTGCATTTCAAAGAAAAAGCACCCACCAAGCATCCTTTGAAATGTTCAAAAGACGGAACTTTACAGTACGCAGCCGGCCCGAACTTTACAATATGCGTGCTCCAGTCGTTCGCACTCTTCCTTGGGGTATACATTCTATAAACCATGTAGATTCCGACAGATCAATCACTGTCTGTTCTTGGCAAATCTTGTTTCTTGTGTTCCATAAACCATACCCCCCTCCCTCTCTCCGAATTTTATTGCATTTTTGGCATTCTTATTTTTTCGACTTTCTGAGAAAATATGTAGGCCACGGCCTACACGGCCTATTGGAAGCCACGCCCCTGCAGATGATCTATAGTTGGCCTTCATTAGTTTTTTGAATAACGGTGCAGTAGATGGGCAATAGGCTCATCTGACACGAGAACCGCTGCTTACCGTATGCCACAAGTGATGACGGGACAATCAACGGCGAATAAACATACATGGTGCAAACAATCTTCAAAGTTTCGGTAAGCTTTGTCGAGTACATATCAGTCTACCTTCTGGCATATTGTTTGTTGTGCTGTTGTGATGGTGGTTTTTATTGGTTGATATCATTCGCGGGTTCTGATCGATTGCGATGTACAAAGTCTTACGCGATCACTAAGCAGTTGCACCTTTTGTTAATGAGGACCGACCGGTTCCTTTTTACCTGCATAGGCATTGATTCATACACATCCTGGCAGTTTCCATAGGTGTGTGTTACTGTATAAGAATTGTCGCGAATCACACGGTACAATTGTGAAACCGCTTCATTCCAGGAGCCCACTTATTCAGCGCTTCATGGGGAGATATAGTCATCATTGTCTCGGCAGGAGTAAGCACACTACGTCTTCCACAGTAGATATAGTCATCATTGTCTCGACAGGAGTAAGCATACTACGTCTTCCACAGTAGATATAGTCATCATTACCTCGGCAGGAGTAAGCACATTACGTCTTCTACAGTAGATATAGTCATCATTACCTCGGCAGGAGTAAGCACACTACGTCTTCTACAGTAGATATAGTCATCATTGTCTCGACAGGAGTAAGCACACTACGTCTTCTACAGTAGATATAGTCATCATTGTCTCGACAGGAGTAAGCATACTACGTCTTCCACAGTAGATATAGTCATCATTACCTCGGCAGGAGTAAGCACATTACGTCTTCTACAGTAGATATAGTCATCATTACCTCGGCAGGAGTAAGCACACTACGTCTTCTACAGTAGATATAGTCATCATTGTCTCCACAGGAGTAAGCACACTACGTCTTCTACAGTAGATATAGTCATCATTGTCTCGACAGGAGTAAGCACACTACGTCTTCTACAGTAGATATAGTCATCATTGTCTCGACAGGAGTAAGCACACTTCGTCTTCTACAGTAGATATAGTCATCATTACCTCGGCAGGAGTAAGCACACTACGTCTTATACAGTAGATATAGTCATCATTGTCTCGACAGGAGTAAGCACACTACGTCTTCCACAGTAGATATAGTCATCATTACCTCGGCAGGAGTAAGCACACTACGTCTTCTACAGGAGATATAGTCATCATTACCTCGGCAGGAGTAAGCACACTACGTCTTCTACAGTAGATATAGTCATCATTGTCTCGACAGGAGTAAGCACACTACGTCTTCCACAGTAGATATAGCCATCATTGTCTCGGCAGGAGTAAGCACACTACGTCTTCCACAGTAGATATAGTCATCATTGTCTCGGCAGGAGTAAGCACACTACGTCTTCCACAGAGTAAGTCATCATTACCTCGGCAGGAGTAAGTCTTCTTCTACAGTAGATATAGTCATCATTGTCTCGACAGGAGTAAGCACACTACGTCTTCCACAGTAGATATAGTCATCATTGACTCGACAGGAGTAAGCACACTACGTCTTTCACAGTAGATATAGCCATAATTGTCTTGGCAGGTGTAAGCACACTACGTCTTCCACAGTAGATATAGTCATCATTGCCTCGGCAGGAGTAAGCACACTACGTCTTCTACAGTAGATATAGCCATAATTGTCTTGGCAGGAGTAAGCACACTACGTCTTCCACAGTAGATATAGTCATCATTGTCTCGACAGGAGTAAGCACACTACGTCTTCTACAGTAGATATAGCCATAATTGTCTTGGCAGGTGTAAGCACACTACGTCTTCCACAGTAGATATAGTCATCATTGCCTCGGCAGGAGTAAGCACACTACGTCTTCCACAGTAGATTTGGTCATCATTGACTCGGCAGAAGTAAGCACACTACGTCTTCTACAGTAGATAACCAACACTTATCATTTGTTATGTTCGACCCCGACTTTCATAAAACACAGTCTGAGTGACTTATCGTAGCCCTCACTGGTTTTCTGTATGAGTCTAGCCACCTACAACATTTATCACCTTGACAAATTGAGAGAGGTCATACCAGAAACCTTAGGTAATAATGCAGCTTCTTGTTTTCTGTGAATATACGGCGAAACAAAAACACAAAGATACAAGCAGATTGTAATTAAGCAAGAAAGAACCGCAATCTAACTCACCGGGGTGCTTTTCACGGTGAGTGAACTAATACATGTCTATATTTAGCCCCAACTATCTCAACAAGTACATATGCACTTGTTGACACAAATATGTATGTCACAATGTTATTTACACTTACCACTTTTTTTTTAAATACGCGATGAGTAAAGTGGCGTAGTAAATTGCGCTATGTATACCAGACGGACTATTGAAGCTATATATACATGCATTGAGATAATGAGTGGTCAATCGTCGTGCCTTTCTGGTGAAGTCATCACTGGATTGCGGCCATTGATCCAAATAGCTGCAATTTTACTATCAACATTTATCGTTTTGCACGGTAACTAGGAAGCCAATGTCAATATGGAATTACGATGGTTATGATAAGTCGTTTGCTGTTACATCTATTACTTTGTACACTGATATTTGCAACATAGTACTTACAGTATGGGGACATTATGGAATCGCATAAATCATGCATAGCTCTCTGTTTACAAGGATTAAACATTTGTTTATTTAGTGCGAATACAGAGGTGAACTAATACATTGATGTTATGCACCATACTTGGGTAATACAGCAGCAGCGAAAAGGATCACGGGACGGGATTGCTTTGGTGAGGATCCAATAATACTGGCCTCCCGTTATATCTTGATACGTTTTCTTCATGCCACATATAAGTGACGCAGAAATGGTGCATTGCTGGTTAGTGCAGAATCGATATTTCATTGCATTGATCAGGCTAAAGTTAACGATTATAAACATTGATATAAAGTCTGCATTCTTGGTACTCCCCACATTGTTTTCTACTGTATGCACTCATCTGCCCATTAAATGATAACATGGGAAAGTGTCTGACTACTTCTGGAAGCAAATGAATATCTGCCAGGATGAGGCTGTGACAGGCTGTACATAGTGGGGATTATGTATAAGTGTAACTTGTCGAAATAAGTACAAGAGCAGTGTTGTTCTCCTTTGCGATAATTCAGTTGAAACACGGATCTCCTGATAGATCATGTTACTTTTCTACACTTTATGCACTATTAAATAAGCGTGACTTGTTGTTAAAGTAGGCATACCAATTCTATTATGTAGATCCGTACAGGTGAGCATCTTGTTAAAAAAACAAGACAAAACAATTATGGACTCCTATAACAAGAAAGCTGACAGACAACGCCAGAGTACATTAATTCATAGATAGAGTGTGACAAGCTGATTACCTGATATGCAATCCCAACAGTTAACTAATTATGTGTACAAAAACCACGATTTGACAATACAGTTGAACGTGCTTCTCTGTAATGAAATCAATGCGAAAAAGCCGATATGTTGCATCTGAGCTGATCAGGTGATATGCCCACCTTATTGCTTTATTGGGAAGACCGCTTCTATCATTTCTCACTCATTCGTCATCCTCGGACGTGATTAATCTATTGGGCTAGATATATTGAAAATCTCAAGCGCAATAAAATGCGTACTCATATATACATGACACATATAAGTGCAGTGAATATAGTAGCTATGTTTCTGCGACGCTTGTACAGCGTAAAATTAGTTAGTTACACGTATTCCATATTAGATGGTAAATATGAGGTTATTGCAAACGTTATTGCTTTATTGGGAAGACAGCCTTAATTTGCCTCCCCACAAAGAAAATCATCACAGGCCGATATTTGCTGTTGCGGGGTCATTTGGAAACTCAACATTGTAAGTGATGCATTTCATCAGCTATTCTCAGAGTCATAGTCGCTACACAATGGCGAGAACAAGGTCTAGAAAAATTCGACGAAAGACGATCGACCTGTAACACAAGCTGTCAAATATGTGGAACACTGTCAATATGTATTATATCGTATGCGGAGTATTATTTCGTACGAAATGTAAGGCTTGTGGTGAGGAGTTTGTGATAGCGCGGAATATACACAGATAACTACCTAAGTCCAAGGTTGGAGAGCAATACTATTTCATCAGTTAACAAGGTCGTCTGCTGAAGCTATCACATTATTGCTGATACTCGCAGATTTCTCGCCCACGCATCGGTCCCGCTGATGTCGCAATACGCTTTTCACATTGAGATCCATGTCTGCCATCTGTGACAGATGATTCGTGTATAACGACTTGAAAACCCTACCAGAAGAGTGGTTTTGTTGGCGGGATAGCTTTTATTGTAACGACCAATTATCGTATTTCCTCCTCGCTTTATCTCTATGTAGGCGGACATATAGAGCAGTGAAGGCGTAATGCGACATGAACATCAACTCATCAATCACATTAAGCGTCAACAAATGTCGCCAATCAAACCGTCCCAGCATATCCAAGCGTCCAGTAAACCAGCAATTGATATACCGAAATGACACGCTCGATTCCCCTGATCCAACAGCCATATTCTTCTCATCCATTCGCAATTACCTTTCTTATTTTAACTTTTCTCCTGATTGACTATCTGTACCAATATAGCTTTGTCTAGATTGACAATTCATCACAATAGCTTTTGCCCAAAATAAAGTTAGAAGCCATGTATTATGCGGAATAGGTTCTGGCTGCTGTTGATGTAATGATCCAGCAGTCTAGTAAGAGAGGACAGGCAAGTCAACGCCACGGCGCTCAAACTCGAAATGTGGATTCCCATCAATGGACGGGTACCCCGAATCCCTTGCACCTGCATGATGTTGACACAGTATAGGTGGACAACAGCGACCGTATACACAGTCTGGAATGTTACGGATCTATTGTTATAGGGACTGGATTCATAAGTTCTGGGTTCCGTCACTAATTGCCATTTTTAGTTTTGCATTACCAACTTATACATGACTGTAATATACCACGATTCTAAGTAACTCGCAACTAATAAGTAGATGCTTAATCAGATCAACTGCTACGTTGGCGTGTAACAAGACGCCTGCTGCCTGTCTTAACCCTCTATACATATGGGCCTCCTGATGCTTGGCAAACACACAGTCGCCTGCCTATTTTAGGCTTGGTAATATGTGCACCTGCGATCTGTCGACCAGGCGTCGATCGCTTAAGCCTCTACACTTTGAATCCCACCTCCATCCCCATAGCCTTGTTCACACCTAATTATCTGTTTTGTCAGTGGAGATGAATTTGTTCAGATATCAGCTGCCCAATATATGCGAAAACGACCATCTCCTAAATGTTCATCGCCACATTTCAGATTTATAGTTGGCCGCCAGATGGTGCGTTTCGTTTGTGGAAAGGAATGTATCATGTCCACGCAAATTGTACCAACATGTACATGCATTCCAAATTATCGATTCTATGTGACATAATTTATTTACAAACATTTCGTTTATAGAGCGAACACTTAATGCAGGATCCCTAATGATGTACATGATGACGTATTGGTGAATGATACATTTCGGTTGCCTAGCCCACGTCCAATGAAATGTTGTCTTTTATCTGTTGCCTGGTGATATGCATATCAGCATTCGTTACATCTCTAACATGTGTCATAAAGAGACATATGCAATGAATCCAAACTCGCGGTAATGCCAGCGTACCATTAAGATAGTCAGTTACCTAAATGAGCGGCATATTGTATCGTCGCAGACACCGCTCGTGTCATTAGAGAGAATCAATATGCGTGCCTCTCACCATATCTTCTCTTTAGCATTTATAGCAACGGAAATAATGACATCCAACGAAGTAATCAAGTCGTATCCTGCATCTTCACGTTCTTACCACATCATCAATTTAAGATGAAGGCCATTGCGTCTCCGTCTCTCCTAACAACGTCCGCCTGGCGTGTTACGGCCCGCAGGAGTCTATGTACATTATTAGCAAGTACAAATTATTGTGTTTGATCAAAAAGCGTGAATATTCGTGGAAATAAAATTCATTGTCCCCAGTTAATAATAAGAAGTTAACCTGTCAGGGATATAAACACAGATTTATAGCCAGCACGATAAAGCCACTTTCCATGATGAACAGAGATTAATAGCTAGCAAGATAAAGCCACGTTCCATGGTTAACACAAACTTACACAGTACGGCCAATGTTTTGTTGGAAATGTGTTAATGGAACAGTTATTTTATGTCATGATGTAATGGCACCCAAACAAATAACCTGTTGTCTCGCGATGTAACAAAGTGTCCAAGTCTCCATCTAACAAACTGAAGCCATTACCTCCATCCAGCTCATAAATACAAAACATCAATAAACAAAATGAGATCTTCATATGCAATGCTTCAACTTAACTACAAAACACCCAACCCCACACCCTGATGCTGGCTACAAGTCGAGTGCCACAAAATCGACTCTCACATTGGAATCCACATGATGCACGCTGGTCGCTTTAATGGATAAGGGAACGGTTTGATATTCATATAATACATTAGGGGAATGAAGCACAATCATTAAGCAGCCGATTCGAGCTCTATCTGTTTTACACCCACCATCTTTACTCGATTCATTACGAGTGTTCCATAAGCAGGTACATGTGTTGAGGATATGACGTTATGTAACGTAACCATTGACATTACCTTAAAACACAGTAATAAATCTCAAGTAGACACACCTTGATGCCGTATCCAGAGCAACCTGCCAGCTGTAAACCGCACGTACTTCACAGCATGCTCTACGAGGCTCTGGGTGAGCAATATACTCCCTCCTTCCACTGCTGATTTGGATAAATAGGGCAGTTTTCATGAAATTGTACATGAGAGCTTATAGAAAATTATACATGATGTATGTAAGCTGCTATTTATAGAAGACCTATAAGCAAATTATAAATAGAAGACCAAAAAGCAATTATAAATAGAACACCAATAAGCAATTATAAATCAGGCGCTGTTTCTCTCTGAGGTTGACTTTTACTTGTCGTTTGACTATGCAGCTGCTAACTGTGAATCACAACAGGACTTGAGTAACCTACAACAAATGTCAGTCTATTAAATGTCATTAGTGGGTTTGCTACCAGATTATACAACCCAATAATGGTAATAAGAACGATAATAAGATAACAACAAGGCTGTAAATCACCTTGTACATATGATCACATGACACCATTCATTGGATACTGATTTCTCACTCCGCAATGGATGCACGTCTCACCAGATTGAACGAAACTTGATTCAAATAACGTACCACCACTTCACAGTTACATATCCCAAGTTAAGGTCACATCAGACACAAATACGTCGTGTACCCTACATAAGACAAAGAGACTTTAAAGGCTGCCTACCAAAAGGTAGCACATATCCTTAGCTTAATAATCCTGTGAAAGAGCTGTGATGAGCCAAGGGGACGATGACACCCTAGAAATACTAGATATATAGCAAACACCGTAATTGGTAACGACTCATTCATCTATTCATAAGCTTACTGCCTTATTCACTATAACAAATTAGTGCCCTCAACCGGAAAATAGTATATATAAAGATGTGGCACGTTGTGGGTTCTTAGCTCTGCTTATTGTCTCATCCATGATTGATCGAAAGCCTGTTTGATTAATAGTTAATGATTGCATTGGAGATAGTTGCTTGAAAGTTGTAACAGCAAGCTCACAGGAAGGACACAGGGACACATCTCCTGGCTGCGGGGCAGACGTTTGTGTACCGTGGTGTTGTACAAGACAGAATGTTGTAAGTGATGTCCATGAATGACTCAAGGTGAGGTCCTAGTGGTGGACTTATCGACTGATCAAGAAGGTATATGTGAATCATTATCAAACGTCGATTTACGTTCCGATATTGTGCCCGGATTAATGATGCTTTACAACTGTATACATTATCAGGGTTAATGTTATTCAAATAACGCAAACTTTATGTTGATGATGAATGTGTGCGTGATACATTCTACTCAGAAGAACATAAAGCTTCGTTGGAATTATTACACATCAAAAATAGACATTTTCAGGGGCTCATCCATCAATTAATTGCCAATAAAAATTGACCATGCTTTGTAGTAGCCTGTTTAGATGGGGTGCTTGATAAATTGTCGAACGAGCCACCAATTACTCTGACACGTTGAAAAAGATACGTTACTTCTATTGAATTATTAACTACCATTAAATACAATGTAAACTACAATTCACAAATAGCTTTGCTTATATTGCCACCATCGTAGTCTCTCTAAAGCAGTAGTGACGTCTATGAGGCCCTTGGGAGACTTCATACGAGAGAGCAAGTATAGACATGATCGACTGTTAGACTTACAGCTAAAGTTAGCACTGTGTTGACGTAATCATCCCAAGGCAGACAATAGCAGAGATGGTTTTTGTTGTCACCAAACGCAATTATATGTACTAGAGTGTCCAACACCGACGATAACTGTAACAATTTACTTGTTCCTGCTGATGACAATAATGAGGATGGCTTGACATCCATTCAATGAGTTCCGTACTCTATAAACGTCGACTGTTATTCTCGGATGTAATTAACCAGCACTTTCATATCCTTATAGCATATATATTACGTATATTTGTTAATTAATTGTCAATTACCAAATGTAATTATGCATATTCCACATATCATGAATCGACTACTTATTGTAATGTTGTTTGTGATTGGTTTGCCCTAGAAAGAATGCGGTTTGTTGATTTTGGCGCTTCCTGATCGGAAAACGCCTAGGCCGGCGTCCACTGACATGATTACATTATAAAATTGTGCAATTGGAAATGTAGGCACCTGATGCTACAATGACCAACATAAACAATTCCGAATGATAAATGCACCATCTGTTTTTTTGTCATGCAGCATACGGCTTTGTGCGACTTTAATGATATGTGCTTCTTGTACATATCGATATGAACGTTGATAAGTCAGATGAGTCATACTAGATGATTCACACTAGATAAGTCACACTAGATGAGTCACCCTAGATGCGTCACACTAGATGAGTCACACTATTCCAGCAGTGAAACTCAGGTCCCCTACACGGATATTTCGTGTTATCACGTGGTCTGATGGCGTCATGAATTGAGTAAAGCCCAGTTCCCCCGATTGTATCATGCAAGTATTTGTTGTTCTGTTAATATTAGGGACAAAATGTCTTTAATCATATTATAGCCAAGAATTGCACGGCAAGGACAATCCATGTCAGTTTTACTATTTGCGGGCAGACTCAAAGCTTGGCCGACCATAGGATGCGTAGCAGCGTTACGCATGCAGGTGAGCAAAAAACGTCGGCTTCGTCTGCTGTGGTTTATGGGCGCCCCAGGTCTTCATTTTACAGAGAGCGAAGTCGACGAATGACTTTGCTAACGTGCTGTTTCATATCATTCAACCTGAAGAAATGTCAACATTATAATTCATTTTGCTAACTAGAGCCTCACATGCGGGACTCAGCTCCCAACAGCATTGTTTGCAATCGTCACATGGGTTATTCATTCAGTGGAAGTCGCATGCTGCCATCGTGGCTTCCTTGGCATCTGTATGCCGCTGCTTACATAGTCAGCAACATAGTGCGTTATATGTATTTGACATTTTGATAAAAGCAGCAACTATTTTTGACTTCACCTAAAAACATACGGGATTCACAAATGAAGGTGAATTATATATGAAGACCAACCAAGTCTGACAAATGGTAGTTTCATGTCCGGTTCAAGTAGAATCATCGAACCACGTAAGCTCGGACAAGACTCATATCCCTGTTTAAACACACATTGATCATCTTTCATCGCACATTTATTTTCAGGAATAAGACGCCATGTTGTTGTTCAGTGGAAAGAAAGACATATTATGACGCTCTTACAAATTATATATTTGGTGACAAAATACATTCCGGGCGCCAAGACTACATCCAATGAAAAATGACCCTGATGATGTATGGCCCTGTAATATGCGTGTTGCGCTATCAACATTCTATACAGCTCTACTGGGTCCCATAAAAGCGGCGCCCAATTTACAGGCCCTAGTTACATATTAGTTAAAGGGTTCTCCAAATAAGAAAGGTCCTGTAAAATTCTTCGTCATGTTGGTAGTAATTGTTTTGTATTCTTGAACAAAACTTTAGAGCCAAGAATTAGCTTGCTACAGTTAGCTATATATGTGCATGTTAAGCCGGACAAAGCTGTTAATTTGCAGTTTACAGCTGAATATTCCGATGTCCATTGCTGTCTGATCTGTGTATGATGAGATAGTGAAAATAGCTGCCATACTGAAAACTGCCTGACATTATATTTGAAAGTAAGGTCTCCGCTTCATGGCAAGCAATGCTGTTGTCGGTCTCACATATATATGTGCAGCTAAATGGGTACCTGTGCTGCAATTTTTGGGTATAATATACGGATAATATATATATATATATATATATATATATATATATATGGTGGATATATATATATATATATATATATATATATATATATATATATATATATATATATATATATATATATATATATATACGCCGCGTACAATATGCAGTGCTCACATTGTTACACTACAATGTATTTCACACTGTCATGAATACATGACAATAACAGTAACACGAAATCAATTGGCAAACATTGATGTGCAGCCAGCCTATGTGGTCATACTAAACGAGAATCATTCCCTGTTTGATGATTCTCCCTGACCCATGATTCTCCCTGTTCCAGGCGGCATATATACAAGACGTCTAGAATGGAGCTGAAGAAGATTTCTTGGTCAGGTTGAATCGACACCTGTGAGTACCTACTAAAATATCCTTTACATGTTTCTAATACTAGTACTAGGAGCCAATAGGTGGTAGGCCATTCCCCTCCTCCGCATGGACCTCAGCTGGTCTGCAGTCTTGGTATTTTTGCTCAAACATCTCACCAAAGAACTGATGTGTATCATTGTTATTCATAGTTTATTATAGTCATATTTTAAACCAGTTATATTGTATGCCCACTTTGAAATTAACTAGGTAACAATGTGTATTTGAAACTTATTTAGGTCTCAGTAATAAATGTCAAATAACATTGATGTTTCATTTTAGATTGATGTATACACATACTTTGATAGGCTAGTCAACTGGGTCTCCCTGTCTCGCCTTGGGGTAGTACCCTCCCCATTGGGAATGACCTCAATGAGTGACGGCTGGCGCTCGGTTCCAGTTTTCATTCAAATGAATAACTGCTAGGATCAATCTGGATATATAAAGCAGTTTGATAACTTATATTGCCAGGTATATAGGAATTACAACAAATTACTAAACAAATATGCAAAACTTCCATGCAACATCAATTCAAAAGAGCACACAGTCGCCGTATGCAGGTTTTGTTTCCATTTAAAATAATTGCACTTTGGAAAAATGAACCAAAAATAAATTTTGTACTTGACCTCCGTATGATGAGACACCTTACATACACATAGACATATTCACCATTCTATTGTTTACTTTTTCATTTGAGATACTGCCCAAAATACAACTTGAATAATTTAGTTGCCTACAAATGTCCTCTGCATATCTCGCTTACAGTTAGTAGCATGCAGTTCCGACCGAGCCCAATATCAACCAAGATCAGAAATGATTGTTGATAACAATTTATCTTCCAGAAATTTAAGAGAAATCGTTCGAGAGAGGAGAACGAATGGACCATTTGCTTTTACAGACGCGGACAAACCTTTGTTCATACAGACGTGATTCGTACGCCACCAGTGCCTTTGAGCCCTTCTTTATTTATCAATTGCAGTTCATGTAGCATTACGTTTCTGCAAAATGAACCTCAAGCAATAACAACGCATTTCCGAGACATTGATAGGAATCGCATTACCACTATAATGTCTTCACCAGTGGGCGTTTAATCGTCGTCATACCATTAAGATATGACTTTAATGAGCGGAATATTGCATTAGAGAGCCACTCATGATAGGAATAGGAATCGCGTGTTCCCAATTATGTCATTACCTGCTGATGCTTAACTGACATCTTGCCGTACAGAAGAAGCTTCTAAAATTAAATATATATCGCATCATTATGGAGACTGCTTGGGTCCCTAGAGAGCATTGTTGCCGCTCACCATGAGTTTTCTTTAGCATTTATAGCAGCGGAAATAATGACTTCCAACGAAGTTACAAAGTCGTATCCTGTATCTTTATTGTGTAACCACATCGTTAATTTAAGATGAACGCCATTCCGCAAGGTATATAATGTCTCCATCACTCTTAACAACTTTCACCTGTCAAGGTATGGGCTGCAGAATTCATTCATCTATATTATTAGCAGATAGAAATTACACATTAAAGGGAATGCATTATTCACATGTGTTGTTTAGTTGAATGGCTTAACTATTCACACGCGCATAATGTACAGTTTCATTTTATAATACAAACTTTACAATTTTGTTGTGAAAATATAATCCATAGTTCCCGTCGCTACTACTGTAGGAGTCCAATCAGTGACCTCGGCTTACTGTGCGGCCTTTGTGAAGTCCGATTACGTAGTTTTGACGTAATCATAAACAAAATATGAAATGTGGTAGACGCTAGTGGTCATCCGAGGCTAAATAAACGGCCGAAGTGGGCGATAAAACTATTGCGGATGTGTATTTACTCGACCTAGTCGTTATGTATTCGTATATTGCTGCGAGCAAAGTTCAGAGGCTGGTTTAAGTTGGACTACATCGATAACTTATCGATGATTAGGGACTCCCAAAACCAGGAAATGCTTACAATAGAATCGACAACCTTAATATTACCATTCCCATTACCTTACAATAGAGTCATTCTAGCGAATAGGCAAATACCGAAACTAAATCAGAATTGCACTAAATTACCGAAACATGCATTAAATTTGCAAAGCCGAACGTCCATGAATATTGCGACGACGAGACTGCCGCCCGTCTTTCTATTTATGGCACAAATGTTTGATACAAATACGTAGGTATTATTGCTTCACAGTTACTTGATGAGATGTTCAATAATGCCTTTATTTTGAAACCTTACAACTAACAATATATTCAAACTACTTACATAACCACATACAGCTAAGTACAACCGATGCATTTATGAAAGGAATACACAATCCATACGAGGTGTTACATTGGATGGCTTGTTTATATACACACGCAGAATTTACACAGAACATACGCTCGGAGATAAAGTGGCGAATTCTTTGACTTATGTATCATATAATTGAATCATAGATCGTCAGAAAAGCATGACATCTTGTGCATTATGGTAATAAGCTGGTAATGCTGAGGGCTAGTGACGATTCATGGGTGCTATCAATGCATTCCTACATGGAAATCATATTGCATGATGAGTAATACAAGTAAACTGCACAATTCCTCTTTTTCTGGATTACCAAACGGTGATGCTAAATAATCCATACACAATCAGATAATATTCTGACATGTAAGGCAGACTATTTCCGATAAATGAGTTCTCCACTCTCGTCAATCCTCTTCCATTCGAGTCTAGCCACGTCAGACGGTGTAGTTACTGGCGCCAGCTAATATGTGAGGTCGTAAATACCATCAGCTGATAGAAGTGGGGGTGGGGACGAATGTGATTTAGTATTCATGATCAAATATGATGTGTGGTTCAATTAAATCCAGTGATTGTACATATGCCAACCATCCATCCACCAGAATAACACCGCCAACCATTCACCCACCAGGAAAACACCACCAACCATTCATCTACCAGAAAAACACCAGCCAACCATTCATCCACCAGATTAACACCGCCAACCATTCATCCACCAGATTAACACCGCCAACCATTCATCCACCAGAATAACACCGCCAACCATTCATCCACCAGAATAACACCGCCAACCATTAACAACCGCCAACCATCCATCCACCAACACCACCACACCATTCCATCCACCAGAATTCATCCACCCAGAATAACAACACCGCCAACCATTCATCCACCAGAATAACACCCACCACCCACCATAACACCATCCACCACCATTCATCCACCAGAATAAACACCACCACCATTCAACCAGAAATAACACCACCAACCATTCATCCACCAGAATAAACGCCAACCACCATCCACCAGAATAACACCGCCAACCATCCATCCACCAGAATAAACCACAACCATTCCCACCATAACACCGCCAACCATCCATCCACCAGAATAACACCGCCAACCATCCATCCACCCAACAAACCACCAACCATCCACCACCAGAAATAACACCGCCATTCACCACCAGAATAACACCACCAACCATTCATCCACCAGAATAAACACTTACCGCATCCACCAACCATTCATCCACCATTCATTCACCAGAATAACCCGCCAACCATCATCCACCAGAATAACACCGCCAACCATCCATCCACCAGAATAACACCGCCAACCATCCACCCACCAGAATAACACCGCCAACCATTCATCCACCAGAATAACACCGCCAACCATTCATCCACCCAATAAACACCACCAGAATAACCACCATCCATCCACCATAATAACACCAACCATCCATCCACCAGAATAACACCCACCCAACAGAATTCACCCACCAGAATAAACACCGCCAACCATTCATTCACCAGAATAACACCGCCAACCATCCACCCACCAGAATAACAACATCCGCAGAATAACAACCATTCATCCACCAGAATAACACCACCAACCATTCCTCCATCCACCAGAATAACACCGCCAACCATCCATCCACCAGAATAACACCGCCAACCATCCATCCACCAGAATAACACCGCCAACCATTCATCCACCACATTAACACCGCCAACCCTTCACCCACCAGAATAACACCACTTGCCATTCATCAACCAGAATAACACCACTTACCATACATCCACCAGAATATAACCACCAACCATTCATCCACCAGAATAACACCACCAACCATTCATCTACCAGAATAACACGGCCAACCATTCATCCACCAGAATAACACGGCCAACCATTCATCCACCAGAATAACACCGCCAACCATTCATCCACCAGAATTACACCACCCACCATTCATCCACCAGAATAACACCACCAACCATTCATCCACCAGAATAACACCGCTTACCATTCATCCACCAAAATAACACGACTTACCTTTCATCCACCAGAATAACACTGCCAACCATTCATCCACCAGAATAACACTGCCAACCATTCATCCACCAGAATATAACCATCATCCATTCATTCACCAGAATAACACTGCCAACCATTCATCCACCAGAATAACACCACCAACCATTCATCCACTAGAATAACACTGCCAACCATTCATCCACCAGAATAACACTAGGCTGCTGGACTTGGAAGGTTTTCGGTTTCTCCCAGTCTCCAAATGAATGTAAGATATCATTACTTCAAATTTATTGGTCCTTCAAGCTGAACTCATTGATACAGCCTCTCTTTCTCACAGAAAACGATCTTAGGCTACATTGTATGTTATAACATTGGGTGATGTCTTATTACAATGAATCCATATAGTCTCCTGCTGGATACGTAAACTACGAAGGCACTGTAGTCCCACGCACGCTCACTAAATCCACCAGAATGGTTGCACTGCATATCAATGCAGATGAATATAATAAACCACCAGAATCATGTAGCTTAGGAGAGTCGTTGCACGAGATGAGAATCAGGCAGCATGTCAACATATCAAACAGGAAAGTTTTCAGCGCTCACTAATTAATCACCTGCCAATCCTCCATGGAGTGACTGAAAACATACCTGACATGTTGCAATGGAGTGGAAAGGTATCACTGTACGCATTTTGTAGAGTGCTCAATCTGGCATCAGGAAGACCATCACCACCATGCAGCGTGTACACCTTGTTAAGATTGAATGCTTATCACATTTTTCATTTGCATCATTGTTAGCTCAAATAATGACTTTTTGCACTTTTATTGAAAGATACTTGTCAAAGAGATTTTCAGAGGATTGCCCTGCTAGTAAAAACATATATCTGCCAATGGATGACACTTCATGTGGGCTATTTAGTACCGTCCTCAACGGGGCAGTTGATTAACTCTGACTACTAATGAAAGAATGTTCTGAGGTGTGGTTTATGTAGGTGATGACCTATCCACACTGATGTCTATAACAATGAAAAATAACAAACTTAAAATCAAAGTTTGGCATAACTGGACCATATCAAAACAGCCCATCAACAAAAAAGTGATGAATATCAGCAATTAATTACTTAACAAGTGGAGTCGAAACAACATATAAGAAACATTACAAGCCTTAGACATTAGAAAGCTTCATTATTGTAAATCCATAAATAGCTGTTAAGATATATACTTACTCTTCTAAAAAACGAAAATGGATATATATTTATAGACACTGTTCTAAACACTAGATTCCTCGATTTTCTACAAATAGCTCAATAATTGTTCATAATCACGTCTGATCAATAGCTAAAACATAACCACGGAGATCGGAAGGTAATCACGTCTGATCAATAGCTAAAACATAACCACGGAGATCGGAAGGTAATCACGTCTGATCAATAGCTAGAACATAACCACGGAGATCGGAAGGTAATCACGTCTGATCAATAGCTAGAACATAACCACGGAGATCGGAAGGTAATCACGTCTGATCAATAGCTAGAACATAACCACGGAGATCGGAAGGTAATCGCGTCTGATCAATAGCTAGAACATAACCACGGAGATCGGAAGGTAATCGCGTCTGATCAATAGCTAGAACATAACCACGGAGATCGGAAGGTAATCACGTCTGATCAATAACTAAAACATAACCACGAAGATCGGAAGGTAATCACGTCTGATCAATAGCTAAAACATAACCACGGAGATCGGAAGGTAATCGCGTCTGATCAATAGCTAAAACATAACCACGGAGATCGGAAAATAAGTGATCCCAGCCAAGACTAACTAGCTACTAGAGGAAGTGGGAGGGGAGATAACTGCAACACATTCAGTAAGTTAAGATTATCCAAGAAAGCAGATAGTACGATCCCATTTAGTTTTGTCGTGCATTAGAATGCAGATTGAGGGTTATGTTCAACACTTTCTTAATCAATAAGAGGCTGTTCGACTTGATGCATGTTAGTGAAATAGCAAATGGCGTTTTGAAAACTGGTTCAGCCATGACTAACCAGCTCATGTACATTCACTATAGCTGTAGATTTGCTCACGTCTGATTAAGGAAATAGGTATTAAATGCTGTCTGAACGCAGGTTTGCTCTCCAGTGTGATATTGGTTCTAAGTTACTGTTATAGCAGTAGCTGATATGCCATCTACGTCACCCGATGTCAAAGATCCCCAAGTCACCAACCACACGTAAATAAACCCAGTTAAGAGATAAGAGAGGGTAGAAGCGCTGGAGTCGCTATGATAAGGGGTCGATGGGACAAAAATTGGACGCTAGTGCAATATGACGATCAAACAAAAATATATCACACCAAGAAACATAACAAATTGCAGTGTAATTTTTGGATGAACAATTGTTTACGCAGTGCATATGTAAATGTGCATTATACAACAGTTTGTAGATATCCTCCAATGCCCGGTTAACAGAAATCAAAGCAAATATGATTAATTTTTAAGAGGAGGTTTTAATAAGCATTTATTAGATAAACTGATGATGAAACACGGGGACATTATTAAACATTGAATAACCTCATGCACAAATGACGCATTATCCTCATTTACCCCGATAATTCCGTTACAGTTTAGGGACAACTACTTATGACAGCGATAGTGCAAATGCGTTTAACAGCTGTAAATATTGGTCATGTTTAGTAAATAAACTAAACACTAACGGGCACAAAAAGATCTATAAGCGAACAGCGTAAGTATCACCTACAAGTGAATTCGATAACGCCTGGCACTTGAGAGAAAAAAAACAATATGCCGTTCTAATGACATCAGTAGTTGGGTATTTTAACAGCACGATCCTGATTTAGTTTTTCTTCACTTCACTTTGGACTTTATCCTTCTCTTCACTTCGGGCTTATGATGAGAATAACAGTAATACTTCCCTCGGTTTGGTCGGTGCCTCCAACAAGTTCGCGGACCGATATCTATTAAGTTGAGCGTTTTTTAAATTCCCCAGTTAGGGTTCGATCTGCATGTGTGGTTTCTACATGTTGATTCCTATATTACTATCAGCCTCAGCAGTTCAAATTGTTCAACCTCGACACGTATGAGCCTTGGGGTGCTTCCCCTGGTGATAACCCCAGGGGATGAGACAGTGTTGTGGTCAGCGACTTAACATGGGTAGACAAAGGGTATACATGACCGATAATTGTTCGCCAATGAGACTACGAGAAGTCAGATTCGCAGCTGCAACTATGTAGAAAGATAAATTTTAGGGTGAATCAACAATTGATGTTATATTCAATCCAACTCAATAAGTTTAAACTCAAAAGATCAAGTATAAAAGTTGCTGTAAAGTGGTTTATCTTAAGTAAAAATTGTTAAGAATATTAACCGACCATATGCAATCCCTAGAAGGTATTTTATGGTATTCCTTCTAGTTGTGAAAACTTGAATTGTAAACCCAGAGATGACAGCATTAAAACTGCACTGCAATAACCTAACCTCATCACCTTTACAAAGTCAAAAAAGAAGAAAAACACAAGGTCATGATATAAAGACGCGAATGTGTGAGAAGTGAAATTGTTTTAACCTGGACGATTTATTGGGTTTTTTTAGTAGAGTTACGGCTACAAAATGGCCCGATAAAGATATTCTCTGGTATTTGCGAAAAACTTTCTAACGGCCATTAACCAGTATAAGCTTCACGGGTACTTGTCAAAAATGCCAGATTTTTGCGAAAGTCAATACCAACAACCTCAAAGGATATGTTATTTGTTGTATTCCATCCCATATGTCACTCTCGATAGGCGTGTAGTACCAGCTAACATATAGCTAACGGTATATGTTCCTTTGCCATTGCAATGCTTCCTCGGGGAGGAATCAACTGACCACACGTTATGACGCACACATCATAACGTTGTAGACCATAATGATTTTACTATCATAATCTGGCCCAAATATGATCGTGGTAGTGGAAACATAATTGTCTATATCGAGTTACCCCCAAGGATTGTTGTCAATAAATTCGTCCACAGGCGCCAACTTTCCGACGTGTCTATCACACATACCATAAAATACGCCCACGCCGATCTTCGTGGTGTTTGTCGTTGCGCCTGGCCACCCATCAGTTCAGAAGCGTAAACTGATAAATGCGCCATAGAAAGTGTCTGCCAGTTGTTTACATCCAATTAACGAATGACCTCATAACACAAGGCGCTCCCTCTCTCCCTCTCTCAATAGCTATCTCCCTCTCTCTTGCTCGCGCTCCCTCTCACTCTTTCTCTCTCTCTTATTTATATACTCTTTCTCTCTCTCTTATATATATATATCTCTCATATATATATATATATATATATATATATATAGATCTCTCTATCTCTCTATATATCTCTATCTCTCTCTCTCTCTCTCTATATATCTCTATCTATATCTATATATATATATATATATATATATATATATATATATATATCCTATCTCTATATATAACAAAGAAACCTGCCTTAGCTGTTATTTTCATGCGTAGTGTTGTCGTAATGTGTCCCCTTTTACCGACGCCCGATTATAATTATCAGATTGATATAACATATTTAGTGGTTTGCTGTCTGGTGAATTGCTTCATTTCCATGCACCCTTTAGCATAGCTTTGGTGTGGGTTGATTCAACCAAATTCTTAATCTTGGGATACCAGGTGTATATTTTCAAGTGTGCCAATTGTTTTGGAAATAGTTAATCAAAACTGCTGCTCTCCAGGCAACTAGCATGTAAATTCTCTCAGCACCGAGTTATGAAAGCTTGCAACACGACTATCGCCTGGTTAGCTATTTTCGTTGCCTCCTCGGGAGCATCGAGCAACTGTTATTCTTACTTCAGCCAGCATAATTTAGATCTACAAAAACATGGTCTATAAGAACAAAAGCCAATCACATCTCTACTGCTGTCAATGAGATACCTGGAAAGGTACGACAATCGGTACATGTAACAACAAGACAAATGGGAGAAAAGCCTACATCATGATTTTAATAAATCCTATAGTTATCTAACAGTGCTGATTTGTTCCTCGCCATTCCTCACAACGGATATCTAAGCCACACCGTACCTTTAGGAAAGCACATGAGAAAGACTGTGGTGTTGATGATGCGGTTAAATAGACCCGTGCTCTATAACGATGTAGCAGACAAGCAATATAATCTGACCAACATCATTAGAATATCAACACGGAGCGTAACAGAAGGTTGCTTACTACTCCTGTGTTGTCGGCGCCCGTGCATATCAGATCTCGCTGTTATTGTACCACGCCGCAATTCCCCGACCATGTACGGTTCTGCAGAGCTCGACAGGGGGCTCCACTGTATCACGCTGACACCACTCTGTCATAGTACAGCGCGCATAGACCTAATGCCTTCGAAAATGTTTATTTCGCTCTTCAGATTTTGCCGCGTATTCCTGACGCCATTCAAGGAGTCAATTTACAATGAATATAATCATAAACGTAGTAACTCTGAGTTTGGGCTTCCGACGACCAGTATTCTGGTCGCATGTATTCGCGCTATCAATATGATTACCAGAAAATGGAGATGGGTAGATACACAGAAAGACAAGGGAGATATGTTAGAAAGATAGAGGGATAAG
Organism: Urechis unicinctus; assembly: GCA_034190875.2. Lineage (NCBI taxonomy): Eukaryota > Metazoa > Annelida > Polychaeta > Xenopneusta > Urechidae > Urechis > Urechis unicinctus. The sequence continues at coordinate 35,675,465 of CM067348.1, read as the reverse complement.
AGAAACGAGGAAACAAGGTAGAGGATTGATGGAGACAAAGCAGGCAGAAGGAGGGCAGAGAGGGGCATAGCAGGTAGATAGAGGGGTAAATGAGAGATGGTTGTTTGTTAGGATGAGGGACACGTGGCAGTTATATAGATGATACAGGAGTCATAGTAGGGCAACAACGGAAAGAGGAAGATGGGAAAAGAGGATAATGATGATTGCAAGGTGGACATGTAGGGAGAGGGAAGAGGGAGATGGGAGATTAAGGGATGAGTTAGAGATGGCTGTTAGGAGGATGAGGGAAACATGATAGGTAGAAAAAGGGGATAAGGGAAACAGAAGGATGGAGAGACATGGGATCATACGTAGTATGGGTAGGGGTCGCGAGTTAGGCAAGCGTGCGGGGATAGGAAAGGGTGCAATAGAGAGGCAATTCCAATGATTTTAAAGACTTTATCACATAGGAAGACTACCTATACTCTGGTGTGTGAGTTCCATAAAACTCTTTTTATCGGCACGAGCTCATCCTCGCCTGCATCCGACCGGCTGCTACACATCAGCCATTGCGAGGTGGCCGTCTACTAGGGTAAATGTACATATTTCGCAATGACTAATGCACCAGAGCGCTACATTTAGGGTCATCACTATGACTAACCTTATCAAAGCGCTACATTTAGGGTCATCACTATGACTAACCTTATCAAAGCGCTACATTTAGGGTCATCACAATGACTAACCTTATCAAAGCGCTACATTTAGGGTCATCACTATGACTAACCTTATCAAAGCGCTACATTTAGGGTCATCACTATGACTAACCTTATCAAAGCGCTGTATCTAAGTCCATCACAATGACAAGCTGACCACATGCCAGTATCTGAGGTCATCACATTATATAAGCAACTGTCTGTAGCGATGTTTCAATGTTCATCACAATCGCTCTGTTGCAAAGTTCTTCACGGTGACTAATTGACAATTGTTTTGTTGTTAGGGTGACCTGATCAACGTCATGTGGCTAATTTCATCACAAAGAATAACTGGCCATCGCCCTCTTTCTAAGTTCATCGCATTACCTTGTTTGTTATAACTTCAAGTGATTGACAGATATCTGAAACTTAGTGATATTGGGGAGAGATTGATATGCAGCAATGGGTACAAGGGCTGGTTGATAATTGAAGCTGATCTATATCAGAGATAGTTGAAACAGTGGTATTGGAGACTGAGTGACGTTGGATACTGAATGATGTTGGAGAATGACTTATCTTGGAGACTGAGTGACGTTGGAGACTGAGTGATGATGGAGACCGTGATGCGGAATACAGTGATACAAGAGACCGTTTAATATTGATGTCTTATTGATCCATGATTATTGATATGCAGGCTGATTATTTTTAATTACAGATTGAATGATAAAATTGCCTAATTGATTCAAAGCTGATTTACGATGGAGCCTAATTGATAAAGAGATTGATTGATATTGATTTATCGATAAGGGATATTGGAAACTGATTGATCCAGGATGATTGATATGCATGCTGATTGAAACTACAGATTGAACGATAAGAATGGTTGATACAGAGGCTTATTGATACAAAGCTGATATACAATGGAGGCTGATAGATATAGAACTGATATACAATCAACAATGGAAACTGATTGATATGCAGGGTGATTGATAATACTGATATGAATGTATGGTTGATTTTGAGGCTTTTGATACAAAGCTGACTTACAACAATGGCTGATAGATATAGGGTTGATTTATAATTGCAGCCGATTGATATAGGATTGATTTATAATTTAGCTGATTCATATAGTGTTGATATATAATTGCAGCTGATTGAAATAGGCTTGATTTATAATTGCAGCTGATTGATATAGGGTTGATTTATAATTGCGGTTGATTAATATAGGATTGATTTATATGAGCTTTATTGATAAGGGATATCAATTGATGATTGATCCGGGCTGATTGATATGAAGACTATTTGATAAGAGAAACTGTGTAACAAGGTTTATTGGTATGCATGGATGATTAAGATGGGAGACTGATCTGTATGGGAGGTTATTATAGCTACATGACCCGTGGGATTTGTGGGCTTCACCCACATGCATATTCACACAGATACCCCTTTTACCTATTCATTATTACCCGTACCTCGCCTTCACCACAGCAATGTAGCGTTACTTACTGTCATGTTCTGTCACGCCTACCATAGCGGAGACCTCTCGCTGAACTCAAAACGTGTTCACGGTGAGAAGGTGTCCAGCAAGAGATGATATGTGGCTAGGGCCAGTTTGTGGCATGTGAATCATGACTAAATAAGGCATTCTGGTAATATTATGGCGATGATATAAGGTTGCATATTATATAAAGCTGCCATTGATGTGATGGATAAGCCAGGAGGGCAACTAAGAGAGAATTCGTGCATTGTAAGGAGGGGCACGGGCCGCTATTCCGCGCAGGTGATTGTAATACGACACAGGAATTCAAAAAACATAATTTATCACCTGTCTTCACTTGAAAGCGTTTCTCCGAACTGTCGTCTAGGTGTCTTAGACGCCGCCGCAACGAGCGCTCCAGTGGACCGCTTGACTCCTTTTTTGGTTTGAAAGTACGCCTACCCTCTCGGCCTGCTTGCCTGTAAAAACTCGATCCCAGTCATCCGAAACAAATATCTCCTCTCTGTAGCCAAATTGGTGATTATGAGATGCAACATCCCCGCCAAGTAAAATAATTATACCTTTCAGAGGTGGCAGTATTTAGACAGAGTGTGTTACAAATCTGTCTTCAATCGCACCTTACTACCGTAATTCCCCCTCTGATAATACACAGTATGCACAAGGACCTCAATATGATGATTCTACTTCATATAATTTGAAGGAATTAGTGATTAGTGTGATTAGCCGAAATTGAATCTCTACAAATTCTTCATCATGCCTTTAAGACGATAACTTATAGTTTCACGTGCCATATGAAATACTATTTGACTGGTAAGTAAAGTTGACTATGTGGTGAACAGCGTGTTTATTCATATCCACCTACAACATATTTTAAACAATGTGTGTTTATCTCCGATCCAGTGCGTGTGGAAGATTTAACTCCACAAAACATCAACATCTTTGCTCAAGGTGTCGAGTATTGATTATTAACTATGCACCAACCTTCAATGACGCGTTGAAAGGTCATGAACCTAACCTTATGTAGCATTAGAGAATTCCCAGTCGATTTGTGTTCGAAATGACCACCAGCCAAGGTACAATCTGCGTAAATGCCCAAAGCTGTTCAATCATCAATTCTATCGACATCATAAGCAATGAGTCCTGCCAATTTCAGCACCAGCAATATTTGTCCTTAGTTTATGGACACGTTGCACATAAGGGTCATTGTGTTTCCAATAATCGATTTGAGGCCTTCGCTCACAGACTGACACCCTGTCTTACTGGCTTACTCATTCATCCGCTTATGTGGTCAATCACTCGTCCGATGACACGCGTGCTGTCAGAGCACCAACTCACAGTCTTACTGACCATTATCTCACTCACTCACTCACTCACTCACTCACTCACTCACTCACTCACTCACTCACTCACTCACTCACTCACTCACTCACTCACTCACTCACTCACTCACTCACTCACTCACTCACTCACTCACTCACTCACTCACGTGATTCAAGCCTGACTTTTGAGAACAGGCTGATGAATCAAAGGGAATAAATAGATATTGATGAGTATGAATGTAGATACATATCACTCCTCTGCTTGTACCATGTCTGACATACACACACTAGACGTGTAGCTTTTGTGTCCCCGAGTAAGTGGCTATTGAGGCAAACGTGTTTGCAACACACCACGTGTAACTTGTAAGGTTTCCTCTAGCATATAACGATCAAGACATGTTCAACTCGTTTCCAAAGTAATCGTGTTACCTCTTGTGGAATGGCAGGAATTTCCGTTTGTTTTCAAAGCAACGTGTATTCGTTGAGATCCAGACACGATGCCCGCCAGTCACCTTGCCAAATCTGAAAAAAAAATTGTTATTCCGACCAACGCACCTGAGAGAAGCGAATGAACCTGTTACATTGTCGAGAGATACATATTTACGGCTATTTGAATGACGCAGTAAGAAATCGTGACCACCTCATTTTAGGACATTACTCGATTGTGTTTCTTTTTCTGGGCTCCCTGCTTTCGAACATGCAGAAGGGTTGTTGGGCTACACAGATTCGTCCTATGTGTATTATGTTTGACTCTAGTTAATGCAGAGAGCTTACTTTCTATTCGAAATCATATCCCTAGGTACCGGGGTTAGTGCAAAAAAAGTATTTTTTTCCAGATTTAGTATTTGGAATTCTTATTCCCACCGGGTTGATCCAAATGTGTATCATATGCAATGACGAAGGCTGGAATAGGAATTTAAAAGCCGACAAGTAAAATGCTTGTGAAAGAAGGAAATGGGCCTGGTATAATATTCAATGAATTGGCCAAAGATTTCACTGAATAAAATATCAGTACGATTTGATCGGCAAGATAATTATTATCAGAAAGTAGGGCTAACAATTGGACAAACTACTTGCAATATCCAAGAATAGAATGAACAGGCAAATACTGAAGCAGATATGCAGCTCACATGCAAACACACGATTTATCTGATTGAGAACTTCTATGGCAGGGTTTAGCATCCTGACAATGCACTTTGCTATGACTCGTTCACAACTACGACGTTGGCGACCTGCCAGAGACGGGCAAGTATATGTTATTATTGCCTTTAGTGACATTTAACGGAACGCCCCAACTGATATATACGATCGTAAATGTCTCAGATTTTTTTACTTTTGCTTCTAAGAAATGGTTAGATAAATGGCACGGTGTCAGCCACAGCCGAACACTTGCCATTTTCACCATATTTTTTCTCTATAGGATTTATTTTCCTTTTGTCAGATTTTCCTGCTTAGTTTACTTGACTACACATACCTATGTATTTTTCGGCAAACTTGACTGATCTCCGTGTCTCACTGTGTGGTTTGACAGTGATGTCATCTAGCTGCTAAAGACATGAGATGTGTTAAGTTGATGTAGAAGTAGCTAACGTGGCCCATAGCAGAGATGAAGAGGGGATCCCAGGGGGGGGGGGGGGGGGGGGGGGTATGTGTTCCCTGATACCATGTCTGAAATGGAGACCGACGAAAATGTAAGAAGGTGGTTATGAGGGTGTGATTTTGTGTGGACACTGTTTCCTCCTGTGGACGGGAATGCACACATTGCACCGGCTCTGATCGACTCCTTTAATGGTTTGGTTTCACGTCTGATTTTCTATAGAGTCAGCTGGTATCACTCGGTCGTAACACTTGGCGTAGATATCTTTTGTCAACGAAAACAGCATAAAGACCAATATGACTCGGAACTTGACATGGACATCCGAGAGAGGGAAATAGTGAGGGAGAATTATCAAAAGAGAGGGAGAGGGAAATAGTGAGGGAGAATTATCAAAAGAGAGAGAGAGAGAGAGAGAGAGAGAGTAAGAGATATGTATATATAGACTAATATATATTTATATATACATGTATATACATATGCATTTATTCATGTATATAAACATCAGACTGAAAGGGTAGAGGATATAGCGAGGGATAGATTGGGGACAGAGAGAGGAAAGACAGAGAGGACAACGATAGATGGCGAGCGGAGGTCGGGCGATGGGGTGGGTGTTATTGTGTAGTGGGTATGAGCGACAAGAAACGATAGAAAGTAAAGAGAGGAAAGAGCGGCCGAGTATACGATGCTGGTTGGCGGTGTGGCGGATGGTCAGATCAAGGGGCGGGTCTATCAAGCGTATACTCTAATCTTACCGATACAGGAGGCTGACTGATGCGATTGCTTGTCTGATAACAAATGGACCGACATAGATCTGTAAATAATTAAATTGCGTCGATATGGTAGGCTGGCTGATCTAGTTTATCGACTGATATGGCAGACGGGTTCATATAAGTGGTTGATTGACGCGAGAGGCTGATTGATATGACGGGTGGATTGAAATGGCAGGCTGATAAATGCACATAAATTGGATAATGAATTAATGTGGCTGATTGACAAGGGTTACTGATTGGTATTGAATGCTGATTGATATGGTTGGCTAAAAAATGTTTGATTGATTTCATTGACACACTGATTGATGTCTGGTGATTGGCACAGGAGGTTGACACATTTCTAGGGGTGATTGACGAGGATATTGACTGAAGGGCCCGACTGATCCGGTAGGCTGTTTGATAAGGGATATCGATTGATAAAGAGAACGAGAACAGCAGCATAACAAGTTATTACCTTTTATAATTAACACCATACATATCAAAACGCCTAAGCGATGCTTATGGCAGTCTCTTTACTGAACCTCAATCACAGCCTTGTAGTTGATCTTAGATGCCATCTTAACATTGCCCCGCCACATATGTTATAGCACAGACCTCGTGTTGAAGTCGAGACGCGGTCACGGTGAGTTGGTGCTGCCTAGGCTCAGTTTGGTGACTTTAATTCGCTTTAGGAACCACCGTGTACGACCCGTCTCCAAACAAGGCGGTTCTCCTAACTGTCGTCACGGTGACTTACGACGAATGCTCCAGTGGTCCGCTTGTCTTCTTCACCTAACCAAGCTATTGCAAGGCATCCTTAAATTTCTGTGTCGACTTTTCTCACTATCTATCCATCCTAGACTGATGACATGCGAGTGATAAAACGCCCTTACCGCTGATGAATCAAGACTGAATGGACTCGAGCACTCGAGTTGCAACAGGCCGCTCTTGCAGAACCATTGCCATGCTGTCCACCCCCTTCTTAAACACTGAACAAGTATTCCACATGAGCCGCATCGTGTAATAAAACAGAGAGGGTGGGGAGTGATCATTGACGCATAACGGAAAACATAAAGGGGTCTAGATAGCAGATATGGTTGCAAAACAGACGCGGTCGTTGTCAGGGATAGTGAGACGATAAAAATAAATCGCCCTAACGGTATTCGTGCTCCAGGCTCTGACAAACAAGACCTCATTTCTCACATGGCTGGAACACATGGTGGGCAATAACTTACTGGCATTAAAGACATGATGAATATAGGCCTAGTTGGAAACCCTGTTTTTCAGGATTATCCACTTAACTTTGTTACCTGTTTTCGAATCCGTTTAATAGAAGTGACCTGTAATTTCTATCGAATTTCTAAATCACTCCCCCACCCAGTGCAATCGACCATCAACAGGAGGCTATAGCAGCCTGTATCTGCCATCTTGTCTCTAGTTGATTGAAATGGCATGGCTCATGAAGTTTCCAGGTGAACAATCTAATACAGTATTAAATCGACAATCAGCAGTTAGGATTAGATAACGTTAAGATTAACATTGATAACACAACGATGTTAAGACTACATCGATGGCCCACGATAGCTCTGTTGATCAATTCATCACAATATAGTCACAGTGACTCAGGTTATCATGATGTCACATATAAGAGTGAGATCAACGCAGTGAACAACTCAACATAGAACAGCAACATAAACCTTCACAAAGAACAAGTCACAATATCAGAAAAGCAAGGTCTTCACAAGGATAGCTAACCTTACAACGACAACCCAAGGTCATCACATTGGATAACTCGCTGAACAACAAGGACCCAAAGGACATCACATTGGATAACTCGGTGAACAACAAGGCCCCAATGCCATGACATTGGATAACTCGGTGAACAACAAGGACCCAATGTCATCACATTGGATAACTCTCTGATCAACAAGGACCCAATGTCATCACATTGCATAACTCGGTGAACAACAAGGACCCAATGTCGTGACATTGGATAACTCGGTGAACAACAAGGACCCAATGTCATCACATTAGATAAGCCTCTGAACAACAAGGAGCCAATGTCATCACATTAGATAACGCGCTGAACAACAAGGACCCAAGGTGAACAACAAGGACCCAATGTCATCACATTGGATAACTCTCTGATCAACAAGGACCCAATGTCATCACATTGCATAACTCGGTGAACAACAAGGACCCAATGTCGTGACATTGGATAACTCGGTGAACAACAAGGACCCAATGTCATCACATTAGATAAGCCTCTGAACAACAAGGAGCCAATGTCATCACATTAGATAACGCGCTGAACAACAAGGACCCAAGGTCATCACATTGGATAACTCGGTGAACAACAAGGACCCAATGTCATCATATTGGATAACCCTCTCAACAACAAGGACCCAAGGTCATCACATTGGATAACTCGCTGAACAAAAAGGACCCAAAGGTTCTCACATTGGATAATCCTCTGAGCAACGGTGACCAAAGGTCATCACATAGGATAACTCACCACACAGCAGCAGCAAAAGGTCTTCACATTGATAACTCAATGGTGCAAGCAAGGTGCATTTGTACAGTGTTTAAGGTAAATGCGGTGTGAGTGTGTACAAAGCCGGATATGTGACTCGACTGGTGGTGTGTTTATTAGGAATGTTAGAATAGAACGAAACATGGAGGCATTGTGATAGTGTCCGACGCAATGCAATGCATAGGATGGTGATCTCTGACACCCATAACTATTACCGACAGTGAATCCAACCAGCAATTTATTCATGATTGTTCTTATTCCTCTACGTGTAAGGGGAGTTTAAGGGGCGCTCGGTCAGCGCTTGGATATGGTTTAACACTGATCCCTAACGGAAAATTAGTATTGAAACAACTTATGTCCCGTTTGACGATTTAAGCTACGCCCTTCATTGATTAAAGGTGCATTTTTTTAAAAAATCGAATCGAAAAAAAAAGTTGCTAACTGCAAGAGTACCCTAAATGGTGCTGATATCCGGATTCCAAAGTTGGAATTGCCGTATATATTTCTTCTTGTTCGTAAATAAACCTTCAATTCCTTATTTTTCACTTCCAGCCAAGAATAGCATCCAATGAGAACACATTGAAGGTCTTCTGGAACTATCGGCGTCTCAAAAGTTCAAATTGGAACTACAACCAGCGCTTTTATCGCGTAGCTGCACGATAGTATGTTTACGTGATAGTCAGTTAAAAAGAACCAGCTGTGTGTCTGCTTCCTCGTCGACTGTGTGATAAACGGTGCCACTCAGCGTGAAACAACAAATCGGAGTGTTGTAGAATGTGTGCCCGGCTCATAAAAATCACTCGGCCGGTTGGACAAGATCTTCGGAACTTGTAGAATAGACCAATGAGAGACAACGACTCAAAAGTACCGAGAGTGACCGAGAGACACGGCATGTGATTGGAGCATCCCAAATCTGGGATGCCTGTCCAGTTCAAGACATTATGGTCTCCCAGACCTGAAGGCGAGACTATTGAATATCAGTAACATGTAAACAGCGCCCGCAGCCATCAGGCTGGGGGACCTTGACTAAAGTAATCTCGTTGTATTATGAATACCCTGCTATCGAATCGGTCTGTATTGAATCGACTTTTGTAAATGTCACCGATTAAATAAAATCTAAGGGCCTATTATGAGTCCATTGCACCATTTAGATTTGTAAATTGTTGTTGCAAACATACTTTACTTAATTTGTAAATTTCAGGTAGAGAAATTATTGCATCCTCTTGACCCTAATTCAATGGCTGGTGATCAGGTGTTCGTCATACCTTGCCTGCAGTCAAGTTGTGACAATGGACCACAACAGGCATGGGGATAGGACATATGCACTCAAGTAGGGTTGGTCAGCCAATGTAAGTCTCTCATGACCACTCAACTACGCACTGACTAAATGTCCTATCAGAAAACAGAATACTGATGCTGCACATGTAATGTGTTCTAGCTATTTGGCCATATAATGCCATTTGTTGTGTTACAGGTACAGCAATCGCTTCAACAAGCAGTCAAAGACGTGGTCATCGGTTTAGAGGCCAGGACTTACGCCCATATACCAGATATGATGACAGAAATCTTTAGGCCCAAGCAATGCGACAGCAATCACAACAACACCCACAACGCTCTGCTGATGACCCTGCAAAATCAGTTTGAACACTGCTCTTGTGCCAGGCCATCTACCCAAGAAACAGTTACAGGAGTCTCATTTTGATTAAAAATATGATTTAGAAATTTGTTTTTGTTGAAATGTACAAATATTTTATTAGTCACATTCTTTTGTCTGTAAATCCAAACTGTAATAGAAGAACTCATGTAATTGGCAAATAAATAATACATGAACTCATTTTAATGTCACTTCTTTTTTTATCAGGGCTAGAATTATGAACATAAAAAGTCAAATCTGAATATGTGTCATGACTAATTGACAAAATAATGTGTGCATAATTCTTTTCTTCTGTGTATGAGAGATGAAAAATTTACTAATATATGAATGTTCATTCCATAAAACAAATAGACAATAAGTTATCAGATTGTTGAAGCAAAAATGTTCAGAACAAATAATACCACATGTAAGACTAAGCAATTTATAATCCACACAAAAATACCAATCAGAACAATGTGATATTTCCAGATTAAAATTAAAACATTTAGGCTTAGTATGAAGAGGTCTCTGATCTTCCTTACACAACCGGAGTTACCCTCCTGTTGCACTCTTCCAAAAATACATGAATCCACAGAACCAATTGCTGATAGGCGACGTGTCTAAGCATCTTTTTTTTTGTCCTCGACAACCGCATCCCATAGCAAGTCTACTCGGTACCTGTTAATAACCTCAATGACCTTCGGGTCAAGCACAACTCCTTCCATCTAAGGTAGTGCATATGTGCAAAAGTCTGGGCTGTTAGTGCAACATTGCCGCTCTACAGGGGGAGGTATTTCCCTACATTGAAGGCAGATGCAACAGTCTGGGGAAGTGGTAGTTGATGGAGGGTGGAATCCTTTCGGCGGTGTGGGTTGTCGGGTGATTGTTAGCGCAAACTGTGGCTGTCTTTCTAACCAGCAACTGACCCACCCCATCCAAATCCAGCCACCGTACTAAATTCTGAAAATATGAGTAATCAAAAGTCTTCATTTTGATGGATTGAATATCTCCAATACAAATCTCTCTCTGTGACCAAAATTGCATGAAGGTTTTTGGAGCAGCTGAAGAGTGCTAAATGCCGAGTTGTACAATACCTTCAATTTCTCCTTCTGTGACAGCTCTAAAGATTTAGCAGTCACTCTACTCTGCTGTAGGGTCTGGTTAGTTATTGGTGTGTTGCAAAGGTAGCCTCTGCGAACAAGATTGACTCGCTTTCAGCCTGTCGAGGTCTACAAACAAATGAGAACCAATGGAAATTTATGGTTCGATAGTTCAACATTGGACCTATTTACTGACAAAGTGATTCAATAAGGTAAGGCAAGCACAAAAGTACCTTGTTTGAAGAAGGTGGGACTCCTCTGCCACCTCTTCAGGCTTGTCTGCAACCTCCACCAACTTGGACACCTGTGTCATGGTGAACAATTTCAAACCATTAAACAGATCCTTCCCAGTCATAATGGGTGTATTGAGTTCAATAAAATACCCTTGATAAGAATCAAATAAAAAAGGAACCAACCTCAGTTCCACACACGTCAGAATCTGTACAATGACCCCTTCCACTGCCTCTTCTTGTACGTGATCCCCTCCTTGGCATTTTGATTTCCTTTAAATTTGAAAGTGGGTTGGTTCAATTTAATCAATGAATGAACTTGACAAGAATAATTCAATCAATAATGTTACAGTGTTTGAGCCAAAAGCATGCAAAAGTCAGCCAAACCCATACGATGATACATACCACCCCAAACTCCTAGCGTGGAAGTTTCAGTACACAGGGATTTGCATTGGCTGGCCGCTATCTTCTCTGTAGGGTTTATGTATGCATAGAAGATAGCGACCGGCCAATTCAAATCCCTGTTTCAGTTCACTATAACCAGATAACGTAGACGTCCCGAGGGAGACCCCAGTCCCTTGATTTATAATACAATTTATGAGTTCATTCAGGAATATTCCAATAGTTTGCTATGAAAAAGCACCGATAATTGCATATGAAATAATCAAACTTCGAACAAGTGTCATGGCTTTACACTCCAAAACGTGAAAGACTAGTCAAGAATATCGTTTTTATTACGCTTGAACATGCGCAGCCTCAGTATAAATATTATATATTAAGTGTAAGGGCTACCTCATGGTTCGTTCGCAGGTGTAACGCTATATGTTGTTAAATTTACGGTAATCTATTGTACCGATAGTGTTCACTTTATTGAGGCGGGTTCTTTTTTATATATAACATTCGAAAACTCCAATCAAAGAAGAACAAAGAAGAGAAATGTAGGAATCAAAACACTAACCATTTCGGCTGCATGCGTTTCCACCTTCTATCGAATCTGCGCTGCGCGTGACGTCATGACTATGTGTTGTCAACAAATGACCCTTCAATACGCATGCGTCATTTTCCTATCGACATGTGCTCATGTTTGTAAACATGGATGTGGCCGACAGATTTCGATACGGTGTAATCGACGATATAGCGTTGAACTAGTCCGCAAAATGGTTTATATGGGTTCCAAAAGAGTTGTTCTATTAAATGGAGCAAAAAGACCGCATGTCATTTTTTTGAAAAAATGCATCTTTAATGAACAAATGGTGTCTATTATAAGAGCTGGTCAAGTAGGTGCTGACCGACTGTTACATAGAATGTAGAGCGTGTAAACAACATCTGAAACCAGAACGAGATCGTTAGTATCATGATACATGGTGACAGCAAACCCACGATTGTGATACTTCCGTGATAGCTGTTCCTGTGACTGTGATACTATCGTGATAGTGGTTTCTGTTATTGTGATGCAATCGTGATAGTGGTTTCTGTGACTGTAATACTATCGTGATTGTTATTTCTGTGATTGTGATACTACCGTGATAGTGGTTTCTGTGATTGTGAGACTATCGTGATAGTGGTTTTTGTGATTGTGATTCTTTCGTGATAGTGGTTTTTGTGATAGTGATGCAACCGTGATAGTGGTTTCTGTGATTGTGATGCTTTCGTGAAAGTGGTTTCTATGATTGTGATGCTATCGTGAAAGTGGTTTCTGTGATTGTGATGCTATCGTGATAGTGGTTTCTGTGATTGTGATACTATCGCGATAGTGGTTTATGTGATTGTGACGCTTTCGTGACTGTGGTTTCTGTGATTGTGATGCTATCGTGATGGTGGTTTCTGTGATTGTTATGCTATCGTGAAAGTGGTTTTTATGATTGTGATGCTATCGTGATAGTGGTTTCTGTGATTGTGAGACTATCGTGATAGTGGTTTTTGTGATTGTGATGCTTTCGTGATTGTGGTTTTTGTGATAGTGATGCTATCGTGATGGTGGTTTCTGTGACAGGACAAGACCCTGTCAGTTTTACGGGCAGAAAAGGACCCTGTTTGCTCTACTGGGGGAGGACAAGCTTGTGCATTTGCACTATCATAGGAATGTGATGAAGGCGTTCCTTTTAACGGCGCAAGATTCTCGATGCCAAGCTTCTATGAGCCGCTATCTTTATATATCTATGTCTTTCTCTTGGACATCATAAACTGCGATTAGTGTTTATGATACTTCTTATAATATATTCGATGGTTAAGCTTTCCTGCCCAACATGACGAATGACGTCATCATCCGACGATATCAATAAACTCTGCCCCTAGAACTCCATTATTTTCATTGGTTGAGGCGTAAAAGTGGGCGGTACCCAACCCCAACCCCCGAGCTGTCAGAGAGAGCTGACACCATGACTCACCAGTAGGCGTATAAAGCGAACTCTCCAGCTCCACTGTCAGAGTCGTACATGGCCTGTGCTGTGTGGACCGCTTACAATTGCAACTTAACTGTCGTGTTTGAAAACTTGCTGCTTGGAATTGCTCCTTATCGTCATTAATCGTGTATATGACCCCACCGCCGCGCAGACGACAAACTTCTAATGGCGGTAAATATTATCAATTTATTCATAAGAATTGAATTGACTTCGAATGGGTTGATTTTAATATGATCGAAAATCGTGGTTGTCAATATTATATGAAGTCGTTTTGTAATGATGTTCATATTTCTAGAGTATACACTTATTTGTAACGCCTGTATGAGTATGAGGACGTGTTGAAGATTTGAAGCCAAACATTGAAGGTGCTAGTATACCAGATGTTACGTGTAACAGAGCGACGAGGGAGACAGCGACTCGAAGTATGTTGAGAATCGGGAAGAGCTGGTGGACAGGCTTGAATACGTAGAAGACATAGCAGAACAGTTAGAATTGACTGGTACTCTGGACAAAACAACAGTGGAAAGAATTCTGCTTAAAACAACAACACCTACTGAGTGGAAAGAAGAGCTTCTCGACGCCATACAGAGACACTGCGCTTATGATATATTCTCGGAGTGCCTGCGCGTCTCTGGCCAGGATAGTCTCCACCAGCTCATGGTTCGCGAGGTGTGTGTAAAGCGTGTTAGATATGAGCTGACCACGCTACGATACCGTGTGTATTGTAAAGATGGTAGAGGAGTTCCGAAAGAGATTCAAGTCCCTCCACACATACAGAAACTCCTGGAGGAACAGCGTAAAGCATTACAAAGAATGGAGAATGTAGAGAGACTCGTTGACTTGATTGAGGAAGAAGGATGTCTGACTTCTGAGACGGCCAGAGAAATCAAACAACCGACAGACGACAAAGATAAGGTCAACATGCTCGTCGACACCAGGAAAGGAACTATAGCTACATAGTTACTTTGTACTCGCTATGTTCTTGGATATTTCACAGAAGAAGGATTTACTGAAGGAAATCACCGATGAGAGCAGTAGGACGGCGCTACAACGCATGGACGACCTCCGGCTTAAGGTCTACTATAATCAGCTGGGTACCATCGCTTTACAAGACAGCGAGCTGGAGGCAAGACTTGGTATCACTGCCCGTGAATTTGTCACACTGCGTATTAACAGCGACTCAAATGCTGTAGACAGAAGAGGTTTCAGTGAAGCCCACGTTGATCAATCAAAAGCAAAAGAAATAAAATTAACGGATCTGTTCAGTGACCAAGAGTACAAAGAACCGACAAAAAAGGTCCTGTTAATAGGCGCCCCTGGCACTGGGAAGACATCAGCCACCGCGCAACTCGCGAGGGATGCAACAACAAAGAAAGCGCTGAATGTCCCTCGCCCCCCATTCATTATTCTACTGCGTTCTATCGACTGGAAGAATCACACATCCCTTAAGAAGTTGCTGTTAAACCATGGTCCGAAGTTAAATGTAGATGAACAACGTGAAGTTTGGAAGGCCCTGTCAAAGCATGCTGATGACGTCACAGTAATTCTAGACGGGGCCGACGAGGTCCCTGGTGGGTTCTTCAAAAGACAAGCCGGTCAGGTGGCGGGTGAAGAAAGCGAGGCTCTTCCTCGAGATATCCTCAACAATCTCATTTCAGGGAAGCTTCTAAAAGGAGCCCGAGTCCTTGTCTCAACGCGGCCGTTTGGCTTAGACTCGTGTTGGGATAACTTCAGTAGGAAAGTGGAAGTCGTTGGTTTTAACAAGAAGAGCCTCCATCGTTTCCTGAGCAATGAGCTACCCGAGAAAATCAAAGAGGTACAGAGTTTCCTGGCGACACATGTAGAAGTCAAATCTCTTCTCCTGATTCCGCTGAACGCTGCCACGTTCGTACTGCGTGCGAAGAACCCTCAACATACAGATAATTGGCTCCTACAAAGCCGCACTGAACTATCATTGTCACTTATTGACACGTTGGTTAAGACGAAGCTTCGTAAGGACCATGGAGGTAGTATTCCTAGGGTGGACTTGAAAAAACCAGGCAAGAATTTGCGTAAACTGAGCAAACACGTAGCGGAGCTGCTTTACAGCAAAGGTGCTGTAAAAACAGAAATGACAAGTGAGGATCTTGAGAAGGCAGAGATCTCGGTAGATGAATGCGTCGCAACTGGTGTATTCAGCGAGCAGGTTGTAGACGAGGACGGCGTGTCTGACAGCATCCTTATAGTACCTCATCAATCGATCCTCGAGTCTCTGGCGGCTCTAGGACTGGAGGAACAACAGATCCTAAAGCTTGTAGCCGACAATGACGGCAGGTAATTCATATCTACATTTGATATGTAGTTACAAAGTAACTGGATAGATAAAGGTGAGTGAATGTTGAGGCTGTTACATGTACCCAATAAATCGCGCTGGGCCGAGAAATAAAGCCCGATCAAACATAGATCCCTGATGATGTCACGCATTCTTCCTTGTGACATACAATGCACTACAGCGGTACAGCCAGCCCAGTCTATCCTATGTGAACTCATTGATAAGCGTGAATTGAGCTGTAATAGCCAGTGGTTAAACAGTCATCGTCTGTTAAGGTTTTCTGTCTGCTGCGTTGACCTTAACAAACATGTTTTGAATATAGCGTATGTTATTGCAACACTCGCACATCCTGGAGAGTGCACACTTAACAATTAAGAAAATGATTAATTCGTTTTTATTCTAAAACAGGATGTTCTGATTTAACTTTAAACAGTGGCGCGTGTGAATCATAACATACCCATGCATGTCATAATGCTTGCTGTCAAACAGGTATTTATAGATCTATGCGTCTTATGTTTACCTTACAGACACGACCTCGTGCTTACTTATGTAGCGGGGATCCTGGGCAACGATAAGAACAGAAAGATGCTCAAGTACGTACTTATTGAAGAGGATCAGGAGAAGGACTTCAAGAAACTGGCGGAGACTGTTGTACGCGCAATACTCGGGAGCAAGAGGAGGCTGCTGCGATATGACGGGGAGGAATTCTGCCAACGTATTGTGGTTGAAAGTCAGCAATGGGACTTCATCGCAGACCTGATGGTAAGCAAGTTATTATTTTTTTATATCTCAACGCATGCCATGTTTGTTGTAGAAATCTTGCTTGTGGTATTTTTATCAACGAGTTAACCCTACTTTGTAAGTCATCCGACGCCAGTCATTGTATGGCGGTCAGAGTACGCAAATGAATATATACCGACTCTCTCGGTAAATAATGAGTATTCCGATGTCCCAGGGAGAACTACTGCGCCGAATTCTACATTACTTACAGTTGATTCAACTGAAATTCTTTAAATATCTAAACCAGTCAGACCTCATTTTTGTCGTATCAAAACAAAAGAAGCCACACCCAGCGAAGTATCATTCTCATTATGTTAAACGCCTAAATTGACTACGCAATTGCTGGATGAAAGGACAATAACAAATATTGACCTCTGATGACCCCATCGCTCCGATATTCAAATGGAGGAATTTGGAACCACCGGGTTCTGGCATTACAATCTAATAGCCCCGGTTTGAAAATACTTTTTGTCTTATATGCCCGGTAAGTTATGTTAATTAAGCCTCCAAGACCACCCCATCCCTCCTCAACAATAAATCCGCGGACTATTCATTGCGCTACGCACGCGATATCAATCTAAAAGTTAACTTCTTGAACAAATCGTATGTGACTTTAAGCGTTCTTTCCATCGTATTAAAATCTTATGTGATATCATATAAGCGGATTTTCACGCACAAGCTTCGGAATAAAAGCATATTTCAAAGATTTGCAATTTTATTTAAATCATGATGCTACTCCGGTGCCGTCAACTCCTCTGGTTGAAGTGGCGCTTATGGTTTGCAACGAAGAGTTAATCATTGATCAAACTGTGCTTTTAAACTACTTGTATCCACTGGCCACATGGATAAGAAACGCGCAGGAATATTATGTCAATTTAACACATAACTTTGCACTAAAAGCTGAGGTCGTGGTGGACAGTAGTTTGCGTGACTATGTGAATTCTATCATTTATTTACTCATTCAAGTGTTATAAAGATATTCCAGTATTTGCCTATCTACGACCCTTGAAAATATAACTTGCATAATTCTTGATGATTTTACAAAGCTTAGGGTAATCATAACGTCAAAACGATGACTGAGTTGTTTGTTGATATTAGGGCACATTTAGTAATCATAACGTTTCAACGGTTGTGTTATTTTTCATTCTGCTTCCGCCACAATCGGTCGTGTTTCGCTCCCTTGGTGATGGCAGTATGTTTAAATTGATGTCAATTACTCAGTTATCTCCATTATATCAATACTGTTACTGCTACTAATTCTGTTATTTACTATTTTTACTACGTTTTCCATGGGACCATTAAGAACTGAGCTATTCTCCCGACCGGCTGCAGTTAATTTCGCCCATGGAATCTGTGCGATAAACATCTGGGCTCGCTCGTTAAATGAGATGGCCCACTTTCTTATTGAAAGTTAATGATTATGTCAAAAAAGTATGGTGGAATTGGTAAAATAACTCAACGGCAGTGAATGCTACTGGTTAGTCTTATATGTAATGAATTGAAAGGGGTCATTTCAACAGTGGTTTTTGCGTTTCAAAGCCGGGTGGATGCACGCGCGTCAAAGACCGTGACGTTTTGAAATTACCCCCGAATGCCACAGTTGGCGCAAAACAGTATATCCCGTGATCCGAATCTCTATGGAAACGACCCTGGGTATATTAAGCACGCGCACAATGAAGGAGTTACTCGACATTAAGGAAGCGGTATATCAAGTGGTTGCCTCGTTCAAAACAAAATTTATTTCAACAATACGGTGCAAAAATTTCTATCTGCAGGTGCGTAAATCGTCTATTCAATCTATTGATTATATATTTCAATATCTAATCGGCATCAGATTCATTTGAATTCAATTAGATATACTGCTCCAACTTTAGCGACAGTGCCGTCTGATTTTACACAATAGATAAAAAATAATATATTATATCATTATACTTATCAATCGATCATTGCACCATTTAATATGAGATCTAACACTCGATTATATGTGAAAATTAAGCCTTGCTCAACTTGATTCTGATCTTTTATGAAAGTTGCCCCAACAATTATCAACTCATTACCACTCGACGTCACCATGTCGTCTGCAGCCGTCTTGGCGCAATTCTTCATTTTGTTGAATTTCACTGACGAGAGCGGACCTCTCGGCAAGCTGCTGTGATAAAATCGATTTTAAGGGATATAAACTGACAAGAATTGCTTGTAAATCAAAACATCTGTTCCCCAGCATCTGTCAATTAACACCTCCATTGATTGGATTATCCTCTTCTGTACACAAGGTTCGAAAAACTATGGTTGAAATATTGTTTTGCTAATACTATCCTTCTATGTGACTTGAATTTACAGAAGTAAGCTAAGGATAATTATTGTGGTGATGATTAGTAGTTTATTTACATTAAGTCTGTATATATGTGATACATTGTGTGTTGAGTGTTAATTCGGCCGTGTGTTTGTTACAGCGTGTGATGGGGAGGAGGTGGTTGGAGCCGTACAGCACTGAGGCCGTAATGCTTGCTGACCAACTCGTCAAACACGACCCGCGCGGCAAAACAGACGACCCGCTCGTTAGAGTGGAGGTCCACAGCATAAGCATCAGTGACGTGAGGTACTGCCCGCGGGCCACAGCTTTGTGGCTGGGTGATAAGGCGACGGCCGCAGAGATCGCGGAGAACGTGGAACATCTCGGCAACATCACCGCGGTCAGCTTCTCCATGGCGTGCATCACGCAGGAGACGGTGGCGGAGCTCAGCAAACTCAACAACGTGAAGGCAGTGAGCGTGGAGCGTATCAAGGTGGGGTCGGCATCAGACGAGTCGTCGGCTCTCGGCGGCTTGTCGTCGATCTCATCCCTCCAGTTCCTGCGGTTGTCTGGCTGTGGTCTGTCGTCTGATGACGTGGTCGCCGTCACCTCGTCGTGTCGTCGTCTGCTTCACCTCGACATCAGCAGGAACGACGGCATCCGGGGAGGCGACGTGAGGAGCAGGAAGTTGACTGGACTCGATGTGTTTGACTGCGGAATGGAAGTAGAGGAGCTGGTGGAGCTGGCGGCGACAAACGGAGAGACTCTCACATATCTTAACGCTACTGGTTACTATGGTAACCCTGTATTAACATCATCTCACATTAATACAATACTGACTCGCTGCCCGCATCTCGTGGAGATGTATGCTTATAAGGGTGGTGAGTTGGTGCGGGCGCTGAGCGAGAGACGCGCGGCGTGTCGCCTCAACCATTTGTGGCTGGGTTTCTGTAACTTGTCATCTTCATCCTCATCTGGTCGTCATGTCAACCCATCCGAGCTGAGTGACGTCATCACGCGTCACTCGTCTATATCATCACTCACCCTGCATAAATGTTATCATTCCACCCCAGACGTCATGTCTCACTTGTCATCATCCATCACCAAACTCTACATATCACCTCATCCTGATCATCCTCCGCCTCGTCCATCTGACGTGGCGTCGCTCGTCTGCGCGTCACGCGGCCTGAAGCAGCTCTGGCTGGAAGAGGTCCACGACGACTGGCGCGCGTCTGATTACACGGTGGTGATCGACGCCGTCAACGCGTCGCCCGCCCTATGCGTCGTAGGGCTTGATGTGGAGAAGCTCACTGTGGATGAGGTTCGTGTCGTCGTCAGGGCGATGACGCGTCCACTGACCCGGCTCTGGTTGGTGGTGGGTTACAGGAAGAAGGAGGAGGATTACGCGGAGGTCGTGTTGGAGAAAGAGCCGGGCGTCGTACAGCTGGTCTGGTCTCTGTATCCTACATACGCGCGTGAGAGCGGGTCGTTTCTCCAGCACCTCCCGCCCTCTCTCCCCGATCACTTCCGCCCTTACATCCATGACATCATCCCTGACATCCCATGGTGAGTAGAGAAGACGAGGATCATTTGTCGCCATCTCATTCACTTCATCTCATTTCATCATCATCAACACCGCGCGTCTCTCGCTTGCGTCGTTTCCTGTTTCTAATTTCTTTGCTTCATTTATATTTACTTTGAACCTCATCGCCATTTTACCGAATATCCCCTTTTATCACCATTAACTGTTTACATACCATTGTTTACTGATGTAACTTAATGCAGTTTGTCGTCCTGTGATTGTTGTTATATATGGAGTGGAGATTAATGTCCGATGTTTGTATGAATAATTCTGTTAATTCCTATTAACCTGACGGGAGGATTTATTGTCCGCATTTATCCCGAATGTTAACAAATAAAACATTGACTATTATTAAACTGCTGCCTCCATTTATTCCTGTGTCTGTGTCAACCGCAGGTGGGGGGGGGTGTACTCTGAAGGGGAGTGTCTTGAGAAGAGCTGGGGGGGGGGGACTCTGGGTGGGTGTAGCAGTTGAATGACGGGCTACGCATGACACAAATATAAACAATGTCAGACAAGGTTTGATTCAAACATAAGCAACATACCTAGATGCAAATAAAAACACTGTCAGGTAATACATGACGCAAAAATAAACACTGTCAGGCAACGCATGACGCAAATATAAATACTGTCAGGCAACGCATGACACAAGTATAAAAACTGTCAGGCAATGCATGACGCAAATATAAACAATGTCAGGCAAAGTTTGATTCAAACATAAGTAACATCCCTAGATGCAACTATACACACTGTCAGGCAACGCATGACGCAAATATAAACACTGTCAGACAACGCATGACACAAATATTAACACTGTCAGGCAATGCATGACGCAAATATAAACACTGTCAGGCAATGCATGACGCAAATATAAACACTGTCAGGCAACGCATGACGCAAATATAAACAATGTCAGGCAAGGTTGGATTCAAACATAAGCAACATCCCTAGATGCAACAATACACACTGTCAGGCAATGCATGACGCAAATATAAACACTGTCAGGCAACGCATGACGCAAATATAAACACTGTCTAGCAAGGTTTGATTCAAACATAAGCAACATATAAACACTATCAGGCAACGCATGACGCCAAAATAAACAATGTCACACAGCTCTTGGTACAGGTGCAAGCAAAATCTCCCGTCACTTGGAGCAATATTAGCAACGTCAGACAGCACTTGATACACACACACCCAACGTCAAACAGCACTTGATACACACACACCCAACGTCAAACAGCACTTGATACACACACACACCCAACGTCAGACTACTTGATACACACACCCAACTTCAAACAGCACTTGATACACACATCCAATACAGACAGAACTTGATACACACACATCCAACGTCAGACAAGGCTTGAATCAAACCTACGTAATGCCAAACAGCGCTTGATCACAACATAAACAACGCCAGCCAATGTTTGATGCAAATATACGTTATGTCAGACAACCATTGATACAACTAGAAACAATGCTAGAAAACTCTTAGCCCAATTATTAACAACAACGGACAACGCTTAATGCTGATATAAACAATGGCTTGACGACGCATGATGCAATCTAACGCAAGCATCAGCCAACGCATGACACAAACTCACGCAACGTCAGACAATGCTTGACGCAAACAAAAGCCGTGTAAGACAACGATTGATGTAAACATAAACAATACCAGACAACGGCCTGTGATGTGAATTTAAGCAAAATCAGACAGCCCGTGATGTGGATCTAAACAACATCAGACAGCCCGTGATGTAAATCTCAACAACATCAGACAGTCCGTGATGTGAATCTAAATAACATCAGACAGCCTGTGATGTGAATCTAAACAACATCAGACAGCCTGTGATGTGAATCTAAACAACACCAGACAGAGCGTGATAATGTGAATCTCAAACAACATCAGACAGCCTGTGATGTGAATTTCAAAAAAGCCCATCAGACAACAACGTGATGTGATGTGAATCTAAAACAACATCAGACAGCCCGTGATGTGAATCTAAAAACAACATCAGACAGCCTGTGATGTGAATCTAAACAACACCTGACAGCCTGTGATGTGAATCTAAAACAACATCAGACAGAGCAGTGATGTGTGAATCTAAACAACATCAGACAGCCTGTGATGTGAATTTCAATAACATCAGACAACACGTGATGTGAATCTAAACAACATCAGACACAGCCCGTGATGTAAAATCTAACAACAGACAGACAGCCTGTGATGTGAATCTAAACAACACCTGACAGCCTGTGATGTGAATCTAAACAACACCAGACAGCCTGTGATGTGAATCTAAACAACATCAGACAGCACGTGATGTGAATCTAAACAACATCAGACAGCCCGTGATGTAAATCTCAACAACATCAGACAGTCCGTGATGTGAATCTAAACAGCCTGTGATGTGAATCTAAACAACACCAAACAGAGTGTTAAGTGAATCTAAACAACATCAGACAGCCCGTCATGTGAATCTCAACAACATCAAATAGAGCGAGATGCGAAGATAATGAACGTCAGACAGCGAGTGATGCGAATATTAACAACATCACACAGCCTGTGATGTGGATCTAAACAACATCAGACAGCCCGTGATGTAAATCTCAAAAACATCAGACAGCCTGTGATGTGAATCTAAACAACACGAAACAGAGCGTGATGTGAATCTTAACAACGTCATACAGCCCGTAATGTGAATAAATACGTCAGACAGCACGTGACGTGAATCTAAACAACACCTGACTGCCCGTGATGTGAATCTAAACATCAGACAGCCCGTGATGTGGATCTAAACATCAGACAGCCGTGATGTGGATCCAAACAACATCAGACAGCCTGTGATATGAATCTAAATAATATCAGACAGCCTGTAATGTGAATCTAAAAACATCAGAACAGCCCATGATGTGAATCTAAACAACATCAGACAGCCTGTGATGTGAATCTAAACATCAGACAGCCCATGATGTAAATCTCAACATCAGACAGCCTGTGATGTGAATCTAAACAACATCAGACAGCCCGTGATGTGAATCTAAACAACATCAGACAGCCTGTGATGTGAATCTAAACATCAGACAGCCCGTGATGTAAATCTCAACAACATCAGACAGCCCGTGATGTGAATCTAAACAACATCAGACAGCCTGTGATGTGATGTGACATGATGTGAATCTCAACAACACCTGACTGCCCGTGATGTAAATCTCAACAACATCAGACAGTCCGTGATGTGAATCTAAACAGCCTGTGATGTGAATCTAAACAACACCAAACAGAGTGTTAGGTGAATCTAAACAACATCAGACAGCCCGTCATGTGAATCTCAACAACATCAAATAGAGCGAGATGCGAAGATAATGAACGTCAGACAGCGAGTGAGTGATTAACAACAACAGCCTGTGATGTGAATCTAAACAACATCAGACAGCCTGTGATGTGAATTTCAAAACATCAGACAACACGTGATGTGAATCTAAACAACATCAGACAGCCCGTGATGTAAATCTAAACAACATCAGACAGCCTGTGATGTGAATCTAAACAACACCTGACTGCCTGTGATGTGAATCTAAACAACACCAGACAGAGCATGATGTGAATCTAAACAACATCAGACAGCCTGTGATGTGAATTTCAATAACATCAGACAACACGTGATGTGAATCTAAACAACATCAGACAGCCCGTGATGTAAATCTCAACAACATCAGACAGTCCGTGATGTGAATCTAAACAGCCTGTGATGTGAATCTAAACAACACCAAACAGAGTGTTAGGTGAATCTAAACAACATCAGACAGCCCGTCATGTGAATCTCAACAACATCAAATAGAGCGAGATGCGAAGATAATGAAGCATCAGATTAAGCGAGTGATGTGAATATGTGAACAACATCACACAGCCTGTGATGTGAATCTAAACAACATCAGACAGCCCGTGATGTGAATCTAAAAACAACAGACAGCCGTGTGATGTGAATCTAAACAACATCAAAACAGCCTGTGATGTGAATCTAAACAACGTCAGACAGCCTGTGATGTGAATCTAAACAACATCAGACAGCCTGTGATGTGAATCTAAACAAACATCAGACAGCCCTGTGATGTGAATCTAAACAACATCAGACAGCCCGTGATGTGAATCTCTAAACAACATCAGACACAGCCGTGATGTGATGTGAATCTAAACAACATCAGACAGCCTGTGATGTGAATCTATCAACAGCATCATGTGAATCTCAACAACATCAAATAGAGCGATGTGTGAATCTGAACGCCAAATCAACAGACAGCCTGTGATGTGAATCTCAACAACACGTGATGTAAATCTACAGCCTGTGATGTGAATCTAAAAAAACATCAGACAGCCGTGATGTGAATCTAAACAATCAGACAGCCCGTGATGTGAATCTCAAAAACAACATCAACAACAGCCCTGATGAATAAATACGTGACAGCACGTGAATCTCTAAACAACATCAGACAGCCGTGATGTGAATCTAAATCAACAACATCAGACAGAGCCCGTGATGTGAATCTAAAACAACAGACAGCCAGACAGCCTATGATGTGAATCTGAAACAACATCAGACAGCCCGTGATGTAAATCTCAATGGAAACAACAACATTAGACAGCCTGTAATGTGAATCTAAACATCAGACAGCCCATGATGTAAATCTCAACAACATAGATGTGAAGTCTAAAATCACAAATTACCATGGAAACGT
Source organism: Urechis unicinctus (assembly GCA_034190875.2). Lineage (NCBI taxonomy): Eukaryota > Metazoa > Annelida > Polychaeta > Xenopneusta > Urechidae > Urechis > Urechis unicinctus. The sequence continues at coordinate 35,650,024 of CM067348.1, read as the reverse complement.
CCCAGATTTACAGCCCACCAACAGACGTTGCCAAGTAGACGGGTCACAATCGCAGCGTTGCCAAGCTACAACTTGTATGAATTGTTCATTTTATGCATTTGCAGGGTTATTTATACTTTGTCAGAACATACATATCCATTCATCCTCCATCACTACACTCAGATGCCAAACACTCTCTCTCTCCCACTTTATCTACTTCTACTGGGCGAATGTGAATGCATTGCCCCAGACCAAAGCCTACAGCCACCAGAAACTTAGCAGTCAACAAGGCTTGAGTATGTGAAGGGGTGTCATAAAAAAAACTAAAAAAATCAGTTTCATGAAAATTACGAGTTATTCGGCCAGTTATTCGAGTTAAAAGCAGTAAACGACCTAACAACTATTGAAAATCAATATAATGCCAATACCCGGATCAGAAGTAAATTATTATTTGTCTTCAATATTCCATCATTCTTGTGGAATTCTAATGAATATTCTAATGAATATTCCACCCGTACCATCATTTTTGGGTACCGACAATATTCTGGGTCGATTTATGCTTCATTCCCTTTCGACCAGATGAATTATGATGAATTTTGCTACCAAATGAAAGAGCTAGTATCAACTTACAGCATATATGACCAGTCTGTCATTACTTTGTTCGCTGTCAGTGGGCATTTACACGAGAGCACATAACAAACTAAAAACGGTCCTGTCAGAAAGGTTCGGCGTGACGTTTGAATACCCTACGTTTACTAAAGGCCTTGTCTAAACGGATCGACGTGACTTTTGACCGTCAGGTAAGTCTCCTGGGTTACATATGAGTAATGTACCACACAGCAAGTCAGAGATTAGCCATTACCAATAGCTCTTTCGAACTAAGTACGGGAGTATGCACTCCCTCTTAGTTCTGGCGTCCAATGATAATTCCCGACATAAGTCAACGGAATTATCAAGAGTTCCGCTGCTTTACCTAGTTTTAGCTAATAAAATCAACTCACCAAACATTTATAGAGACAGAAGCTGAATTTCAGCAACAACAGTATCTTGTGAATAAGTATTTTGGCCTAAAACACACCAAACGGTAATATCTGAGCCCGACTTGGCAACATGGCGGCGAGGGGGCATGAAACTAACCAGCGGGAGGATACACCAATATTGGAACATAGGCGAAACAGCTCACAAGACGCGGGTTCACAAGGACCATTTGTGGCACGAAGCTAAAAGCTAAAATGACCTTGTCGACACATGTAGAAAAGGCCATTAACATTCAATTCTAATGAATATCACACCGAATCACGAAGAAACCAACGCAACGAAAACCTAGGGAAAAGGCGACAGGAATTATCAGCAATAGTTTTTGCCTATGTTCTCACCGCCTTATTTACATCGGAAGTTTCTGGGGTCTGATCTGGGATATCGTCCTCCGCGCTTGTATTTTGGAAGAAAATATCACCGGTAAACTTGGAAAGTTATCGAAAATATAGTTTTCCGCAGACGACAGGAATATGAACATTATCTCGAACCGACATAATAATAACTTTCGACACTGATCTGCCCGAAACTCGTCAGAACATGCATATTTCGTGAAAAAAAAGTGACGAGTTCTGGGTTGATCGAATGCATCGACCAAAAAATTTAGCTCTATCTGTTGGACCGACAAGGTGATAAATAGAACCTGACGTTGGTCTTTTGGGCTAATTACCAATGAATTAAAGAAACAGATCCAACCTGTTTCCTAATTGATTGCGCCAACTGGACACATATCATGAAGTCCATGGCTGAAGATAAGACAATAACGTAGCTTATTCCTATACTGTCAGATGTCATTATCCTTGAACAATATTATGATCTGCACTTCTGGATTAAACAATTGTCCATTAAACCTTTGATTGCACCAACTGGACGCATACCACGTGGCTGAAGATAATACATTACTATGTTAGCGATAATCCATTATTTATGCGTTAGACTATCCCGCCAAGTTTCAGTTGAGAAGAAAATATCCTCTTGATCAAGCCTTATGCCTCACTGCTTCAGCAATAACGTAGCTGATTCCTATACTGTCAGATTTCATTATCCATGAACAATATTATGATCTGCACTTCTGGATTAAACAATTGTCCATTAAACATCTGACGCGATCACTAGCGATTGAGCGGTATATTCCCATGTCGACTGCAAAGCATTCAGTCTGAACGCGTGGTTGTTGGGCGTTAAAGTTGAAATTGACCAGGTTCTTGGGAAGAAAAAAACTCGCGTCTTGATAACGTTGTGTGAAGGAATAGGGGAGTAATGGGCGGTCGGTGGGGTCACATGTGACGCAGACTCAGTACACTCAACGCAGATTGAGTACCGAGCATGGCAGAACACCACGGTTACATTCTTCTTCAGAGTGAATTACAGCGCCACAAGCCGAACTGTTACTGGCTTACGCGCTGCGAATGGCCGGGGAAACGCGAGCGGAGTGCAGGGGGCGTAGCGGGTAGCTCTGGCGGCGAGGGGAGGTTACCACAGGTAGATGTATTATCAGTTTGTTGTCCACTAACAGACGAAAAAAGGTCAGATTAGCAGGCACCGTAATGAACAACTCAAATGAGGACCTCTTTGGCACCAGAACGTACAGGAATGCTGTCACGTTACCGGCCGCTGACACTTAGCTCCGACCAACGAAGCTCATAGCCACCTCTCCTCCGCTTGGCCGTATTCCTCGCCTGGAGACTGGTGTCTTGTATTTTTCTCATGAGTTACAAGCAGTCCATAGCATTGACCTACCTGGCCGTCTGATGTCGCGAAAACGTAAATGAATAGTTCCCCGCTCTAGCAGTCGCGATGAACACTCATTGATGACTCAATAAGTAACTGAGTAATACAAAATGTTTAAAACGTTGGCCTTGAAGCATTTATTTGTTATAACGCACTCTTAAAAGTCGTAACCATATCAATGACATTGTAAAATATCTGTTTGAAGTTGCGGAAGCTATTCAAAATGTGCAGGCCAGGTGTCAGGTAACACATGTTATGATTTTGATCGTGTTCTAAATGAATTTTATCGCGCTCAAAATGAATTCGATCATGTTCAAAACGAATTCTATCACAATCAAAATGAATTTGCTCGCGTTCATAATGAATTCGAAGCATTCAAAATGAATTCGATATTAATCGATCGCAATCAAAATGAATTCCATCACGTTCAAATTAGTTTGGTCGCGTGCAAAATGATTTCGAACTCGATCATTAGAATTCGATGGCTATCATCAGAATGAGTAATTCGATCACGATCATGTGTACACTCAAGTTATGTAACTCCTTGGTACACTTGAACTCATATTATTTTGAACGCGGCCATTAGAATTTGATCCCTATCATTAGAGTTAAATTAAACTCAAAACCTGCGTTTTTGTCCCTAATACCGCGTCATATAATAAATTATATGGACACTTGATTCAGAATTCGATTGAATGATAGCCTTTCTGTACTTATATTAAGTAGGTCCGGAAATGAATTTATGGCCAATATGTTTGCGTTGAAACGCGTAATGAGTTCAAATCATGCGGTCATATGCATATTTGGGCGACCTAATTAGAAAAGTCTTTCTTTTGATCACAAGATGAGTAGATCAACTAATAATAGAATAAAACCCTAATTTCCAGCAATATTTTCCGAGAAAATGTGTGATTCTTGTGTGTTTGGCTGCCATGGAACGAGGAACTACAACTTGCAGCGCGCCCTCGGCCTTGTGACGTCACAATAGCGCGAGGGCAACTGACGTTTTAGAACGGTTGGGTGGGGGGAGGACCTTAAAAAAGTTATAATATTCTCAATCATTAACTGATTTAATGGAATAAGATTGTTTATTTTTCAGTCAACTGTTGAATCGGGATTTCAAAAGTATTTTATATGAGGAGTTTATACTTGAGAATAAAGGTGTGCAATTGATTAACTAATCCGGCAAACCAGGTAGCTTAGAGCTCACTCTCCCTTTATTTACTCATGGGGTTATAACGCGAAGCACCATCAGCATAAACCAGAAATGCGACTTCCAAAATCGCTTACCTCCCATCCCTCAGTGAAAAGGCATTATGATAAACATAAAAAACACATGAGGCGTCCATCATAGCGGTAATGAAATAACTCTTTATTTCTCGCTTCACTATCTCTATCCTTCTATCACTTTCTCTCCCTCTTTCTCTTCCTCTTTCTTGCTATTGCTCCCTCTCCCTCTTGTTACGATATCGTTTGCGCACCCACCGGATGGAATGACCTTGACCTTGTAATAAAGTTGCTTCCTGTTTGACACATCATGTCGTTGGTTGCTTACATGGTGTCAGAAGTAAAAATCGAGTGAAATCATCCTTGGTAATAGGCATCGGCGTGAATCGGATGACCAGACACTTTACTTGCCAGTCATTTGCTTCGATTGTGTTGTCAAGTTGATATTTTGACTGTGTGGCCTATCGTAAGTAGTGTCTGTCACGCTTCTTCTGATTGACTGTGTGTTGATCCTTGCATCACAATGGGCGGGCTTAGTGCGTTCAAAGCACCCAGAGAGTTAGACTTCACTGGCATTGTGTCTCAGAACTGGAAAAAGTTTCAAAATGCATTTAATATTTTCATGTGTGCCAGTGGGCTAGATGAAAAGCCTGACAAGAGGAAAGTGATGTGTTTGTTGAATGTTGCTGGCCCACGAGCAATGGCTGTGTATGAGTCGTTTCAGTTTGCCCGTGATGAAGATAAGTTTGATCTCGCAATGGTGTTGGCCAAGTTTGAAGCACACTGTATCCCTAAAGTGAATGAGTTGCTGGAAAGGCAGCGATTTTTCATGCGCAAGCAGCAGACCGGTGAATCCGGGACGCAAGTCGTCAGCGCACTCCGAAAGTTAGCCGACACATGTTACTTTGGTGCTGTAGAGGACTCATTAATACGTGATCAGTTGGTGTTCGGTATGTTGCCAGATGAGAAATTGCGCGACAAACTCTATGAGGAGGAGGATCTGACTCTGGAGAAGGCGTCGAAGATGTTCTCAACCCATTAAATAGGGACGAAGCTACAGGAGCCGGAGAAAGCTGTTGAAGCCGTGAGTGATGGACATGGACACTCAAATAACCGAGGACATGGCCAGGGTTACCGTGGTCGTGGTAGAGGCCGTGGTCGTGGAAAAGGTGCTGCACATGGTGCAAGCCATGAGTCAAGCGTGAAAAAGGCATGTGGCAAGTGTGGACATGAGAAACATTTACAGAACGGATGTCCTGCGGAGATGGTGCTGTGTCGGAAGTGTGGCCGTAAAGGACATTACGCGAAAATGTGTCACACCAAAAGGGCACACCAGGTTCAAGTAGATAACGATGAAGACAGTGACAGTTTGTTTGTCGACAGTATCGGCAATACATCATGTGGTGTGAATCAGGTGTCACAAAGAAAGGACTGGTGTGTGTCTGTAGAGGTGGAGGTCAGTGAAAAGGTAGTGTTGAAATTAGACACTGGTAGTGAAGTGAACACAATTTCATGTGATTTTCTTGCCAAAAAGTTTCCGCATGTCAAGGTAAAGCCGTGTGGTGCGCGGCTAGTTGGTTATTTTGGCAAAACAGTAAAACCTGAGGGTCAAGCTAAATTGCAAGTCTGCTTTAGAAGCAAGTACTATGTAATAGATGTTATGGTCATCAAGGGTAGTGCATGTCCGATTTTAGGTCTCGATGCATGTGTTGAGCTAGGTTTGCTCAAGAAAACTTGTCAGGTGTCGAGAGAAGCGAACACAAGTGCAGAAATTCTTGATGAGTCCAAGTACAAAATGGTGTTCAGTGGGCTAGGGTGTATAAAGGGTGTTGCATATGATGCAAAGATGAAACCTGAGGTGAAGCCGGTTGTTAACCCCCCACGTAAAGTACCACATGCAATGCTTAAAGCCCTCAAGCAATCCCTTGAAAAGCTAGTGGATCAAGCAATTATTGAGCCTGTCACAGAACCAACTGAGTGGGTGAATTCGTTGGTGGTTATCGAGAAAAAGAGTGGTGAGTTGCGTTTGTGTATCGACCCCAGACAGTTGAATGAGGGTATCATGCGTGAACACTACCCTATGCGCACAGTCGAGGATGTTGCTGTCTGTCTTGTCGGTAAGTCAGTGTTCTCTGTCTTGGATGCGGGTCAAGCATTCTATCAGATACCGGTCACAGAAGCGACGGCCAAGTTGTTGACATTCAACTCCCCGTATGGGAGATATAAGTTTCTGCGAATGCCATTTGGTATTTCGTCTGCCCCTGAAGTCTGGGAGCGGACGATCACTACACTGTTTTCTGGCATCGAGGGTGTCGAGATTGTGCGTGATGATATATTGATTGCTGCTGCCAAAAGAGCACAGCATGATGTGATTCTGAGAAACGTTCTAGACAGAGCTCTTGAGTGTGGGATGGGCTTGAACAAAGTGCAAAATTGCTGTTAATTCAGTTGTGTACTAGGGTCACATTTTCTCCGAGGAGGGTGTGTGTATTGATCCTGAAAAGGTGAGAGCGATCACGAGTTTTAAGGAACCTGAGAATGTTGATGAGCTCACTGGGTGGCTTGGAATGGTGACATATGTTGGAAAATTCATTCCAAAGTTGTCTGAGAAGGCCGCACCGTTGCGGACCCTTCAGTGTGCCACAACAGCATGGCATTGGGATAAGCCCCAGCAAGATGCCTTTGAGCAGTTGAAGAGGGATGTAGAGAAAACCCCTGTACTCAGTTATTATAACTTGAGTGAGTCAGTTACGGTGTCAGTGGATGCTTCGGCGTATGGTTTAGGTGCGTGTCTGTTACAGAATGAAAACCCGGTGGCTTATGTCTCGTGTGGGTTGACATCGTGTGAAAAGAACTATGGTCAGATTGAGAAAGAGATGTTGGCTATCACGTGATCACGTGGGGTTGTACAAAATGTCACGATTACATTTATGGTAGACAAGATGTGACAGTTGAGACCGACCATAAGCCACTAGAAGCGTTGTACCGTAAACCCCTGAGTGCAGCTCCGCCACGCATACAGCGGATGATGTTAAAGCTGCAAAAGTACGAGTTGAAGGAAGTCTGGAAGAAAGGCAAGGAGCTCGTCATCGCAGACACTCTAAGTCGTGCACCAGTGACGTCTCCAGATGAGCCAAGTGATCTAGATGAATATGAGGTGCATACTGTTTCGCATCTACCAATCAGTGATGTCAGGTTAGCTGAGTTGAAAGCTGAAACCGATCGAGATATGTCATTACAAATGGTAATTAAGTTTGTCAACCAGGGGTGGCCAAGCGTGAAAGATCTCATCCCAAACCAATGTAGACCTTACTGGTGTGTCCGAGATGAACTGTACGTGTCAGAAGGTTTGGTGCTTAGAGACGAGAGAGTAGTTGTTCCTGTGTCGATGAGAGCTGCAATGTTGCAGCAAATTCACAGAAGCCACCTAGGTGTTGAAACGTGTAAGAAAAGAGCTAAAGATATTTTCTTTTGGCCTGGGATGACATCTGAAATTACCGAACTGTGTGAGAGATGTAGCGTGTGTGCTGGAACAAAGTGTAACAACAGGAAAGAACCAAAGATTACCAGTCAGATGCCGGACAGGCCGTGGCAGAAAGTAGCAACTGATATGTTCTATTTTGATGGAACAACGTATGTATTAGTTGCCGATTACTATTCCAAATTTGTGCAATTTGCGAAGCTGCCCCAAAATGCTGCAAGTGCCAGTGTTATCAGATTTATGAAAGATCAGTTTGCTAGGTATGGCATACCAGAGCAAGTAGTATCCGACAATGGTCCACAGTATTCTGGTAAAGAATTCACTGATTTAGCCAAGCAGTACGGGTTTGTGCATGTGACCTCGTCGCGCTATTACCCGCAAAGTAATGGGTTCGCGGAAAGCCAGGTCAACATTGTGAAAAGACTGCTGAAAAAGTGTCGCATTGATAAGAGCGATGTAGCACTAGCAGTTCTTGAGTGGCGCAACACGCCTAAAAGATGGGCTGCATGCGTCACCTGCGCAAATTCTGCAGAGTCGTAGGCCGCGTTCAACAGTGCTGACTACGTCGAAACAGCTTCGACCAAAACCCATTATGGTCAAGCTCACTACTGCTCTGGAAGAGAAGGCAGCAAAGTATAAGGCTCAGTATGACAAAATGGCATTGTCCAAAGAACGAGAACAACTGAGTCTAGGAGAGAAAGTGAGGATTAAACACCTCAGAAGGCTGGTTACCAGCAAAGGTGACAAAAGTAGGGCCTGAGCCTAGGTCATATGTTGTTGCTAGGAATGGGCATGAGTACCGTAGAAATCGAAAAGATCTGTATACAACTATCGATCTAAGTGTAACGAGTGCAAGCGTGCCTGAAAAGGTGTTTGACAAACGTGTAGAAAGTACTCAGCCAGAAAGAGCTGATTTGGCTAAAAAGAGTGAAAATCAAACTGTGCCAACAACTGAAAAACACGGTGATGCTGAACCATGCCAGCCTGATGGTTCAAAGGTGTTTACTCGGAGTGGTAGAGAGGTGATCAAACCTCAGCGTTTCAGATAAGATGTCGATGAATATCCTGTTAAAGATTTAAAGTGATTCAGTTGATTGTACATCAAGGAATGTATGTTTTAAGTGCTTAAGGTTTTTTAGTTAAGTCAAGGTTGAGGTAATTTTGGATTCAGAGATTTCCTGTCTTAAAAAAAGGGAGATGTTACGATATCGTTTGCGCACCCACCGGATGGAATGACCTTGACCTTGTAACAAAGTTGCTTCCTGTTTGACACATCATGGCGTTGGTTGTTTACACCTCCTTCTCTCTCCGTCTTTCCCTATCTCTCTCTTGTTCTCTCTCTCTCTTTATTCCTCTTTCTCTCCTTCTCTATCGCTCTTGCACTCTCTCTTTCCCTCTCTCTTGCTCTCTCTCTCTCCCTCTCTCTAGCTCTCTCTCTATTTCTCCCCCTCTTTCTCCCATTGCTTGGTCATCTCCCTCACAAGAATTACAAGGTGATGGTGCTGATGAATTATCTAATTGTCAACAAATTTGACTTAGTGTCTACGAGACACTGTGGACCTGTTCCACAAAAATGACACCAGATAAGTTGGTTTACGTGAATAGATAAGCCTTATACGGACAGATAACTGATTAAATGAATTCTGCAGTGTTAAAATGCACCATCAAGGGATGATTTAGTCGATTATATTTCGTAATAGACATCGATTGCATGACGTTTTTACTCGGTGGTGAGTACGTTGGTGAGCTGTCCATTACAGTGAGTAGCAGGACTTGTCAGAACTGGAGCCAAATGTGACCAAAGTGTTCTTACTTCCCTGACATTCAATCCTTAATTCATATGGTATACCTTTTGCAAGTAATAAATGATTACTTATATCGTTTCATCGCAGTTATCTGTCGCAATCCGGATGGTGAACCTGAGGGACCCTGGTGTTACAACACAGACCGGAATGTATGATGGGAATACTGCCCAGTTCCTACTACCTAATCACAATTACGTCATGTCGTAAAGACACTTCTGTAGCATTTGTACTCCCAAATCAGAAAAAAATATATCTTCTGCCAAAGTGATTTAAAATGGGAAATAACTGCAAAGGGCCAATTTGGTCATTTAAACGGATTTCCGATGGCTTATCTCCGACAAGTTGATGACTGATAATTAAGGTGGAAACACGACACAAATTTATTAAACAAACTGGAAGTAAGTTTGTTTGAATAAATATCTCTACCAAAATAATTCAAAAACGTATGACGTTTTCTTCCCCAAAACATATAATGCTGGATACTTAAGGTATGATTTAAATTAACCAATTCCATGGATGCAGGTCGTGTTGAACTTGTGGCCTTTTTGTATTTTGTGTTTTATTTCATAACCCATTCATCTAGGGAAACATGTGAAGGCATGCCATATATTGGGTGTAGAGGTAGTTTTAAGTTGCATATTTAGACAGACAAAGAGCGTTTTGTTGCCCAGTGCTAGGTTATAATAATTATGATATTTTAGTCAGGTAATTTGCATTATTATCTATTCAATAATAGTAGTAATATGAATTGAAAGCTCTGATAATTAATTCCTATTTAAAGCAGCCTCATAATATTTCATACAAACCTTTATGGATATATATGGCATTATGGTATAGGAATGGGTCGGATATTTCGAATTTTGGTATACGAATGGGCAGGTTTTTTTTAGACTGCCAGGTAAAGCAATGAGTCGTCTTTTTTGCATTGGCCAGGTATACAAATGTGTCGGAAGAAGTATATAGCTAAATATTCCGCGCCTCTCACAGCGTCTGCGCCGTTTTGCTGCTGTCGATCTTTCATACCCGCGCTGTAGATGGTGATATCAGATCGTCAACAATCGTCAAGAGCAAAGGAACATGCTTAAGACCTATAACAACAATAGTCTGATGTCGGAGACGTGTGTTTCTGCTAGTAAGGCATATGACTAGTCGTGAGTAATTTTAGCCCGTTCGCCCGACCAAGAGTAACTTGTCCGAAAAAAATAGTCAGTAATTTACAGATTTAACAGCTCATCCCTAACCTTTTTCCAGATGAGAACTTTTAACATCCTAGATTAAACATGTTTTATTAGCCTTGTTGGGCGCTGACATTTGGCGAAGTCAATTTAGCTTTTCGAAGAAAGCATACTTGTTGACCCCTTCCTTATTAAACCGGAAGTGTTTTTCAGCCAATGAGCGCTCCACACGATAAAGTCAGTAAGTGACAACTCGTACAGGGTGTTGTGTGCACATTCGCAACTTAGGTTTTAGTTGATCAAATACAGATCTGTTGACGATTAGTTCACAATGAATACGATTAAATGTTTCATGGCAACTTTACCTACGCTAATATTGTCACTTGAGATCAATTTCGGAGGTAAGTGGTTCTGTTTGCTTGTGTTTTACCAGAATAGTCTGCAATTTGGACTCTGTGGCTGAGTTAACTTGATAACTTGTACCATACAGTTGCCAGATCATTAAAAAATTGACTTGACCAATGTATCATCGATGTCCTGTAAGGCTAAGACCAATGTAGCCTCGACGCCCTTTAGGGCTAAGACCAATGGTGTTCCAAACCATGAGTCAGCTTAACACAAATTGCCCAAGCTGGTGGGCAGCTGTTTATTGTACTCATCAACCCACATATACATTGTGTCAAGAGCTGTTCCTCGCCCTGGACCACAAGCTTAGCCAGACAGACGACGGCCTTTTTTAAACGAAGTCCTAAAAGTTTCATTTTATTTTTCAAGGGTCGTATTGAAAAACATGACGTGCGGTCATAAGGGTGTGTTTAATTCATTATGAACCGAAATCTCCTTGGTCGAGGGCGTCATGTGACCCATTGTTTTCGCACGGTTGAGTGAGTTTCGATGTAGACAGTTACGAGATCATGGCACAGAAAATCACTAGTTTGTTCTCCAGACCTCTGATGGCTGAAAATTGAAGTAACTCAAGCACATTCAATGTTCATGAACAAGATTGTCCTCGTGCTTATGTTATATTTGAGTTTGGTATCTTGTAATTGCTTGAAATGACTCATGAGTTATAAATGTGTATATACTGCAGTTATTGGATACCTTTTATAATGTTTTTTCATTCATGTTGTACCTTTAACCGTCCCGCATATTTTGACATTAATGTGTGATCTTGAACCAGCCTGAACCAGCCTCTATATTATTTGGGATTGCCTCAAATAAAATCAAGTAATCAGGTTTATTATTCAGTTGAGCCCATTATGTAGCACGGTTGATAGAAAATATTTCAAGACAATATGAATATTTACTTAGTAATGAGTAATAAGGAACATAAGCATTGTGGGGCGGAGTTTCTGTCGGTTTTCGGTCACATAGCCAGTGTTTCGATATTACGACACCCACTTTCAAATTTCTGGCTAACCCTCTGCCCTGGACCCAACATAGGATGGATGACATCTGTGCCCAGTCTTTTTGAATGTTATTGTACAACAGGACCCTGAAGACTTTGGAGATCGAATGTCATGTGGGATATCTACAGCACAGACATAAAAGGTCAAAAGTGGTAAACTGCGTAGACCCTTAGAGGCTCATCTTCTTTGCCTGGGAATTTGTCAGTTTTTGTATTCTCTTCAAAAAGGTGTCCATCAGTAGTCATAAACCCTCAACAATAAGAAACACTGCAAAGTGCTTCTGAGAAACATGTACAGCTCCTGTGGGTCACTAGCCAGAAGATGAAAATGTTAAGTTTTGACCCGCATACCTCCCCAGTGTATGCCCCTCAATATATCTAGATGTTTGTTGTTGAGATGTTTAGTGTTGCTTGTCACGGTAACAAATGGCCTGCTGTGTGGCAGGTGGCATGCATGTGAGTCCTACCGGGATGAAGGGGTCCACGTTATCTGCGCTACTCATCCTGGCATGGACATCACTACTGCAAGGTGAGTCCCAGTTTTCTCTGGTGCTCACCTCAATACAGTGTCAGATACGATCCATGCCTCGTTAACCTGTATCATGGTAAGCTTACCTGTTGCAGGTGCTATGGCCAATAAAGCTGAGATTGATCAGCATATAGCCATGGGACAGAAGATGTTAGCCGCAGGACAGATGGCTGACGCTCTCTCCCATTTCCATGCTGCTATTGGTCAGTGAAGCTACCCTGTTCTGCTGTCTGATACACACTACACACTGCCTGATACACTCTACACACTGCCTGAAACACAAATTACTGCCCGATACACACTAATTACTGCTTAATACGCACTACACACTATCTTTTACACCCTATATTGGTCATTGAAGCTGCCATGTTCTGCTGCCTGACATACACTAATTACTGCCTGATACACACTACACGCTGCCTGATACACACTACACACTGCCTGATACACACTAATTACTGCCTGATGCACCCAAAATAAGGCATTCCATGTTTTGCAGCATTTGCTGTGTGTTTACAGATGGCGACCCAACTAATTATATGACATATTACCGTCGAGCTACAGTGTATCTAGCCATGGGGAAATCAAAATCTGCTCTCCCTGACCTTGACAAGGTTATAGAACTCAAACCAGATTTCACATCAGTAAGTATTTATACTTACCTATTGAGTTGTATTATTTCTTATGCTGTAGTCGTGTATAATGCTTGAGAGGTTTCCTGCTTATAAGGTATTATTTGCAATATGAACCTTTGTCCCAGGCCAGGTTACAGCGGGCCAACGTGAAGTTAAAACAGGGTCATCTCACCGAAGCCAGGGTTGATTATGAACAAATTGTGAGTTTGTAATGATATATTTTGCTAAATTTATTGCGTCTGTTGGTAAAGACTGTTGAGGCTGTCATAGAGAAAACTTCATTAGAGTGGTTCTAACTTACATTGTATGGTATTACTCTTCACGTTTGAAGTTGATTAATTTGAGGATATGAGTGTATAATTATATTGTTGAGATCCTGGTGGTGTTTCAGTTGGTGAAGGAGCCAGGTCATGTCGGCGCAAGAGAACACGTCGACCAGCTGGCTCCGTTACAAGCATCAAGGGATACTGCCCAGCAACTCTATGACCAGGGTCATTACCAGGAAGCTGTCGACACACTCGCCACCGTCATTGAGGTCAGTCCAACCAAAGTCACGCAATGTCAACACCCACACACTCATTATTGAATAATTAAGATTGCCTTCCCATTTAGGAAATATCTTGTGTGGGTGCTTCTAACTGTAGATTAGTTGTAATAGCAGTATAGTTGTCTATCACCCATCTCTACTGACCTTGACCTTCATCTTTGACACCCACATCTCTTTTGATCTTGACCATCATTTCTTATCTCCACTGACCTTGACCCCTATGTCCTTTGACCTTGCCCCTATGTCTCTGTGTTCAGACGTGTCCTTGGGACCCCGACATGAGGGAGCTGAGAGCCGAGTGTTACATTAAGCAGGGAGATTATTTCAAGGCCGTGGGTGACATCCAACCCACAACCAAACTACGTAATGATAACACAGCCGCGTTTTTCAAGCTGAGTGAGCTGTATTACCACATGGGCGAGGCCGACACAGCCCTCGCGTGAGTCTGTGTACCGTCTGAATGTTAACTTAATGGCGTCTCCACCGAACTGCCATAACATGAGTCTTAATAGCTCTTCCAACCTGGTGAATCGAGGACGGTGTGTTGTGGTAGGGCTTGGGGTTATAGGGCCACATGGCAGGTATGAGATGGGCAGTTTGTCATGTTGTGTGGCAGTGAGATCCGCGAATGTCTCAAACTCGACCCGGACCACAAGCAGTGTTTCCCGCTGTACAAGAAACAGAAGAAGTTAGTGAAGCAGATGGAATCGACCCAGAAAGCTCGTAATGAGCAGCGCTGGGAAGACTGTGTCAACAAAGCCGACGCCATGATGGTCACAGAACCCAACGCCTTCCACTTTGTCCTACGGGCCCATGAGCACAAATGTCACTGCTACTCTAAGGTAGACCGCATCATGGTCATCCCATCTGCTTGTCTTATTGTTAGGCTGTCTAAGCTGTGTCCCATTGGTGATTGTGCTGATTCAGCTAAATCTTAGCTTTTAAGCCCACCAAATCCTCCTTCCGTATGGTTGAGGTTTAGTTAACCTCTTTATGGTTGCATTCATGTTAACCTCCCCCCTATTAATGAGGTTAAGTTAAGCCCCACTATGATTGAGTTTAAGTTAAGCCCTTGTATTGATGTGTGATTTTGCTCACTCTATGACAGGCTGGCAGTATCAAGATGGCCTTCCTGTCCTGTGACGACGTCCTCAAGATGGACCCTAACAATGCGGAGGCCATGTGTGATAAAGCGGAGGCGTTTATCCTGGATGAGGACTACGAGGAAGGTACAACACAACCTCATCCATGTCTCATCTCAACTTGCACCTCCACATACATGCCTCATTGAGGCACAACTTGCACCTCCTCTTACATGCCTCATTGAGGCAAAACTCACACCTCATGCGTATCTCATCGAGGCACAACTCGTACCTCCATCACGCCTCATTTAGGCACAAATCACACCTATTTCATGCCTTATTGAGGCACAACTCGCACCTCATTCACGCCTCATTGAGGCACAACTCGCACCTCATACACGCCTCATTGAGGCACAACTCGAACCGCCTCATATATGTCTCATTGAGGCACAACTCGAACCGCCTCATATATGCCTCATTGAGGCACAACTCGCACCTCATGCGTATCTCATTGAGGCACAACTCGCGCCTCATTGAGGCACGACTCGCACCTCCTAATACATGCCTCATTGAGGCACAACTTGCACCTCATTCACGTCTCATTGAGGCACAACTTGCACCTCATTCACGTCTCATTGAGGCACAACTCGCACCTCCACATCCACGCCTTATTGAGGAAATCAAATATCACAGAGGACTTTATAAGTTTAGCATCCACTGGAGTTTGGGATGATATGATGTAGCAGTGACATTGTTTCTTGTTTAAACAGCCGTAGCAGAATACCAGCGAGCGGAGAAAACCGGGGCGTCCGCACAGCGTGTGGAGGAGGGATTAAAACGCGCTCAGAAGCTCCTCAAACAGTCACAGAAACGAGATTATTACAAAATATTAGGTGTTAAAAGGTACAACTTACTCGGGGTTGAATTCTACATGTTAACAATGCTGTAATATGAATACCTTATTATCAGTTCACTGTGTGTTGACGTAGCATTCAGGTGTTGTGTGGCATGAATGTATCAGAAACGCAAATAAGAGGGAGATAGAGAAAGCTTTCCGTAAGCTAGCTGTCCAGTGGCATCCTGATAAATATGAGACGGATGATGAGAAGGAGAAAGCTCAGAAGGTCTTTATCGATTTAGCAGCAGCCAAGGAAGTGCTCACAGATCCTGGTGAGTGCTGCATTGGTTATATGGCATGGTTATATAGCATGGTTATATAGCATGGTAATACAATGTGTCTGCGTCAGTGAGATAGGTTGATGTGTGGCTGTGTGTTTGTAGGAAATGAAGATATATGATGATTGATTTTATGTGTCGATGACAAATGTAAATATATGATGATTGAGGTTGTTTTGATGAGATTGAGGCTGTGTGTCTGTAAGAAATGTTGATATATGATGTTTGAGGCTGTGTGTTGGTGAGAAATGTTGATATATGATGATTGAGGCTGTGTGTTGGTGAGAAATGTTGGTATATGATGATTGAGGCTGTGTGTTGGTGAGAAATGTTGGTATATGATGATTGAGGCTGTGTGTTGGTGAGAAATGTTGGTATATGATGATTGAGGCTGTGTGTTGGTGAGAAATATTCATCCATAAAGAGTAATTATGTTTGTTATGGATATTAACTCATATCTAGGTCAGCAGCCATATTTTTGTCAGGAAGAGGACCGAAAGCATTGGTTTGTCTAACTGAACAAATAGTATGCAAACCTACTTTTCTCTTTCAGAAATAACAGTTATTCAACTTTATCTCAATGTGTTTGTTTCTTTGTGTGTTTAAGAAATGAGGCAAAAGTTTGACAACGGCGAGGATCCATTGGACGCTGAGGAGCAAGCTCAGGGTGGCCATGGCAACCCGTTCCATCAGGGATTCAACCCGTTTGGTCAAGGAGGCTTCCAATTCAAGTACCATTACAACTGATCATCAGAGGAGTGCCTCATCTTCATCGCCCATCACCATTTGGTGTCATCATGTGTGGTTGTTTCTCTCGAGGATTGGATGAATCAGAGGATCTCAACGTAAACAAAACACTTCATCCTATTTAATTCTCGAGATATTTAAAAATTGTTTTAGCAAATGTGGATTTTGTAAAATCTCGGATATAGAAGTCTACATGGCACTTTTGTGACGTGATGATGACAAGCTGTACTTATTGTGACGTCATAATGACAAGCTGCACTTATTATGGTGGTCATATTTCTCTTTGGATCTTTGTCACGTTAAGATGACTTCAACATTATGATCGTGGTCATAACGTTTGTGCAATAGCAAATTAGATGACATCAGTGTGTGGTGTGGGTGGGGGGGGGGGGGGTGTGGAGAAGTGCAGTGCCCCGGATAACAGACTGTGATATCATGCCTTTGCCTGACATCTTCTCTTCTTACCACTGCGCTGAATTCTCCGTTAGCTGTGCCAGGGTTCATGTTGGTGAACAGGCAACGTTATGAATGTGTATCATGTCAGGCTCGCTTTTTCTGTGGTGGAATTGTTTTATTTAGGTCATAACGTTACTACTATGTCGAAATCGTTTGTTCTTGCGTGTGGGGGTGGGTTGATGTGGTTCTTCACGTGTTCGTCCATTCACCTGAAAAGTCGATGTTTATAGAAGCTCATTCCACAGCCAATCCAATAAAGTTATTCTTGTTACTAATGTATGTGTGTGTTTGTATACCTTACACCCCCACTAGAGCGTTCGATCATAGCTATCTGTTGGTCTAAAGGAAGGACGGTTTGGTTCTTGGTTACCGTCGTTTGTAGCTTTTTATTCAAATTAAGCAGTTCTTGGCCCAGGGATTTGCACACATATAAGATAGCGACCGGCAGGCCTATGCAAATCACTGTGGTCTTGGCAACACGGGCCATGTATTGAAATAATAACCTTGGGGGAGGAGGGTCAAGTAGATACAAACGGGTTCGGGGTGAAGGGCCCCCGATGAAGGGCCATGAGTTTTCCTAAACCCCGCACCAAAACAAGCCAGAAAATGAAAGAAAGGTTTTCAGTACCAAGTTAAATTCTCAGTTTCCAATTGTGTCCAGTTCATGAAATGACCTTTACGTAATTTTTTCAAAGTATCAGGAGCCTCAAATCTTCTATATCGGCGCTTTGAAAGCATTTTCTGAGCTTTTTCGGCCCATTACGCGAGGAAATATTGAAACGATTTCTCAAATGTTAAATGTCACAAAAATATTTTCTGTTGTGTTCTATTAGAAGAATAATGTGCATTTTGTTGAGGAAATCATTTATATAGGCCCCAAACGAGGCATTTATCGGATAAAATAGTTCCGCGGACGTTTCATGGCCGTCAAGCGTTCTAAAAATGGCGGCAGTCAGATGTGAAAACGAAATTGTAATCGAAAATCGACTGAAAAAGCATCAGAGAGTTATAGGCCGGTATTGAAAATGATAGACAAGCAACGAGAGTGTTTTGAGAAGTTGTTCGTGGGGAAAAACGTTGTTGCTAATCTATCAACGGGGTAGGGGAAGAGCCTGATATACCATTTGCTCCCAGATTGGCTGCCCTCCCCAGATGGGAGTTCATGGTTTTATGGGGACAAAATAGCGAAACAAAAGTGACTAGTGACAGCCAAATCAATTGGTGATATAACCTTAAATAATACTGCAGGGCCTTGGTGACATAACCTTAATACCTGCAGCGTAAAAAGCGAAGAACGTTCATCATCAAAGACATCGAATTGCTACTTTTGTGGGCAGTAAACGCAGCTTTATTTCTGAGTAACTAGCGGCGGGGTTTTTTTCCTCCAGCTTCGCGTCAGCGGCGAAAAAAATAACTTCCCGTCTTTTTGGTCTATGGTAGCTCAGTTTGTGACATTTCGGGTCAGTTTCTGTTCCCGATTCAATACTCGATTATCCGTACTCTTAGATCAGTATACATCAACCAAGATGCACAATGATGTCTTAAACACCACTTACACTTACACATAGTATAATTATGATCAAATCAATTCTTGTTTGGAATAGAATGTTCCTAATTAAGATACGAGTACATAGCTTTTGATGTATGTCAGTATCTTGATCAGTTGGTTGTGGGACCTTGGTAATGATACAATCTGAAATTTTCTTAAAGTGTGATGAGTTTCGGGTAGCAGGACTACTATTTTTAACTTTCTTATGCACACTTTTCGGATGCTGAGGGCCACTGATGGAAATATACCCGTTGTTGAATGAATGCGGCTCTGTAAGCACTTGAAAACTTTTACATTTCCAACAGCCCCGGTCCATTCGTACTATTACGAACAGATTTTCTCGTGAACAGTTTGACGTCGTTATTCCGTTATTTTTCTGAATAGAATTCCTTGAGAACCCAGATAGGTCTGAAATTATCTCCGTTGGACAGTGAGTCGTTATCTGTTTTGATTTCATGTGGGTGAGTAATTGAGTGAGTGATTGAGTGAGTGAGTGATTGTGATTGAGTGAGTGAGTGAGTGAGTGAGTGAGTGAGTGAGTGAGTGAGTGAGTGAGTGAGTGAGTGAGTGAGTGAGTGAGTGAGTGAGTGAGTGAGTGAGTGAGTGAGTGAGTGAGTGAGTGAGTGAGTGAGTGAGTGAGTGAGCGATTGCGTATGTGATTGAGTGAGTGAGTGAGTAAGCCGCCTTATAGGGTAAATATGAAAAAAAAGCCACATGTATGACGACATGCGGGAGGATACAGAGGCCCTATTCTACCCCCGGAATCACAAGGGGCAGATTTCATATGGTACTCCATGGGTTACGATAGGACCCGCCGTCTGTAAGGGATCTAGGTCACGTGATCTCTTTACCTGCGGTACAGGGTTTTGGCGGTAACGAAATCCCGCCTGGCAGTTCGAGAAAATTGCAAGGTAGAAAAAGTTATCTCGTGCTAAAGTAGATCCTGAACTAATGAGGAAAGTCTTCGAGGTGAACCCGACGACCCTTAATGCGGTGTATGAGGTTGTGATGCAGGAACAGAGGGTGTGTACCTTCACGTAATCAGGTTGTTTTGCCGACAAGTGCTGACGTGTTCCACTCTCGAATTACGAAAGGTCCGGTGGTGACGTGTCCACTGGTGCTGATATGGGCAGTACATTCAGGTCAACAAGGGCATCGGGATTCGCGGCCTCGACTAAAGCCACCTAGTGTATACGGCCATTGGGTGCGTAGGAAAATGTGACATTCTTTTGGGACGCACAGCATTAATTAGGAGGAAGTTATTTTATGAGTTCGGTTTTTTTTAATGATATTCTGTGTTATTACAGAGTACGTGGTGTTGTGGCTATATTCTCTTGATGGCTATGTGTTGTTGTAGAAACAAGTCAACGACGTTGTAGGGGGCCGAAATATAAACTTCTCTTTATTCAGTTTAAGGTTCTTTTGATGACTGCCGAAAGACTATTGTAGGAGGAGATACCAGAATATATATATACGAGTTAAAGAGTTGCCGCGAGCAGGCCACCCAACCCAACTCCAGTGGAGGGGGAGGTGAGTTTTACCTTATAATGCTCCAGACCGGCTGAGAAGTGTACTCTCCTCACTGACACATTATCGTATATATACATGATGAGTGGTGATTGATGATAAGATGATAAAACATGCAATATACATGCCAATCGAATACATACAATGCGACAGCTTATGGTGAGATAATAAAGTCGATTAAATAATTTAGAAGAAACACGGAAATAAAAGATAAGTGAGTTGTAGAGGAAGAATTCTAAGCTATTGACTGTAATGTAGGTCTAATGCTGTCCATTGATGACTTGGTTGCTAATGAGGATATGTTATCAGTCCACGAAAATGCCGATGCGCTAGAGCAAAAAGCAATTTACAAGAAAGCAAGTTGACTGGTAAGAGTGAACGCCAAAGTAGAAAGAACTGGTGCGATGATAGTCAAATTCACACTGGTCGATCTGGAATATGCATGATGTGAGCCCTGGTTTGTGATCTGTGGGTGCATCCTGGGCGTCTTCACAAACGTGAGCAGACGCGTAGGTAACCTCTGTCCACCTACATGACCCGGCTTGACTGCCAACTACAGCACTCATGCCTGTATCGACTAACTGCGGCAGTTGTTATGTGAAGTAACCAAAACGCTGTTACCGGCGTATCAGTCCCTGGGGGTTACAGATAGCCACGGTAGCGTAGCGAGTAGGCGTGCTGCTTCCCGCGCGTCCAAGTCTGTCTGGAACGCGCATTTACGTGGGACGGGTGTCTCCAACTGAATAAAGGGGTTATCAATGTCATTGCCAACAGTCATAGGGACATGTACATCGCAACCCTATGACTGGAAACCCATATAGACAGACGGTAGTACCGGAAAAGCTTCATCCCATGGGTATGAGTCACAAACTGGGGGGACATCCCGTAGTCCGGAAGTGTTAGCCTGGAGATGACCTATCGACACACTCACACATAAATGGCTTAAGTAACCGGTAGGTTACAAGTAACATTTAGAGAAATACAGAGAAAATACTGTTTATTTTTACATAAAGCAATGACAGTGACGCTTTCCGCGTCATATTGACAAATGCATTAACTTAGTCCTAGGTTATATGTTAGCACTGAAGCGTGGACCAGCATTCCAAGTGCTACATGAGTCCCATATACCTACTTAGCATGTACCTGACTTTCTAACCTTTCGACCATAAAGCATAAACCCAGATGAATTCGATTCACAAACCATTGGGAATTATGAGCGCAAGTTAATCAATGATTAATTTTAATAAAACATTATTCTCAAGTATTTAGTTGTCGTGCTGATGAGATGATAGTTATGCATGAAAACTTAACTTGAGTTCAGGGAAGGCCAACGTATTTCAGGTGCTGATCTGTAATTACACTGGAGTCGACCAATACTGTAGTTGCGTTATCTTACCGATCCGTCGCTACACTACAAGCTAGTGGTCCCTTGCTGCTGAAACTCTTAGCAAGCACACACAAAGAAACGAGAGAAGACAGACAAGGCGATTAAGTGAAGAAGGTCAGTTAAAGCTGTGGCGTAAACCAGTTTGAAAGGAAAATGCAAGCTGTTACGCAATTAGCCAATTAGCGCGGTAATCCCTAGACAAATTTTAAGTACAAACAAAACAGCGGGCCTGTCCCCAACGGAGTCGTATGCCGATGCGGGTGGTCACAAAGGACATGTGTTTATACAGAGTCACAGTGTCTGAACATACATTTACACCATTCCCATTACAGTCAATTAAACTATTAACAATCAGTCGGGACACCCAACAGACTAAAACAACAGTAAGCTTATTTTGAAAGCTGAACAATAAACAGATATTGAATCTGTGCTCATCGGCGCTTTACTGAACAAGAGGGGTTGTTTCAAAAGTGTATAGCGTTCGGGAACCAGTGCGGGAATCGCATCTGACAAGAACACGGAAATACCAAAAGCATACGCATTACACATACTCATATTAGCATGTACATAAACACCACAATACACATTATAACACATCTTCCAAGAGAAAGCACAACGTTTAGCAACAGAAAGTTATCACAACGTGTACAGTCATAGAGGTCAGACGAGATAAAATGACTGTATTGTGAGTATAACGAGTGATAGGAGCGTTCATGGGATGCGCCCGTTTAGCAACATCACAGCTACAACTCAAAGTTAACTTTGGGTTCCAAACAAGCATCAGCAATTTACCAGCTCTCACGGGAAATAGAAAAATATTAAGCAAATCTCTAATTTTCGAATTTAAGCGAAATGTTCATATAAATTTAACCTGATTGACAGAAACAGCTGATTAGGGGAATTAAGTGAAATACAAATGTACTTACAGAAAGATAACGAGGAAAGAATGGATTCTCCACCAGATGTTGTGGCTATATTCTCTTGATGGCTATGTGTTGTTGTAGAAACAAGTCAACGACGTTGTAGGGGGCCGAAATATAAACTTCTCTTTATTCAGTTTAAGGTTCTTTTGATGACTGCCGAAAGGTGTGCCTGAAGACTATTGTAGGAGGAGATACCAGAAGATGCTGCTTGGTTGAGGGCTTGCTCGGAACTGTCTAAGTTGGCGGGCAGCCACTGTGTAGTTAGGGTTGAGGCTTAAAGCCTTTAATTAGTTGACCAATGAGGGCACGCGTATCGCGTTCCTCATGGTATGAAGTTTGTAGGGTGTTCAGGAGGTAGGGCTTGAAGGTTTTCTCTGCAACCGCATATTTTAGATAAATGATCCACGACAGTGGGTTGCGGGCGCGGCCCTGTGACAGTATTACAAAACATTTTGATGGTGATAAACGATAAATGTCCGGTGTTAATGGGTGTAAGAAATACCCTTTATGTTGTGTTATCGTTTTCAAGCGCCCTTGTAGGACTGATCGCCCCAGTCGACGAGGGCGCGCGCGTATGTGTGATTCAGTGTGGTTGTAAGTACCTGGTGCAGCGCGAGTATATTAAAGGGAAGTTATCATTCTATGTCATACACCTTTAATGTAACAACGAGGTCGACTTCCGCATCTAATTGCTAACTTCCATCCTTACAGGAGAAGAGGATAGGTTTGGTTTTTCTTGGAGATTGAGAGCGGTCGCATACTGCCTCATGCCTGCTTGTCGCGCTGTTTCAACACATGGGAAGAATTTATTTCCTCATACTCGGGAATCGCTAATTTATTAGAGGAACAGTGAACCACATCGATCTCGAGATATCTCCTTATAACGTAAGAAGTCTTCCATCAGGTGTACAGGGAACCACCTCTGTTACGAGATATCTCCTGATAACGTAAGAGGTCGTCCGTCAGATGTAGAGGGAACCACATCTACCATGAGGCACTCTGCCACTGATAATGGTCAAGCAAACTCCATGCTTGGTTTTTCCATTTGTTGGGTGTCATTACCAGCGGCTAGTTTGGTGTTTCAAGATGGCGCTGAAGACTTTGTGAAACTTCTTCTTCAATCATGCGGTCAAATCCCGGAAACCAGACTTTGGTTCGCTGGAGATAAAGCTTTGGTCCTTGATGTCCGGATTAAGATGGTTTCACCCATCTCTTTGTAAGTTTGTGAAGATTACAATCCTATTTCCTCGAAGTGGAATTCCATCATCTGATAGGGAGAGTTAAGATCTTAGATAATAGAATGATTTGCTTGGTGGGTCATCACCGATAAGATCTACCTATGGTCCTGACAGGTAGAATAACGTTTGTGATAGGCCTATCGCTGATTGAACTATGACCGGTTGGGTCACCGTGTTCGTGTCGGGATGGTGATGGGCGACGAGAACGATAAGTTTGGTCGCCGACGTGATTGTAGGTAGCTGAGGGCTGATGTCCTGCTAAATAATTCCCGAGACTTTATATGAATTTCTATTTTCTTTATTCGTCTCTGCTTCTTTATTCGTCTCTGCTGGCTGGCACGCTCGGGTTCTGATTCTGGTATCTTGTTGTGGGATGAATATGTCTCTGGAATACTGTATATGATTTCTTGTGGAATTATCTTGTGGAATACCTTTTGTGTGTCTGATGCTGTCGTATTTATAGTGAAAGATGGGGGTGGCTTGATGTGGTGAGCTGTGATTGGTTAATCGGGGGCTTGGGGTCATTCGGACTGTCTTGTAATTATCAAGAGCTTTAATTGGAGATCAAACGGGGCAAGTCAATTGTTAAGGGAATTGACGGGATTCGAATGTTTTCATCAAAGGGTTGGATTTGCTAAACCGGAACTATATAATTTGGAAACTGACCCGTTCGGAACATTGACCTGAAGGGATTCAAAAGGTTTACGTAAATTGGACAACAATTAATCTGGTACGAGTGAAAAGGGGTGAATTTCATTAGCCTAAATTGGTTTAGTTTTCATGTCCCGAGTGGCCTAAAGGTTGTAAATCTAACTTAAACTTTTGGGAGGGATGGAGAGGTGTTGGGTGTATGTGTTCGTAAGTGTATGTGTGTATGTATGCGTTTTTGGGGGTGAAAGAACACTCAACCAGCAGATGATGGTGGGCTACAAAAGCCACATTCAGTTCTGGAGGAAGATAATGAACGTTGCCATCTCTGTCCCTGGCTTCTTAGTGCCTTGAGGTCGATCCAGATTGAATCTTATGGATAACTGTTGATACTGTTGCTTTTGATAACAAGTGATTATCAAAAATTCGCCAACCAAAGAACCCAATTACAAGTTTACGTAATTCATTGCACGCTTAGAATGACAATGCGCCGCGTCAAACCCGCTGATTGGTCAGACAACGGAAGCCCCGCCCTCTCTACAGACGCTAACCTGGTTACACCAGACGCTGTATTATATCGTGCGTCATGCGAGGACTGTTGTTTGTCAAGGCTTAGTTTACATCCCTTATTTTCTCAGTATGGGAAAATAGGCAACCATAATCGGGGTAATTGTCGCGTTTTGTAATTTCATAAACGAAGGTGACGTAACAACGGATCATAATATGATGATTGTATTTCAACACATAACAAACATTTATATACATCCATCAATTTTACAAATGTATACATAAACCGCTTTGCGTAATTCAGTATTGCCATTGGAAAGCTACATCCGACACGCTAACATGAGCGAAATAACGGAAAAGAAATAATTACAAAATAACAACAATGAACGAGCTGATTATTATCACAAGCTTCCATGGTGACGCCATGGCAACAAAACGGTGTCTATTTTGAGAGACAACAGAGCGCTAGACAAATCAGCCGATTTTGTGACAAACTGAGACAGACGAAGATGAGTTAGACGGCGTTGACTGAGTTACGTTCAAGTGGACGCCGTTGGCGCCAGGTACATGAACGAGCAGGCGTTACTTCGCATCAAGATGTATTTGCGATTTTCCATGTGACCAACTTGTTCGTTCTCGGCGCCTAGGAGACAGAGAAGCCGATGCACTTCTCGCGAGACAGACGACGAGAAATCGGCCTCTGTTGGGAAGGAGTACGAACTGCTTCTTTGGAGACTGTTTTTGCCCGAGCCTGATTTGACTACCTCAATACACTGATCCATAACACCCCGCGCATCTCCGCCTGACGCCATTTCAGACTCGTCACTGACTTGGTCCTTCAATGTGGCACTACCACCTCCGTTACTGATGGCCCTGGTGGAAATAAAACAGAGGTCATGATTGAACATATAGAACTCAACACAGTATAGTTCTCACCATAAAGCAGCTAGATAAACAGGCGCTCGGCTTCCGAGCGTCAAAAGGCTACTGATCTATTACATCCCTGTGTTAGGCTTCCGAGCGTCACACGACTAGATGAACTATTTACCGATGTTAGGCTTCCGAGCGTTTTGCACCGCGTTCAGAGCTGCTAGATGAAGTTCACCGACTAGTCACCGAAGTGCACGCATGCGCAATGATTGAATGGTCTAATGGACCAAAAGTGTCAATCGACTACCAAGGCAAAAGTCCGACAAAATGCTACAATTTTCTTGATAAATTGAGGTTCTATGCAAAGAGGTAAAATTTCATACGATCCTCCACGCGTACAGATATGTATTGACATTCATTTGAGGCTATATCTCAAAATGCTATGGCACCAATTCCGTACGGGTGTCTACTTTTGACGCATAGACAGTCGATGGACTACACCACCTCCACAAGTATACAACCATTTGGGATCCAAATAGTTCACTGTTATCGATCAGGGCTAAATCAAACCACCTATATTCTCACAAAAACCCTAAGCTTTTTATATTTGAGCACAACGTTCTGCTCGTGAATCACGCCGACCTACTTGGCACACGTTGCCTTATTTTGTTTACACTCAAACAAAAGTTATATTGTGTATGTTCCTAGTTTGGGGTCGACTTTGGTGTTACCTGGAAATAATTGACAACAACCCAATATCGGCATCCGTGGCTCATGATTTAACGAAAAGAAAACAGCGCCATAGGAAGGACAGGTCAACGGCACAGTCAAGTCTGCATAACATTGTTGAAGGTGGTTTGTGTAGTTGTTTTTTCATATTCTGGGTCATTTAACTTTCTCCCTTTCTTTCGAAATAAACTGACGACTCCTTTCCCAAACTGCTCAGGCGGTGCAGGTCACGTGACAAAAAAAGAAGTAGGTCAGCGCGAGAACGAGGCAGTACTGATGAATGAGTAAACTTGACATGAGACAATTCTGGGTATCCCAGAGGCGATCCTTCAGTGAGGACTACAATCGGCAATTGCAAATAATGGTCCCCGTCTTTGTTTCAAGTTATCGATTACATCAGATGATTCCTCATATAGATTGTATGTTAATTAATCCCCAATTAACCAGAGTTCCTCCTCCACTAAAGTAGCATCGTGTTTCCTTGTCATTAGAGAAGCATTTGCGTCAATGCCCCCCCCCCCCCCAACCCTTGATCCTGTTAACTCTACCCGTGTACGACTGCTGATCACGTACTGTCGTCAATCTGACGTAACGACGTCGTCCATGGCACCAGGCTTCCACGTGGTGTCCACGCGTCCAGCCATTGTGTGAACATGCTCTGTATGCCCCTGTCTCATGTATGAAATATAATCATCGCCAGGGACGTAGCCAGGCTTGAAGGAATGTTACCTCAAGAAGGTCATCTCAAAAATCTACCCAAGACCCTGGGGTACTATTGATATCCTTTTAGGGTTTCGGATCAACCCCTATACGCCCAGTAATGAGACAGTCGGAGAGAGTGATCAAGCCTCATCGCTCTAACTACACCCCCAACCACCCCCCACCCCCCCCACCCCCGGCACAGACGGGAGATAAATCTACAGTTCCAGACACTTGGATGCCCTTTTTGGCCATATTTATTTTTTCACTTTTCAAATTGATGTTACGTACGTGCGTAAGTGCGTATCGCTGGCTACGCCCCTGATTGTGTAGCTGATAAGATGGTAAAGTTTCTGGAAAAAAGGCTCGCGGACCTGCAGTTAACATGCAAGAATAGTCGCCTTCATATTCTCGGGAATCCGTCGCGGCCGCTAGGAGGGCCACCGTCGCGCACAGCGATTTTTACCGGAACTGAGGGCATGTTCTCTGCCTGTCAAGCTGTCAACACTTTGTTCACGCTTTACCAGTTGCTGTTTTAAGTTTTTGCGTTGTTGTGCGCATTCTTGTTGCGTATTTCTATAGCTGTAAAGGACATCAAAGACGTCAGGCTGAAGGTGTCAAGCGTATTCTGAACTTCTCTTAAGTTCATCTGAACGCTGTCACCTAGCAACGAGCACATTTCAAACAGTTCTCAAACAAAGAGATTATCACAAAATAGTGATCCAAAATGTTGCCAACTACATTCATCTCCAGTCGTCTAGAGAGTATTCTGCAAACACAGCAGCATTCACTGTTGCTGCACCATGTCGTCACTGTCCCCTTCTTAGTGGAAATTACCCCAGCTGAAAACTTTCCTCAAAGATAGGGGAATCCCTTGCTCGAGAAAAGAAAACTGAGCTCGTAGAATAAGTAAGAAATGCCTGCAGCACCGTAAATATTGTGAGAAGATGACGGAGAGAATATATACAATGAATGAAGAACTGTTAGCATAGATCGTCAGTAAGTCAATTTCCAAGATCCCAACAAACTTTCTGCATGGCAGGCCGACATGTCAAATGCACCTGAGCTTACTGAGGCTTACTGTCTTATTCATTCGATGACCAAGTGCAAATGGAGTCCTAGCAGGGTGGCATCATTTCAAAGCGAAAGGGGATATCAGCTGTTCCTCAACAGACACATACATGCAGTTGAATATAAATCCCTGAATCATTGTAGGTGTTATCTGAGGGGGAAATGTGTGAGGGAGCAGTGCCAGTCTGAGCAGCCGTACAATGTATGGCTTCTCCTCTCCCCATCTTGAACCATAGAGTCTGCTGGATATGAGTACACAGGGTAATTTTAATTTATATAATTAGAATATTTAACCCAAGAAAGTTTAATACAGATATGTCACACACCTTATAAATATGTATAAATACCTTTAGAGACTTGCTGACTTATTAAATTTGTGTTTTGTTTTATGTGGTGTTGTGGTTTGGTGGAAGAACGATCAAAAGTATGTTATTTATTTTCTCATCTTTCTTTGCAGAGATGATGGTGGTTGCAAACATGTTGTGGCCATGATGTTTGCTGACTTCAATACCAATGCTAAGTCTAATCCAGCAATACCGCCTGATGATGAGACATGTCGCACGTATTCTGATGCCTGGTAATTGCAATTACACAGTCTATATACTTGTCACGTCAGTAATACAACTGACGGAAACTTTACTGTCATCCACGGGTGTTTTGTCGTTTTCTTGCGAACATGGGCCTTGCAGTCCACTACGGCGTAAGTGAACCTGGGCATGGTTGCTTCCGCGCAGTCTATATAGTCTATAGAACGATATTCTTAAACAATTGCCTAACTAACACCAATATCAAACATAAAACAACGAATATTCACCACAGCTTAAATCTATTCGTTCCGCGTTGTGTATTGCTTTTGCGTTTCGGAAAAACATGCCCCTACTACCGGTTGGAAATCAGAATCGCGCAAGGCGGCCGCGACGGCAACCTGAGAATGTGAAGCCCCTATAATGGCATGTTGGTTCAGTTGTGTATTGGTGAAATAGCTGGTTGTACCATGTTATAACATATAGGGGCAGAATCAGGTGACATTAGAAAGTTGGTTGTGGCTCGACACAAACACTCCACACACCTTCATCACCCAGGTCGACTCAATCACTCCACACACTTTCATCACCCAGATCTCAATCCACACACCTTCATCACCCAGGTCGACACAATCACTCCACACACCTCCATCACCCAGGTCAAGTGGCTGGACGCCAGTGAGGACCCCCCGCTAACTGACAGCCAATGTGGTGAGTATTGATCAATCTCCAATCCACATTTTCAGCGTGCATTTCACAACAAAATCATCAAAATTATCAAGCGATAACATTTCATCGATCTATTTCCTTTTTCTGGGAATGATATCTATATTAGAGGGTGACCCCTGCAACTCTCAAGTCCTGTATCAAGTCATATTGCTATTTTTTTACGGGACGTGATTTATAACCAATTGTGACACGTTGTTGACCCGACATCCGAAACAGTGGAGTTTGAGTGACAATTCATGGAATTAATGAATTGCATAGTTACTCGACCTGGTCGCTACTAAGTTGGTCTATCAGGTGTTCTAACCCGGAGACACTGGAGATTTATAACAACTTAAACAACACCTTGCACTTCTCTGTTGTAAGACCCGTGGAATTCCCTCGGTGAATGAAACCTTTCCTGGATGCGCCCGTGCCACGGAGTTTTGTCCCAGGAGCTTGATTACTTTTGACCAGATGTTAACCCTCGTGATTACCTGCTGTCGAAAATAAACCCAACACGAATCTAACCACATTACATTCGACGTCAACTTATCTACCTGTAATCACTACGTCATCTGATCTCCACCCATGAACGTCACGTTCCTCCACAGCGCACCTCACGCAGGAGACGCCCCTTCGCCAGCTCTTGCACGCTTAGCGTACACCAATGCTCTATTACGTCACAATGCACCAGGGACATGCAGAAATAACAAAACGGTTCGCTTTGCAGGAAACGAAGTCACGAAGCTACCTCCTTTCGCGTATGCTACAACTTGCCGCCAGGTGAAGACCCCCACAAGCGCCAGATGGGCGTGCCACTTAGCTGACGAGTCATATTTTATATTGTATATTATATTCTGCGTTCTCACTAATACATAGAGCAGTTTCTACACCAGGAAACGGCAATAACGGCCCTAAATCTCAAGCGGGTGCCTGTCATGAACTATTCTCACATACCTGAGTTAATCAATAAGTGATATTTAAGTTCTCACCTGGATCAGAATCGACGTGACACACGCAGCCACTTCAAACGAACTTATATCCGCTGCCCAACGAAGCTTCTCTCTCTTAGATCATTCTACAAAACCCCAGCGGAACTCCAGCCAGCGCCAGCAGCGACACGTCACTACTCGGCCGTATGTTCACTCCGACCTTAAAGGCCCCAAGTTTCGTTCCACTTCAGTGAATTTTGTTCGTGTGAAATCCCACCAGGGGTTTTGGGGGGAGAAGGTGCGGCTTTCTGAGGACGCAACATGAGCTGCTGGATCCTTCTTTTATGCAGAGAAACATACAAATGCTCAGATAAGCCGACTCCAGATGCATAACGACACGGCGAATGCGAGCTCATAAGTTGAAAATAACCCCGTGTGAGAGACAGCGAGGACACAGCTGTCTGCTTTGGAAGCACTACAACCAGTCAGGTCGGCTTAACCGACCTAACTGGTCGGATGGTCGGTTCATTCTGATAGGGAAGGTAGCATCGTCAGGGGATAGGTAGCATCAACAGGGGAGAGGTAGCATCATCAGGGGATAGGTAGCATCATCAGGGGATAGGTAGCATCATCAGGGGATAGGTAGCATCATCAGGGGAGAGGTAGCATCATCAGGGGACAGGTAGCATCATCAGGGGATAGTAGCATCATCAGGGGATAGGTAGCATCATCAGGGGATAGGTAGCATCATCAGGGGATAGGTAGCATCAACAGGGGATAGGTAGCATCAACAGGGGATAGGTAGCATCATCAGGGGAGAGGTAGCATCAACAGGGGATAAGTAGCATCATCAGGGGATAGGTAGCATCATCAGGGGATAGGTAGCATCAACAGGGGATAGGTAGCATCATCAGGAGACAAGTAGCATCATCAGGGGATAGGTAGCATCATCAGGGGAGAGGTACATCATCAGGGGATAGGTACATCATCAGGGGATAGGTAGCATCATCAGGGGATAAGTAGCATCATTTTCTGGTCTTACATTGCCATGTTTTACAGAGCTACTTGCTGGTCTTATATTGCCGTGTTTTGCATAGCTACTTTCTGGTGTTATTTTGCCGTGTTTTACCGAGCTATATTCCGGTCTTATATAGCTGGAGCACTCGGGAGATGAATTGATCTCATCTCAACAGGATGTTTTGATACATAACTGGCACGTATACTCTACACGCATTGGTCGTATTGTTGGCGTCTATGACGTCACGGCGTCTATTTGACGTCTAATAATAATTGTCTTAATTGTCTCTGTTCTTGATGGGGCTTATCAACCCCGTTTAGAAAGAATTACCCTAATTATTTCCCTCTTCACTTTCGCAATGTGATGCCGATTTCAGACAATGCTTACACATGCTTGTCAATCAGTGCATGGGAGATTCAGTGATATTTCGATGTAATGTGTCAATCAGTGGGGAGATTCAGCGATATTTCGATGTAATGTGTCAATCAGTGCATGGGAGATTCAGCGATATTTCGATATGTAATGTGTCAATCAGTGCATGGGAGATTCAGTGATATTTCGATGTGATGTGTCAATCAGTGCATGGGAGATTCAGTGACATTTCGATGTAATGTGTCAATCAGTGCATGGGAGATTCAGCGATATTTCGATATGATGTGTCAATCAGTGCATGGGAGATTCAGCGATATTTCGATATGATGTGTCAATCAGTGCATGGAAGATTCAGCGATATTTCGATATGATGTGTCAATCAGTGCATGGGAGATTCAGTGATATTTCGATGTGATGTGTCAATCAGTGCATGGGAGATTCAGTGATATTTCGATGTAATGTGTCAATCAGTGCATGGGAGATTCAGCGATGTATGTCAATTCGATCAGTGATATGTCAATCAGTGCATCAGTGCATGGGAGATTCAGCGATATTTCGATGTGATGTGTCAATCAGTGCATGGGAGATTCAGTGATATTTCGATGTAATGTGTCAATCAGTGCATGGGAGACCAGCCGCACGTTGTGTATCAAGCAAATTTGGAGTGTGTAAACTTAAACAACCCTTGCTCAAGTGATTAAAACATCATACCCTTAGCCACCACTGACCTCTAACAGCCGACAAACCGCGCTTCATTGAAAATCCCACGGGCCTCCAATCTGTACAACCAAGAGCGGGCCATTGAGTAACCATGGTAACAGAATCGGCCTAATATGGTAGTATGTGCTGTGTCTGCCGCTAGGTGATGTGCGGGGGGTGGGGGGAGGGGGGCGACTGGGAGACTGACATTAAGTTGCGTCCATCCCTATCGATCAGTTCTGGCCCGGCTCAGTATGCAGCAGCGATTTAGTAAACACAATGTGAGTGTGGACGCTGGGAAGCCTGGCTGGAGAAACGACGTCAGTCACTGAGCAGGCTCTGTTTTCCTGCGTCACATGTAAAGTCGCCTTGATCGCAGCGTATAAACACATGTTATTGCAACAGCAAACCTGGCTGCCCCATCAGCAATGGCAGTACGACAACAGTGGCTTTACTGTGCAACCTCTTTGAGGGAATTCTCACCGACGCACACGACTCGACATAAGCTGATGGAGTGGTTTCACTAGAAAGACAGACAACCGCGTCAAGCATTGAACTTGTAAACTGTCCTTGTTTCAGGCATTATGATTGCGATGTGGAGCTTGAATCTGGTCGGAGCATGCCTCGTGTACGCTAGTGGTCACAGCAGAGACGACGTGACCCGACCTCACGATGAATGCTCCACATCAGCGCCAGAGAACAGCACAGAGAGAGGTAGAGAGACTGTGTTAGCATGTATGTGTGTGTGTGTGTGTGTGTGTGTGTGTGTGTGTGTGTGTGTGTGTGTGTGTGTGTGTGTGTGTGTGTGTGTGTGTGTGTATGTATGTATGTATGTATGTATGTATGTATGTATGTATGTATGTATGTATGTATGTATGTATGTATGTATGTATGTATGTATGTATGTATGTATGTATGTATGTATGTATGTATGTATGTGTGTATGTGTGTATGTATGTGTGTGTGTGTGTATGTATGTGTGTGTAAGTATGTATGTATGTATGTATGTATGTATGTATATATATATATATATATATATACATATATATATATATATATATATATATATATATATATTATGTATATATAAACATATATTATGTATATATATACATAATATATTTATATATTTATGTATATATTTGTATATATATATGCATAGACACACATCTATACATACTCCTTCTTTGCTGCAGAGGTAACCTGCAGTCTATCTCCTCTGGGGCGCCGAGGATTCGTCGTCGTGACGGGCGATAATAAAAAGATAACAGCGGGTGACAATGTCACCATACAATGTTCGCAAGGATCCAGCCCTCGTGACGTCATTCACCTCACATGCTCGGATGGTGGAGTCTGGCTTCCTCATCCTCCCAATTGTACAGGTACTCGTATAGTTCATGTCAGGTAGCTAATCGCTAGAATCTTAGACGAATTCTCCTCATTATGTGAATTTGTTGGATACTGAAGAGAAACCTCATTAAGCACGGTGATCATATAGGCTTACAGCTAAAGATGGCCACTTTGAAGTGCTGGAAACAGATGTCTCATTCTGGTCATAGAAACCTGTTGGCAACTCCTCGAAAATTCTTCATATGTTGAAAAATTTCACTGAAGGAGCTTAGCAATAACAATATGTTTCACATAGACTGAGCCTTCAACTTTAACTGAATCAAAATGACTTACACCGTGTGTATTACTTAGGCCGCGTTCGTGCGTCATTTTCACATTCATCAACAATATAATGCAGGAAAAGCAGATGCAGGCGGCAGCAAATTAGGAGTCTGACTGCGATGGCAAGCAGGCCGCGACTTGCGTCATTTTCACATTCATTCAGCAAATTGTATGCAGGAACTTTGATCATGAATGGACATGCATGAGCACTTGTATTGGTCAGTTTGATGTTGTAATAGCATACACCACTTTAACGGAGTTGCCTAATAATTATTATCATCTGCTAGTTATATATATTTTCATGGAATGGAGGAATTAATACATGAGCCCGAGATTCAAAACTATTGTATCAGGGTTCTGTCAACAATAAGCCATCGACGAGCAGGGTTTCATATGGTCCTTAGTTAGGTTTCGACGTATTTTTGAGCATTGTGGGGTTTTGGTCTCGCTGTACGGAGTTGCCTGTCTCAACAGTATGTACCATCTGATTGGTTATCGTTTTCAGTGAACATCATGGAATGGAGGGGTCATAATCACTACGAGCCCGAGCCTTCAAAACTATTGTTTCTACATTCTGGAGACAATAAGCTCACCGACGCGATGTTTATTGTGGGTTTTGGTCTCGCTGTACAGATGCGCCTGTCTCAACAGTTGTACCATCCGATTGGCGCCTCGTTTTCAGTGAACATCAGGAGTGGGCGGGGTCATATCACTACGAGGGGGAAGCCGCAATTTGAACATCATATCGCTATGCCGCTCGGCTTCTTCAAATTCATGTCTACATTCTGGAGCAAGCCGATATCTCGTTCATAGTATTTGTTATCCCGCCCCTTCGTGTGTGTCCGTTACGCCCCGCGCAAGTTCCATCTAAGAGGTATAATTTTTGATATCTCGCTCTGATTTGTTACGCTATGTCTTCGTCCCAGGAAGGCCCGCCCCCTTCGTCCCAGTATATTTGTTTACGGCCCCCTTGTCCCAGTATTTGTTACGCGCCGCCCCCTTCGTCCCAGTATTTGTTACGCGCCGCCCCCTTCGTCCCAGTATTTGTTACGCGCCGCCCCTTCGTCCCAGTATTTGTTACGCGCCGCCCCCTTCTTCCTAGTATTTGTTACGCGCCGCCCCCTTCGTCCCAGTATTTGTTACGCGCCGCCCCCTTCGTCCCAGTATTTGTTACGCGCCGCCCCCGGCGCGCCGCCCGCCCCGTATTTGTTACGCGCCGCCCCCGTTACGCGCCGCCCCCTTCGTCCCAGTATTGTTACGCGCCGCCCCTTCGTCCCAGTATAGTTACGCGCGCCGCCCCCCTTCGTCCCAGTATTAGTTACGCGCCGCCCCCTTCGTCCCAGTATTTGTTACGCGCCGCCCCCTTCGTCCCAGTATTTGTTCGTCTGTCCTTCCTAGAAAAGTTCGTTGGGTAGCCCCGATTGGACGGTAATATAAATATATACGTACCGTCCTGCTTGAATCGCCACCAATCGAGCGGTGAGCGTTATATTTCGAGTGTCCGTACCTTCTCATCAATGTTGTGTGCTGACGTAACTATATTTGACGAGGATCCGGATGAATTCCAATTCTATTTTGGTTATTCTCTGTCACGTGAATATTTGGCAATTGTCACATTAACTTTGAGAATTACTATTTTCGTTCACGGCAACCTCCATCTTGGAAATATGACGTCACATTACGCAGTTTCAGAAATGTTTTTTTTTTTTCCAATTGTCACGAGAAAACGATAGCGGGAATTAATAGGACTGGCCGCCGCAGAAATAACGTTCAACCTTTCATCTGATTCCTGTTCACCTGTGCGCTGATTTGGTTCCGCGAAAAGATATCTGCTATGGGATTGGTTGATTAAATTGCGTGCACGTCATTCTTGTGCTCTGATTGGCTGATTTGGTTGCGTGCAAGTGATACCTGTGTTCTGATTGGCTAATTTAGTTGCGCGCAACTAAATAATTAGTGACATGATTCGATTGAACCATAAATCCGCCAGGACCAACTATTCATTAGCTTGGCACTATAGAGGGCTGGGAATGACCAGGGCCGGTATGATGGCTGCTAATGTTCGATGACCGGGGTCGGGGACAGTGAGGGTCATCACGGGAATTACATCCACAAAGATGTGGATTGCTATTGAAACTTTCCATTTCTCATTACTGAACGGTCATTGTTCGTGGACCTCGACGACTATCAGGTTGCTGCATGCAGCCCTAACAAACCAGTATACACCAACAGACTCCCTCTGACTTATCACTTGTATTACCGCCCTGACGATCGTAGAAAAACCGGGGGAGGGAGGGTTATTTAAGACCCCCACCGCACACACCCGATCTACTCCAACCTCTGATTCCCCCGCGTCTCCACGCTGACGCCATTAATCAGTGACCGTCAGTACCAACTGCCATTGACCTGGATCTATCGTGATTTGGTGTCCAGGTTTTCAGCAAGGCAACCATACCGATTTTGAGATATCACATTTGCTGAAGTCCGGCAAACACTTCATTGACACATCATGGAACGTCAGCGGTTACGTCACACGCGAAAAGGGGCAATGGTCATACAAAGGACTCATCTGGTCGCCTAGCAACGCCTTCACCACGCTGATAATGCATCCATTTACGTCGCGTAAGATTTTTATCCGTTTTCTTCAACTAATTAAGCAACTTAATCCTTCCTTATGGCTAACATCACTCCGCGATACAAGGACAAGTAGCGTATTAATAAACCATTCTTTTCTCTTGTAACATGCGATTATTCCTAACTAGTCTGTTTCATTAGAATTTCATATTACGTGAATAATATATCAACATAGGATTTTCGGAAGGAACTAAATGTAAACAAGCGTCAGCAGCAGAAGATAATTGCAAATTTGGTCAACATACTCTTGAACTGTTAACTGCTCCTGTCCATACAATATAGTCCATTGATATGCCTACTGCGTCATCTATGAGATATGCGATCCGGGTGAATATATACTATCTGATTGGATTCAGGGTGTTATCAGTCGATGTGTTGGTTCGTTTCAGCGACTGGTCACGTGCACGAGACGCCAGGTGATGACGTCAGCGTGGAAGGCAGCATGACCGCCTTGTTGCTGGGAATCATCATTGCCGTGGTCGCCATTTTGTTTGCGGCGCTGCTAGCGACCTTCTGCGTGCGCAAGCGCAAGTCACAAGATGGCGGAACAGCTTCCACGAGTTTTGAGAATCCGATTTATGACTACGAGAATAATCCTACTATTAGGCTGGAAGAGCGATGTTTGGATTTCCAATCTTCGGTGGATTAGCGTTCACAGTAAAGACGCGTTTCAACCGGAGCCACGCAGCCTGAGCGATGTGTGCTGGAGACAATGAGGTCCGCGATGGCTTGCGGATATTTTGGGTGTTTTCTTATGAAACTTTGCATTCTCTCAGACGAAGAGGAAACCGAGGATGGCTGGAATTCTTCACGCCATTTAGAAATAGTCAGTCGTCATGCAGTGATTATAAGATGCTATGCATTGATTGTAATGCATCTTGATGTGATTGCAATGCGCCATGATGTGATTGTTATGCGCCATGACGTGATTGTAAGGCGCCATGACGTGATTTTTAGGCTCCATGGCGTGATTGACGGGCGCCGTGACGTGTTTGTAAGGCGTCAAGGCGTGATTCTAAGGCGGCTCGCATAGGATGTCTTACCATGGGTGAGTTATCGGACTTCCGGTACCCTAGGTAAGAGCGTCTTTGTCCCCCTAACCACCGTAGAGCGCGTGGTAAGTCGGCTACAACTCTCATCCTGCTGTTCATATCCGCCAGGTGGCGCATCTAGCGCTGGAGACGAACGCCCTAGTGTTATGTCTGGTTGTTATTTGACAACGTGCTAATTAAACGGATTGTGTTTCCTATAACTATGCCTCAGTGTACTCGATATATCCTCCCAGAACACGGTAAACGACACGAACGAACTTCAAAACGAGGCCACACGCAATATCGTTTTTGGTTCAATCGACAATATCAATAGAGAGCGTTAAGTTGTATCTGAATGGGTGATCATGGAATGCCAATCTTTCTCAAGGCTGTGTCAGAAAACTTAGATTCAAGGACAAGGGAAGACTTGTTCGGGTCCAATAGGTAGCGACTGTAACACACCCTCGACTTTCAGCCCTGTAACAACCAAAGAATAACAAATTTGCAAGTCTGTGACCCAATAAGTGGGTCAAGGTCGGCGTCGCGTTTGTAAAACAAACATATTATTAATGTTGGTGGTCACGTTGGACTAGTAAATGGGGTCGAGTTTCAACACTTTGACAACGAGAAGAGGCCAAGTCATCCACCCCAACTACTATTTCCACCATTACGGACCCTGAGTTTTCGTTATGAATGAGGCGCATGCGCTGTCTGTCTGTTATGGTACTCGTTTATTAAAGATTGAAAAATGTAAATGTCAAATGAGCAAAATGCTACATGAAGCATATGCGGTTAATTGACACTACTGAAACGAATACACAGCATGGTATGCTAATCACTACGTCAAGCTGTCAGCCGGCGCCAACAGCAGCAGTTGGTGTCATTTAAAGTGACGTCATAATGTTATTACATCATAATGCTTAGTATATACAGCGTGGTCAGTATAGAAGCCAATGTGAGCGATTAATGACATACGAATGTAACCAGCTTGTGCTGTTGAGGTTCCAATCGCGCGGTTGGAACACCGCTAACGAAACCGACCGCCTGGTCGGAATCCGTTATGGAATGGAGCAGTCAAAGACGGGGTAGTGATGAGGGCGATGCCAGGGAGAGTTCGTGCTCCCTTCATGAGATGCAGGTAGATACAGGTAGTTTCTAATCAGACTCGGGTGTCCTCTGTAGCTTGGGGTGGACATCAGCGTCGTCCAGACCAACCAGATCCATGCTGGCGTACCACAAACGACGCGCATCGACCGGCCTCAGAGCGGCGGCGCTGGGCAGCTTCTCAG
This sequence comes from Urechis unicinctus, assembly GCA_034190875.2. Classification (NCBI taxonomy): domain Eukaryota; kingdom Metazoa; phylum Annelida; class Polychaeta; order Xenopneusta; family Urechidae; genus Urechis; species Urechis unicinctus. The sequence goes on along the minus strand of CM067348.1, from coordinate 35,610,985 downwards.
CAACGTCACTACAGCGAGACACAAAACGCGCGGTTGGGAAAGCGGTCACTAACACTGGAAAATACTCACCACCAATGACTGGTCAAGATATACAAAATGGCCACATAGGGCAGTTCATTGGTGTTTGGCCATGTGTTATGGGCTTAGGTAGGGACAGGATAGTATAATTCTGTTTTTAAGGAAGAAATATCTTTATTTATCTAATCTTTCTCTCTTATGCCTAGAGTCCAGACTGCCTCACATCTCACTCAAAAAGATGCTATGTATTTTATCGAAATATGGTTCAGTCAGGAGAAGCAGCTGACGTCATCAGTTGTTGCTGTGACGTCATCAGTTGTTTCTGTGACGTCATCAGTTGTTTCTGTGACCTGGTACTTACCTGTAGTATTTGCCGCTCTCGTGTTGGAGTCGAGGATCGACGGCGCAGTAGATGGACGTCTGTGCCCCGGATGTAGCGTCCTTCATGAATGGCCAAGTGAGGTAGTAGAAAAGGTGAGAGAAAGGTGGACGGTCAATAAGGGGCAGGTACCGCGTAAGCTCCGTCCGCACGGAGCCCGGATGCAGAGCGTACGCCGTCACTTTACCTGATCCAAGTCATACGTCAGTCAATGCAACGTGCACAGGGCGAATACCGTACAAAAAAAATCAAAAATGAGCGCAGGAATAAATTTAAGTTGAATTAGAGATTTGAGACTCACTGACCTTCGAGACGTTTCGCCAGTTCTGTCGTAAATAAGACGTTGGCTAATTTGCTTTCAAAATATGAATAAAATCTGTTATATTCGTTTTCACGGCTATAATTCAAGTCTTCAAATCGCATCGAGCTTGCAAACATATGGCCAATCGAAGAGACTGTCACAACTCGACTGGGCGAGGCTTCGAGAAGCTCATCGGCCAATAATTGGGTCAACAGGAAGTGACCTGAAAGTTCATAAGAAACAATAATTTTATTTCCCATCACTGACTTAGTTGCAATATTGAAAATGATACGGTTCTTATGAATAAATCCATCTGAGAGATACGAAATTTTAGTGCAAATAAACGTCAAACCTAGATGGTTGACGCCAAACGTTAACTCAAAGCCTTCCTTCGTCCGACTGAGAGGAACAAACATGACACCAGCGTTGTTAATAAGGATGTCCAAGCGTCTCTCTTCTGTAAAACAATACCGAGAGGTTCACAATGAAAAGCTCATGTGAATACAAACAACATGATACACCGATCGCGGGCCTCAGGTTACAATGTGTATTGTCATTTTCATGTGGGACAGCTATTTTTTTTACTTTTCTTGAATTCTCTAGCGAAGTCTCGCACTGATTCCAGTGAACTCAGATCGAGGTGCATGATGGGAAGTCTGTCGGGAGAGACGCCCGTTTTGTTGATGATGTCATTGATTGCTTCCTGTGCTCTGCTCAGTGAGCGACATGCCATGTATACACGGCCCCCTGGCGACCATCACAGCAAATGATGAGATTACAGACGAGGTTCACATATTACGAAAGAATACAAATTTTGGTGGCTATCACTTTCCTCTTGGCGTAAATAACAACAAAATATTCTTCATCATTCAAATACGGGATAGCAGCTGTTTCAAATCGAGACGAACACAACTTCTATAAAACCCATCAACGTTGGTTTAATTATTTCGTGATTCCGCAGAGCTTAATCCAAGAGATAAACGAAGCCAACCAAATGTAGCAAGATAATCAAACAGAGCACAGTCACCTCGCTTCACAAGATCTAAGGCAGTCTCCTTCCCGATCCCGGTATTGGCACCAGTTATTATAACGACCTTGTCTTTGATCGTAGCATTACCCAGGTACATTGGACCATTGCAGTATTTCCTGCAATACAAATTAATCATGGGTTCACAGCCTAAGGAGATTATTAATTAAATGGAGTTAAATACAACACAGATATAGCATAATTGATATAGACACACACACAGACACACACACACACACACACACACATATATATATATATATATATATATATATATATATATATATATATATATATATATATATATATATATATATATATATATATATATATATATATATATATAATTATATATATATATATATATATATATATATATATATATATATATATATATATATATATATATATATATATATATATATATATATATATTATACATATCACTGTCGCTCGGGGAACGCGCTCGTTGAATTAAAGAGACTGTTCAGCCACATATAAGACAATCAGGGATCATTTCGTTATTACATTACTACGATTAACGCAGACGAAAGTAATGACATTTTCTAATTTGTGCCGCCGAGTTTACATGATGGAAGTTATGTTGATAAGTTTTTAACATTATTATTTGACAGGAAATGTTCATGATATACTGTGGAGATCTGTTTTATTTAGTTATGTCGTTCCATCGATAACGGTGCCTCCCTAAAACCATGAACTACACGAATGTTAGCTGTAAATCATAACGCGCTCTGAATTTACCTCGCTAACGATGTGTATTCTTCCGCTTTAGTTACATAATGTAGATTTCATAAAATCTTCACTCATTCAAGTTGTGGGCATAATTGTGCACACATTAGACCGACAAGCAGGAAGGATAATGTCCGACAACATAAATGGCGACTGTCGAAGCAAGGATCTTTTTTCTGAGACCACAGCGCCGCGTAGCGACCGAAAGTCTGAAAATGTAACATTTTTGGTTTCCAAGGTGCTGTTACCAAGCAGCTTGCTAGGCAACCACTTTCCTTATATGGGGCTGAACAGTCAAGCTGAACTTGGGTTGTTACTCAAGGAAAAACATTTTAGAATTAATTGAATATCATAACGTGACGATTATAGAGCGAGCACAATGTTTACCACGATGCACATAACACGCTAGTTCGATTGGAAATTATGAGCTTCGAGTTAAAGTTATGATTGGTGGAGAGGCTTCGAAATAAAATAAGTTATTTGGTCTTTGCGAAACGATTCCGTACTCACTCGATGACATAAATCCCCATAGACACTAAGGCAACCACCAGCACAGTGCGTTTTCCGAAAACCATGGTAGCAAATCCTGAGGTTATATCCGGTCTTTACCGAAACCTCCGACTGCGTGCGGTCCGCAGACAATCTCAAGATAACACCGACCCGAACTCGACATTGGGTCATGATATCTGGGTACCAGGTGGTTGGGTCAAGGGTTCATATCAGTTTGCGTAATACTCTACATGAGTGGCAGCCTGAATTCGATAAGTTCTGACGTCATTCGTAATGTCGATTGAAATACAACTGACAGTCGGAACACATTTGGTCTGGGCATTCAACTCACTGAATGCAAAACAGAATTGAATACCACAAGTTACCCAGCATCTTAATATCATGAGCAATCCACAGCACTAATTACACAAGTGATCACTCTCTCCAAATAACCATGACCCTATCTGGGTATCACACTCAATAACCACACATCGGTTATCATAATTTTAACTTCCAACACAGCTTTGAAAACATTCAATAGTATAGCAATGCTTAAGTTGATCAAAAATGTTTTTGGGCTTATAGAAACAAAGCAACATTAAATTACCTAATAATGCAACAGCAGTCTCATCTCGCTAGTAATGAGAATTTTTCGTATGTTTTATCCAGCGCTTATGGTTTTGTTAATGAGTTCCAGTCTTGCTTGTTGTAAAATACACAATAAGGCAAGTAGTGGTAACTATTCGTTGTTACATTTGGATGATTATAAAGCAGTGACTAGAAACCCTGTAACCCCCTCAACTATATAATAAAAACAACCCTGAAACCCAGACAAACCTGTAACCCAGAAAACCCTTTAACACAAATAACCCTGGAACCCAGACAACCCTATAACACAAACTACCTTGCAACCCAGAAAACCCTGTAACCCAGACATCCCTATAACACAAATAACCCTGGAACCCAGACAACCCTATATCACAAACAACCCTGTAACCCAGACAACCTTATAACCCAAGCAACCCTGTAACCCAGAAAACCCAGTATCCCAGACAACTCTGTAACCCAGACAATCTTGTTACACAGACAATCCCCAAATGTATGTTATATTTAACTAAATATGAAAGTACTAGCAATGATGTTGTAATCCGCAACTGAATTTATCCGTTCATATGTAGATTAGATCAATCCGACAGTAAGTTTGTTCAATCTATTTTGCAATGTTTTTTAGGTTACAATTCTAGAATAAGACTGCACTGGTTTAAACTTGTACACTTTGTAAAGTATTCACTGTTCATTTGTTCTGTTTATATGGACCACTGTTCTGGCAGAAGTGCCGCTACAGAAGTGTCTGAAATAAAGCCTATCTATCTATTTATCTAACCCAGACATTGATTCCTATGTCTATATATAGCCGATGATTACTGGTAAAATCACTCATTCGGTCCAAAACTTGAGCTCTTGACAGATCTTAATTCCCCTCCCAAGCTGTATATATATAATATATATATATATATATATATATATATATATATATATATATATATATATATATATATATATATATATATGGTATATATATATACCCATATATGGTATATATAAATACATATATATACATACATATATATATGATATATATATATATATATATATATATATATATATATATATATATATATATATATATATATATATATATATATATATATATATATATATATATATATATATATATATATATATACACACACACACACACACATTCATGGTGCTTTCTCGACCTACATCATGTACCCTAACTTGTCTCGGCATTGATAAGTGCTGAAACTTGAAATTGAAGTGAATCGTTGGTCGAACAACGGCTCCTTATTTGGATTCAGGATGATGAGTTGGTGTGAAGCAGTAACCTATGGTTAATATTGATTACCAACCGAACTGAAGAGGCAATCCCTAAACGACTGCACCTTAAAACCCCACAAAAACCTTCAGAAGCAATCATGGTATATACTTGAAACCACACTCACATACAAAAATATTTTACTAGAGATAAAACAATAAATAAGTATATTATTACATAGCACAGGATCAGTCTACAATGGGTCTGCCTTCACCATACAAGAGAAACACAGCCCAACCAGCTACGCTAACGAGTGCACTGCCCACGAAAACGAGTGTCCAGCTGTGTGTTGCTTCCAGTATGTAGCCTACCAGATAGACTCCGACCAGTCCAGGTACAGAACCAGCTGTGTTCATCACTCCTGGAATGCAAAGACACAATCATTCAACAAGCTGCAGTCATACACAAATCACTGCCTACTCAAAACATCCTTTTTAAGAATAAATGTTTTTTATTGAGAAAATGAGAAAGGAGGAATTTTTTTTCACATGATGGTATTTAACTGTAACGTATAGCAACTGATATGAGGAGAGATCAGAGAATCCATGGCCAATGGATGAAGTCAGCAGAGCGTTCTCACCATAGACAGAGCCGGCGTAGAGGGGGGCTATGTCCTGCGGGTTGACGATCACAGCGCTCGTATGCAGTGTGGAGCCCGCTAGCGCCAAGGCCATACAGGTGAGAGACAGGTGATAGGAGGTGATATGGGCGACGGTGATAAGGCAGGCAGAGACCAGAAAAACAGAGAGTGTCTGTTACAGCAGACACATAGGGTACACCCACATGGCGGTCCACAACCCATTTACATAGGGTACACCCACATGACAGTCCACAACCCAGTCAATAAACAATAGCAATTACTCATTCCAGCCATTACTCAATTCAGCCAAAACTCAATCCAGCCATTACTGAATCCAGCCATAACTCAATCCAGCCATTACTCAATCCAGCCCAGCTGAGACACTACATAACCCAGCCATTTCCTTGAACCCTTTGTTATGATAAGAACATGAGGATTTGAAAGGAGTTCTTACTTACCTCCATCAGTTTCCTGACAAATACAGTGCTGTAACCTAAAATGATGAAAAAATACAACACACTTTACTTGATATATACAGACAATTCACACTCAATCCAGATTTGGCTAACGTTACTTCTAGACAGGAAACTATTACACTTTCCCATATGTGGGAGCCTTAACTGGCAATATGAGTCGTGTTCACACCGTTTGAGATGAGTCTATCTGCGACCAGACCTGCACACCATTTGGTGGGTATAGCAAACGCCCACGGAACCAGGTTAAATATCCAACTCTACACCACAAACGACATGCCAGCAGTACTGTCAGTGAACTAGGAGCACGCATTGAGGAGTGTAGAATCAGTGTGGACAGATGTCAGTCAACTCAAGGTTACCATGCAATTTATACACAGTGAAACTGGAGAGATAAGAACGGTGATTGGTGAGGGACTTGAAAAAATCAGTTTATGTTATTTTATGATGTCAATAATCATAAGGGGTGAGGGTGTATAAAGCCAAAACAAGGACCTCGCCTTACAATTCATTCAGTAAAAATGCAGGAAGATAGATGTTGTTTACAAAGCCTTAGATAAGCTTAGCCTGAAGCTAAGTGGCATCTGATGCAGTTTACAAAGCCTTAGACCAGCTTAGCCTGAAGCTAACTGGGAGCTGATGCAGTTTACAAAGCCTTAGACCAGCTCATAGACAGCAGCTTAAACAGCTCGTAGACAGCAGCTTAAGCAGCTCGCAGACAGCAGCTTAAGCAGCTCGCAGACAGCAGCTTAAGCAGCTCGCAGACAGCAGCTTAAGCAGCTCGCAGACAGCAGCTTAAGCAGCTCATAGACAGTCGCAGAAGAGGGTTTTACCTTCTCAGCAGGAAACGTTTCATGGAAGTATGTTGGTAACCATGACAACAGGATGAAAAATGTGGAGTTGCTTGTGAAATGACATATTAGGATAGACCTGAAACATGGGGTCATAACGTAACCAGCATCATAACGTGTCGAAGTTCAGCCATAGTCAATTCATATTAACAGGTTTCCACATTTGTCAAACTTCAAAAAAGGTAAAACATTAAAGAGAAACAACAGCCCCATGCTGCTTGTGATGTATGAACAGAGAAAGCACATCATATCATGACATGACATTCATAATAAACAGAGAAAGCACATCATATCATGACATGACATTAATAATGAACGTACCAGAAAGCTGGTTTACGTAGGAGGATGTTCCAGGGAACCACTGGAGCTGCTGCAGCTGGCCGGTCGTCCAGGGACTGGCGTTCACTTCCCCATTTGTCTTCTTCATCGTTTAGCAGCCAGAGCCAAACTGCCGCCAACCATGCGAGAGCTATGGAGCCTTCACACACAAAAACATCCAACAAGTTTGAAAGAATAAATCAACAACAAAAAGCCAGTTCATGTGTCATGTTATGCATGACGATAAACTATCCTATCATATCGTCTACATCAGTTTTATGTTTGTTTATACCTTTATAAGATGTAAGTTTATTAAAGCATCAATCTGGAGGTAGATATGTTGCTCACCAATGAAATAAAACACACTCTGCCAACCATACGTTTCTAGTAGCAGGGACCCTACACTGCCAGCGAACATTGTCCTGCCACACATCACCATTACACATCACTCATCATCACACTCACCATCACACATCACTCACCATCACACTCACCATCACCATTACACTCACCATTACACATCATCATCACACATCACACTCACCATCAAACATCACCATCACTCACCAACACACATCACCATTACACATCACACATCAATATCATCACACATCACCATTACACATCACCATTACACATCACCATCACACAGCCAATCATAATGCATACAACAAACAGCACATATCAGAATTGTTCAAAATGGTACATTTTTTCCAACAAAATATTGACAAGTTTTGCAAATTAAATTGTAATAAGAAAAAGAAAGATTGACCAACAACTTGAACAATGTTGTTCGTATAATGTACATTACAGACATTCTATGCAGAAATCGATAAATACCCAAACTGTGATCCGGAGGTAGCAAAGGCATAAGAGAATGATCTCTCATTTGCTGATATACGATGAGAAAATAGACTAGTTATACTGGGATAATGAAAACCTACAACATCACAGAATCATAACAGTATATATTAGTGACTGACTTATAAAGAATTGAGACTGTATTAATCTGTGGCCCCATTGATCTTGTTTACAGACCTTGAGTGAGACCAAGCATTCCTCGTAGAATGAACACAGTCACCAGAGCTACACCAGAACTGCTCGTGAGTCCCACAACAACAGGGAGAAACATGGTGAGGCTACACCAGGCCAGCGCCCCCCGACTCAGCACGGTAGCGCCACCATACTGATCACTGAGTAATCCGCCGGGAAGCTGGGTCAGGGTATAACCCCAGAAAAACGATGATAATGCACTGCCCTGAAATATAGAGCCCTCATCAATGGGATGACGCGTGATTGGTTGTTCAAGATGAGTCATAAGCGCATTAGTTGAAGTAAACAGACTCCATAATAAGGTGGCCAGCTTAACTTGCCGTTAAATGACTCTTGTTAGCCAAGTCCATTTGTATCATGCTGTACTCATTGGTATGGCAAGGAGCAAAATCATTACATTTTATTCATAAAGAAACCAGTTGAGAATAACGTCCATAGCAGTCACTAAAATCTCACATGAGAGCCTGATATGTAGTCAACAGGTGTCAGCCCCAACCGCGGGGAAACTGTTCCCTGTCACACGAGATCACACCATGGCCAATTGCAGTAAGTCAACAGCAGAACCCAAGTCTTTGTACCATTTATTTATACAGATGTATCCACCAAATACATGCAAGGATTCAAAACAAATAGATTGAAGCTGATGACCCTGTTTTCACATACAATGAAACCGTTGTATGTGTTGCAAGCAGCAGTGAGAGACGTCCAACAATAAAGCATTCGTGGACAGGTCGCATGATAAACACCCTGCCCTTAGCCCATTGATACTGCCAGAGCAACACAATGAAAAGTGTACAACAGTAGCACAGAACTGTTGACTAAATGTATTCAACTCAACCAGAAATTCTAACTGTTTTTCAGGGTCGCCATACCATGCACAAATCCAATAACACAATGGTTGGGTTGTTATTCCTCCACATCAGATCTATGAGTTCCTACACTTACTCCCCAACCCAACAGCTGTACACAATTTCAAAAACGAAATCAGAATAAACAGGAATCATCCCCAAAATGTGAATCATTTGCTACACATCATAACGTACCTCCATAATAAACAGGTGGACTGAACTGTCAACTACAATCTGGAGATTGATCTCCCCAGCTCTTCGACCATCACAGGACAACTGCTGAAAAAAAACCACCAAAAACGACAGACTAGGAAACCTGGGTCTTTGAACACAAATATCATTGACGATAATGGTCCAGCGTCATCATCCCCAGGAAGTAGTAGCCGGCTACTGCCACGTACGACAGCTTCTCCGGCGGTTTGACGGCAGCTGTCACCACTTCTACACAGTGGTCGTAGGACAGAGGTTTCAGCTTCTCAGTTTCTACATCCTGGTCCGTTTTGGGAATGATACAAGCAATGTAATTAGACTGCGATGCTAGTTGCCTCAAAGTGAATTCTCGCTGAGCAGCATTCACTTCAATGTGTTTGGTGGTAGTGCTACGCATTCCAAATATGTAGTAGTGAATAAAGACCGAAGTGAACACGCCTGAGCCTTTCAAGGACCAGCGAATCTGAAAACTGTGATCAGTAACCTGACCAAAGCTGACTCCAAATAACTCCTGCCCATCAACATCTCTGAGAAAATAGTCCTCTTCGTTATCTTCGGGCTTACAGAGAAACATATCATCGCTGAGAAGGTCCCATGATTCGCCAGCAACCCTCTTAGGAGTAGCACAGACGGGAACGTAGTCCGCATGTGACAGCTCAATGTGCTTCAGCAAGTACTCTCTCCGATCAAACAGTTCCTTCAACCACACCAAGTGGCAATCACAGTGTAAGGGATTGTGGGCAAGAATAAGCAGCTCGGCAGGATACAAATCAGTCTGCTGTGCCGAGCTTATATTGCGGATTTTATTATGTGACAAATCCAGCCACTCCAACATTGGAAGTCCGCGAGGCGCTGTAGATAATACATTGTGCTTCAGGCTCAGAAAACGCAGTGATTTTAACATAAATAGCGTATCATCTTCAATGTTTTGAAGCCTGTTGTGACTCAAGTCTAAATGTTCCAAGTCTAACAGTCGATAAAATACTTTAGATTGCAGAGTTGTCATCCTGTTCTTGGCCAAATTTAATGCTGTAAGAGAAATAAGATTGTCGAATGCCTTTGAACAGACTGAACTGATTCTATTTTTCTTCAGAGAAAGATTTTCCAGATTCGCCAGGGTCAATTCTTCTTCATTGTCAGAATGAAAGTTTGCTTCAGTAATGGATGGTATGAGATTATGGTCCAGAAATAATTCCCTCAGCTTTCTCAATGGGCGGAATACATTGCCTGTAAAATTTCTTATGCTGTTGTAGCTTAAATATAATGTTCTCAAAGACCTTGGTAAATCTGTGGGGATGGCTGTCAATTTGTTATGAGAGATATCCATGAATTCAAGCATAGGGAGAGCATCGCTTAATCGTTGGCTACTCATTACACTTTGGATGCTGCTATGCTGAATTTCTAACTTCTTCAGAATTGGCAAATTTGGTAACTGAGATAAATCAAGCAATTGCAAATCATTATGATCTAGGAGCAACTCTTCGGTTTTTTCTGGAAGTCTGTCGGGGATCTTGCTGAGGTTTTTTGAGGTGCAGTTAACAAGGGTGTTAAGTGTTGACGCCTTGACAGTACAGGTACATGAGCTGGGGCAGTTCTCTGAAGTAAGGGAGGCTGACGCCACATAGCTGGACAGGTACACTAGGAAGGGCACGAATCCCCTCCCTTGCCAAATGCTAGTTCCATGTGCCGAAGGTTTCATCCTGGTGCTTCAGCCGTCCTACACATCACACCACAATAACACAATTAATTAGATGATTATGAAAACACACTTGGAATAAAGCCATGTACTGTATCGACTTTGGGAGAGTGAAGTGAGAGCTCTGTCGTTTAAATGACAAGTTGAAGACAATCATGAAGAGGCAGTATTGTGCTAGCATAACGTCTCTGCTATATGTGACAGAGCTCAAGCGATTTGACCCGGCCTTGACCTATAACAGGTACATAGATGACAAGCAGAACATGGCCAACGTAAACAAACACAAATGGCGAGTAGAACCGTTCGCCTATCAAAACACCTATTAAAACGGTGAAAATTGTTAGTGTAGACGTCAGTCCAAACCGTGGCTACAAACTTACAGGTGTAAAATGATGTTTGAATTCAGTGATAAAAAAATTGTTGAGCCTTTGCAGACTCGACAAGCTGAAATAGTTACGAGCAGAGGTACAGGGATGCAGTCATTTAGACTAAGTCTGGATAAGTTTTCAAATTTCCATGACTTTCATGAGCTGGCTGTAGAATCTTTGGGAATTTCAGGAGAGGGCATCAAATCTAAGAGCAAATGGTAGATCAGGTTCTTCCCATGTCCTTTTGGTAGATCAGCAACTACAAGTACGTCTTTTTCCAAGATAACCTATTCCAAACACCCTCACAGCTTGTCTTTCAATTCCAAACCTGTGTTGTACCACTGTATACTTTTTTGCAATCCATTTTCGAATTTTTTTAGAACACTTGATGTTTTCCACAACAAAATGTAAATTAATCTTCAAATCGAACACAACAGAAAGAAATTCAGGAGCATTGATGAGCTGACAATTTTTGCTTACTGGCCCGAAATAGGTCCGCAGAGATTTACATGGGGCAGAGGTAGCCGCGCACGACGGTATATATTTATATTACCGTCGTGCCTGAAAGTATGTGGGTCGTCTGGCATATTTTGCGTGCCAGGGGCTTCCCACCAAGTTGTGTACTTACGTTAATATATATGTCGACAAATGAGATGAATATCTGCTTAACCAGACTATTTTGGTTATCCATTGTCTCGTGATTATTTAGCAATTGTCAAATGAACTTTTAGAATCACAACTTTCGTTCACGGCAGCCCCAGTTTTGGAGATATGACGTCACATTGCGCAGTTTCATTTTCACTCGCCATGTGGCTGCAGGTCACGGGGGAGGGGGCACTTAACTGCACAGAAGGTGATGCGTGAGGGGAATGTAGCCTGCACAGATGGTGATGGGTGAGGGGATCGTAGCCTGCACAGAAGGTGATGGGTGAGGGGATCGTAGCCTAGCCTGCACAGATGGTGATGGGTGAGGGGGTAGCCTGCACAGAAGGTGATGGGTGAGGGGATCGTAGCCTGCACACAGGTGATGAGGGGTGATGGGTGAGGGGATCGTAGCCTGCACAGAAGGTGATGGGTGAGGGGATCGTAGCCTGCACAGAAGGTGATGGGTGAGGGGATCGTAGCCTGCACAGAAGGTGATGGGTGAGGGGATCGTAGCCTGCACAGAAGGTGATGGGTGAGGGGATGTAGCCTGCACAGGGTGATGGGGGGGGATGTAGCCTGCACAGAAGGTGATGGGTGAGGGGATCGTAGCCTGCACAGTGATGGGTGAGGGGTGTAGCCTGGGTGAGGGGATCGTAGCCTGCACAGATGGTGATGGGTGAGGGGATCGTAGCCTGCACAGAGGGTGATGGGTGAGGGGATTGATGATCGCCGTAAACATTTAATGCAATTTATCCATATAAGTTTCAGTTAGCCAAATATTGATATACTATAGTATAGTGCAATTATCAAGCTATTTTCTGTTATAAATATTATGTTTAATGATGAAACAGAGACTGTCAGCAGGTCAGGATGCCAAATACTCACTGTTACTCGACGGAATACGTCTTACAAGGGTATACAGCCAGCAATATTTGCCCTCGCATACATGAGGGAAAAATGTCTTCTCGTTGAGTGTGCACCTCTGCGTGTTGTGTGAGCTTCGTAGCAGTCGGCGACAGATGTGACAACCGCAGTTGACTTCAAGCCATGTCATTGGTCACCGAGTAACACATGGCGAGAGAGACGCCGGCAGCTAAGGTTATGAACAATATCATCGTCCACGAGGTCTACATCAGATATTATTCAATAGTCTCTGGTTCATATACACCGTTTATGTGGTCCACAGCATGACGAAAACAGACAAAAGAGGGGATTTTGACAGGCAGTAAATGTAAATAAAATACCACATCAGAGCAAGGGACTATTCATTTACACGAAAATTTGCCTGACTCTTACGTGAAAGAGCATTAGTATATGGATCCGTTGTGCTAGACATGACTGGTTCAAAGTACATGACACACATTATGTTAACTATAATTTCAAGAAACGATTCAAATATCATCTATATTAATTTAGCAAATTTCATTTCGTAAAGGATCTTGTTGATATGCTCCCTGCCGTATTGACCAATCAGCGTCAATGGCGGAGAAGTCACGTGACGAGACCGTGGCGTGTTAGCTGCTGAAAGGCAGCGCGCTGCACAGACGTCCGTACAAGTCGGGAGGGGGATTTTGGGCAAGGGATCCCCACCCAACCCTTGTTTTTCCCACAATTTACATTTTTTTGATACTACAGGACTCAATAATCACAATGACCATCATAGTTTTCTTGGTCGATACAAGCGCTTCCATGAATCAGCGCACATACATGGGGACTACTCTCTTGGACATTGCAAAAGGCGCAGTTGAGACGTTTATGAAGGTAAAATTCTGTCCGTGGGGCTAAATATTCATCGACATTTAGTCATAATCGGTTGATGTAAAGCTTCGTTGTTGTCAGGTTAACTCTGCTACTGAGGTTTTATTTATTTATTCAGATTCGGGCCCGAGATCCAAACAGCAGATGGGACCGATACATGCTCTTGACATTTGAAGACCCACCCGGGAACGTCAAAGTGAGTTTATTTCTCGCTCAAATCGCCTCCTCGGCTGTTCCGTTTGACAAGCATTATGTCTCCGATCTACGAAGTTTGCGAGAAATATCTGCGGAAAGGAAAACAGGCGCCTAGGTCGCAATGAATTGGGATATTCTGGACCAGATAGTCCTAACCGTGACTCTTCGCCATTTTGCCTTTCTTCTGTGAGAGGATGCCGGGAATGACAGAATGATTAATAATTCATGAGATGTACCCCCAACAGCGCCACCCTGTTGAAAACGTTATGATCCTTATGAACAAATATAACGGGCCCCTCGTAAAAGATAAGATAACATAAAATACTTTACTATCCCGTTTTACAGTCATGGTTGTAATACGAGACATTTGACATAGACAATTATGTTACATTAAACATTATTTAAAACATGAACAGTCAGTAAAGCACTATATCAATGCCAAATTTGAATCCTGACCTTTCCACACTGTTAAAACTTGAATGGTTATCTGTGTGCAACTTTAATGCATTGATAATTCTGGTGGAACTGCAAATGCCACTCCCTAGCTGCTGTTTTAGTTGACATCCAAGCATCCCTCCAGCTTTAAGAGGCTGTTCAGCCCCATATCAGGCACTCGGGGATCATTTTGTTTATGCATAACCATGCTTAACGCAGATATAAATAACGCCATCTTTTAATTTGTGCCACAAATTTTACTCGATTGAAAAATGTTGATAAATTTTCGACATTATTTTTTGACTGGAAATATTCATGATGTACTGTGGAAATCTGTTTTATTTAGTTGTGTCATTCCATTGATAACGGTGCCTCCCTAAAAACATGAACTACACAAATATTAGCTGTAAATCATTACGCAATCTATAACTACCTCATTATCGATGTGTTTACTTCCGCTTTGGTTAAAAAATGTAGATTTCATCAAATATTAACTCATTAAAGTTATGGGCATCATTGGGCACAAATTTGACCGACAAGCAGGAAGGGTCTTTTCCGACAACATAAATGGCAGCAGCCGAAGTAAGGATCTACATTCTGAGAGCGCAGCACCACATAGCGACTGAAAGTCTGAAAACTTTAAACTTTTGATTCCAAGGTGCGGTTGCCAAGCAGCTTACTAGGCAACCTCGTAACAAATATGGGGCTGAGCTGGGTCCCTTTAATTCAAGGACCAGACAAAGAACTTTCTACAAATTTTCCTGCTCTAACTTTCCATTTGTGGTATGAATTTGCAAGCAATGCAAATAATGTTGTATTGAATTGGGCCTTAATGTATGTGTTAATCAGGCTGGGTGGAAAGAAAGTCATGCCACGTTTATGAAGGAGTTGAAGAACCTAGAGGCTGGCTCCCTCACCAACCTGGGCCCAGCCATCAAACACACCCTCGACTTGCTGAACCTCAATCGTATGACATCTGGAATTGACACCTATGGCCAGGTTAGGGGGAATTATCTGAGGCTCCACAGAGAAATGTGGTGATGATTGGACCTTAATGAAATAGCTGCTCTAGTGGCCATGAATGCTGGTGTGTGCTAGTATAACTGTGTGTACTTGTTGTAGGGAAGATGTCCTTTCTATCTGGAGCCTGCTATTATTATCACAATCACTGACGGTCGTAAGATGACAAGTGCTGGTGGAATTCAACAGGAAGTCAGTCAACTCTTCTTGAAATCATTAACAACTATTGCTTGTATTTGATAAGCAAGTTCCTCAATTAAACTATGCTCCATTGACTTTTCCAGTTGAACTTACCTATGAACAACCTGGTACCAGGCAGTGAGTTAACAAAAGAGCCGTTCCGCTGGGACCAGCGAGTATTCGGTCTGGTATTGCGGATGGGAGCCGTCCCTCCGGTAGAGTCGCAGACATCTTATATTCCGACTGCTGAGGACTCGCCTGTAGACATCATGTGTGATGTCACTGGAGGTAGGAACACCTTCCTCTCTTTACGTGAGAGTAAATGTGGACTTGTGCCCAGACATTGTAGCATTATGTGGATGTTAATGAGGTTGGTTTGGCAGGGAGGACGTGAGAGTGAATGTGGACTTGAACTAGCCCAGACATTGTAGCATTATGTGGATGTTAATGAGGTTGGTTTGGCAGGGAGGACGTATGCTGTTGGAAGTCAGCGGATGCTCATGCAATGTCTAGAGTCCCTCGTGCAAAAATGTCAAAGCGGAGTTGTTATCAACTTTGAGAAAGTTGGCCCCGACCCCAACCCTTTGGATGGTACTTGTTTATCCAAGTCTCAGTATTTAGTCTTGAATAAAAAAAATTGTCTGACTTATCTGAAAGAAGCTGATCCTAACGGTGATGCCTTGAACTGACTTGTACTCACATCTGTGGCTTGTGAAGCAATATGCTGGCGTACTCATGTCTGTGGCTTGTGTTCAGAACACGGGGAGGAGAGTAGATCACAGACTCCAACAAGCCAGAACAACAACAGCCAGGCCTGGCAGAGCTGTCGACGGCTCATCTTCGTGCCGCGCTCAGCGCAGAAAGGTCACAGTGTAGGTCACTGGCCAATCCCGGAATCCTTCTGGCCCGACCTCAGCAGTCCCACACTGGTAAACTGCTTCTTCCTTTAATCCTCCTGCTCTTATGATAACAAGACTGAATTCATCCAAAAAATCCCTGATGATCCAATTTCTGAGATTGTTTATCAAGATGGCTTGAACATTTTTACTTGCATTGAGAATAGGTTTGGGAACACTGTGTGACCCATCTGAACCGTGTTTCTGTTGTCCTGAATGTAGCCACCCCGATCTGCCCATCCCACCGTTAAGTTCACGTGTACCTCATGTGAACCCATGGCCATTGAGAACCTGCCGTTTGACAAGTACGAGCTGGAACCTTCGCCCCTGACTCAGTATATACTGGAGCGTAGACTGCCTAACGTAGCCTGGCAGGTACGGTAGTCTGAAGCACTCAACTGTTGTTGGTGTAGAACGCCATCCTGATTTTGATTTCATGTTGATGTGATTTGTGACTTGTATGTCTGTGTGAAGGTTTTCATTGCTGGCAGTGCCAAGTACAGTGAGCTTGGACATCCTTGGGGTTACCTGAAAGCCAGCTCGACTCTGTCTGCCGTCAACCTGTTTGTCATGCCCTATAACTACACTGTGCTCCTTCCTCTCCTCGGTAAGTTGACTCGATCAATGTCGGGCTAAGTCCCAGCTTTTCTCTCAACAGTTCTAAGGGTTGGATTCAGGCATGAACTCTTAATTATCCAAGGTAGGGGTAATGTTTTTTTTCATATAGTATGAAGGATCAAAGCCCAAAATGTCTGCATTGGGCTATTAGTTCATTATTAGTCAGTAACTAGTTACCTAAATTTTTAACATTCATTGTTTATCTGGGTAATAGAAGTTGTTATTCCACTGAGGAAAAGCATAGTATTTTATCAATTGATCTTGGCCTTCACAGAATTGAGGGGACTTGTGCAGTCCCCTCATGCAACTGCAGCGGCCATGTTGGCAGTAATTGCTTAGCTGTGTGTTTATGAATGGTTGTGTTGTCATCTTGCCTGTGATTGGTTAGTGGCTGGTGATCGCCATGATACAGTCATCTTGCCTGTGGTTGGCTAGTGGCTGGTAATCACCATTTTGCAGTCATCTTGCCTGTGATTGGCTAGTGGCTGGTGATAGCCATTTTACAGTCATCTTGCCTGTGATTGGCTCGTGGCTGGTGATAGCCATGTTACATGATGGTTGCAGTTGAATGAGTTAAGTTGTTGCCAGCCTCTATCCAGCAGCTTCACATTCACCACTTCATGCTCAGCAATATTCCTGTCTTTTTCTCCCTCATCCCCTAGCTCCCTCGCCCCTTTCTCCCTCCTCCCCAAGCTCCCCCGCCCCTTTATCCCTCCTCCCCAAGCTCCCTTGTCCCTTTCTCCCTCCACCCCAAGCTCCCCCGCCCCTTTCTCCCTCCTCGCTCCCCTCGAGTTATAACTGCTGTAATAAATCATGTATTCGCGGAAGTTTTTGAAGTTTTCTTTGTCTTATCAAACCTGTTGCTGGTAAATATTTAGGAGCATTCACCATTCCCACTGAAGTTCCTCTACATTTGTAAGAGCCGACTAATAGGGGCAACCTGTTGGCTGTGGGCTGCTACTCGTGTAGGTGGACAATGGGATCCCGGTGGTTGAGCGGAAGTGGTCCTTGCGAGGGACATGTCTGCAACACACCACTCTGGCCCGGATTTCACGTAGACGGGAGGCTGGGATGGCCTGGTCCAGTCAATCGGCTGGTGGTGACTTGCCCTAGGATAATCGTTTCTATTTTATCTTTTCCATCTCCATTTTCATTTATTCTAGAAGGCGACTGCTTTATCAAGTCCATTGGATATAATCACCTTTCTTGGCACCATATAACACTTGAGTGTTGGTGTGTTGTTAAACCCTATACTTACCCTACCTTACAGTGCGTGTCACTGATAATCAACTCCTGCAATACATAGCCGAGAAAAGAAACAAGCTGCCTGTTACACAGAAAACTACAGTGACATCATCATGAAAACAGTCATGTGACATCATCATAAAAACAGTCATGTGGCATCATCATGAAAACAGTCATGTGACATCATCATAAAAACTGTCATGTGACATCATCATGAAAACTCAATGTGACATCAACCAGAAAACAGTCATGTAACATCATCATGAAAACAGTCATGTGACATCATCATGAAAAATGTCATGTGACATCATCATGAAAACAGTCACGTGACATCATCATGAAAACTGTCGTGTGTGTCAAAATGGTAGTGCTTTGAAAAATAATATTTCCGGATTTGTGGAACTATTTTTATAAACCCCAACTTGTTGTGTTTTGATTAAAGCCCTGACCTGTTGTGATTTGATTAAAGCCCTGACCTGTTGTGATTTGATTAAAGCCCTGACCTGTTGTGATTTGATTAAAGCCCTGACCTGTTGTGATTTGATTAAAGCCCTGACCTGTTGTGATTTGATTAAAGCCCTGACCTGTTGTGATTTGATTAAAGCCCTGACCTGTTGTCCTTTCATCTCACCTCCTGCTCCATGTATCCTCATGGACTCTATACCAATATTGTAGGGGACATGTTTCCCCAAAATGTCAAAAATACAAACTGCACTCAAAGGCATCATTGGTGTCACCTCATGGGATTACTTGAATGTCATAATTTATGATTCCCCGCAGAATTCTTACCTGTTGCATGAATCTTGTTTTAGATGGACAACGGACCCTGTTCCATTGTCTATTACACATCTCTGTAATCTCATGTTTTTTTCAGACCAGATTACACAGAATCCTGTGCCACATTCTTAAATCATGCAGACTTTGAGATAGGCTTGTTTGCGTTGAGAATGAGGGAGACTGAGGGCTTGTCAGTGAGTGGCCGAGTTTTGTCTGTACTGACGGCATGACCATAAGATTGTGTCTTCTCTTATGAAAACAGCCCCTGCTTGTCTGCTCCCAGGTCTCATGCTCCAACTGTCAGAAAGGGCGGAGCTTCATTCCCTGCCTATCAGGTGCCTCCTCCTGGTCATGTGACTGATGGATGCGCACTCTGATTGGACAGTTTGAGGCTGAGGGCCGGACCCTGCAGTAAGGTTCGTGTGACAGTTGGAGGGATTCAGGGAGCATATGTTACTTGGGAAATATTCCATTTCGTTTTTTATTGCAGTGGTTTTACACTAGAGGAGCAAACGGTTGCCTACCAGTAAACTGCTGAGCTTGCTAAAACCAGCGTACGTCTCATAGACCGGTTCGCCTTGAGCTGTTCCCTTGACACCCCTCTGCTCAGTGGGATTACACACTCATGAATAATCAATGTTGACTGATTTGAATATGATGTGCTCCTGATGAATAAACAATTATGTACGAGCAAAGCTTGTTAATGTCAAGGGGACTATATGAGAAGTCCGCTGGTTTATGGCATATAGTCACCTTTAGGAAGCTAAACTTGAGACAATGTAATGGTGTGATTTCAGATGACCTATTTAAGATTCACAAGCTGAAACCCACCCCCAAATGGAGACAGCAGTTTGACAACTACCTGAAGACCATGCCAGTTTATTACTCGACGGTAAGTCATCACGTGAGCCCCCACTTCCACCCCACGTTGAACATCCTCACCAGTTCTTGTCACTAGCCATCCAGTCACATATGAGCACTCACTGTGTCACAGCCTCTACGCCGAGCCCTCTCCAGAATGGGGGTGGCCAACCTGGTGCCCGACCAAATGGACAACTGCCTCAGTTACAGTATTGTCTCCTACCTGAAAAAACTGAAGAACCAGGTTGGCGTTGATTCTGCATTATTACACTGCTTGATGCTGACAGGTAGGATTGAAGTGGGAACCATAAAACTGATCACACTATGACTGTATGTTGTCTCCAGGCCAAGCTGGAGTACGACCGACTTATTGCCTCTGTTGGGCAGCGTGTCCCACCCACAGAGGGCATCAAGGTCACCTCAAGGTCAGTGAATTATTACCTCCAGTGAAATTGATCAACTTGTAAAATTTAGCAGTGAATATGTTTGAGGAAAGGTTTTTATCAGAATTCTGTGTTAATCAGTGTTTAATTTGCCATCGTAATAGATGACAGCGTGATGACAGGTTGATAATGAATGAGAATGTGTCTGTGTGTTGATGGGTTGATAATGAATGAGCATGTGTCTGTGTGTTGACTAGGAGTGGTACATCTTTACTGGAGCGCTCCGACTTCAGTCAGTTGTTACACCACCACGGTAGTGACATGGCCGTCCTCAAGCAGGAGTTGGCAGAGTTCAACACTCTGACACTGGCTGTCAAAAACACTAGCATCCGACCTCACGCCTACAGGTAACCGCTCATACAACAAGCTGCTCTCACCAAAGACTGGGTTAGATGTCATTGTTCTGTGAGAGATGTATCGTTGTTCTATGAGAAAAGGATCATTGTTCTGTGAGAGATGTATGGTTCTGTGAGAGTTGTATGGTTCTGTGAAATATGTATTGTTCTGTGAGAGATGTACGGTTCTGTGAGAGATGTATGGTTCTGTGAGAGATGTATGGTTCTGTGAAAGATGTATTGTTCTGTGAGAGTTGTACGGTTCTGTGAGAGTTGTACGGTTCTGTGAGAGATGTACGGTTCTGTGAGAGATGTATTATTCTGTGATGAGATGTATCATTGTCCCATGTCAGATGTTATATTGCCCTGCAGGAGATTGCCCTGCAGGAGATTGCCCTGCACCTCCGTTTGTAGGGACACATACTGACTAACACCCTAGTTGACTTGGCTTAACCTACCTATCATTCTCCATATGAACTTTGACCTCATCCCCCCCATCCTCTCAGTGGCTTCTCTCTGTAATCTTTCCCGCCTCTGTACCAGGAACCCGTTTGACATCACCAGATCCTCACTGCTTCTCCAAGTTGCCAAGATGCGAGCCAACTTCCTCCAGCTCTCCAGCTCAGTGACGGCCAAGTTAACGGCACTCGGCGAGAAAGGTGTGTTGATGCGGCTGTATACCAGGCGTTGGGCATGTCAGCGTATTCAACTGCTTGCTTTCATTCCAGTATGGATGACTGTTCTGTTGTAATATAACAGTTGTGATCCCTATTCTTTTCATGGGGCATTGATATGTAAGCCTGATGTGTAAGCCTAATGATAAGCCTGATGTGTCAGCCTAATGTGTCAGCCTGATGTGCAAGCCTGATTTGCAAGCCTGATGTGTCAGCCTGATGTGTCAGCCTGATAATAAGCCTGTTGTGTGTGACAGAACACTTGCATAACATGCCTGTACAAGACATGGGTAACTACCAGGAATACCTAAAGAAGCTCCCCGCCCCCCTCCGTGAGATCGACCTTCAGCCTGTCAGACAACACACGTTTGGGAACCCCTTCAAGGTCAATAAGGTAAGGTCAACTCTGCTGCTCACTATTTAGCTTACATACTGGGCTGGTCTTGTTGGGAGTGGGGATGTTGGGAATGAGGTGCAGAAAAATGCTGGTTACAGAAATGTTCTAAATATATCATCCATGTCACTTATATAACCATCAAGGTTGCATTTTAGTGTGATTGTTATTGGGTTAACCACTGAAGTTGTTATTTCTGCATGGTAGTTATTGCATAAAACTACCTTGGTGGTTATTAGGTTATGGTGGTTATTGCATATAACCATGATGGTTATGTGCTTACAGAACCTGTTGATTGATGAAGCCGATGAAGCCATGCCGGTCGCAAGAGGGCATCCACCCCGACAATCTGCAGTCTGCCCTTGATGAGCCATGAACCCTTTGCCCTGCCTGCAAGTGCCAGGCAAGGTGAATATACCCCAGCTGGCTGCTGTCAGGAGAGATGACTGAAGTTGGTGTGGTTCTGTCGGTGATAGGGAGATGCTTTGAGAGATTACAGTAATGGTTGTGAATCCTCGTTGGATGTAGTTGTTCCAATTAACCTTCTTGGTATGGGTACTTGTCTGTCATTTAGCTCATGAAAAGGGTACGTACTTGCCACTGAGTTAATGATTACGGCATGCTCATGAAAAGTGTGTGTGGTACCTGCCACTGACAGTCCGCTATTACGCGACATCGCAGCGCGTCATCTCATGTCCCCTGTACACAGTCCTACGCCCCTGGACATTCTGATGGTCCGCTCATCCACCGACACAGTCCAGCGCGTCATGCTGTGTGTAACCTGTATGACATGTTGCTACGCCCCTGACATCATCTCTCTCGACCTTCACCTTCCGCCGGGACACATTGCCCACCAGGTAACAAGCTGTACTATGCCATTCTCAATACATCTGAAATCCACCTACAAAATCCATTAACATGCTGTGTTAACACTCCTATGAACTGTGCTGTGAAATGCTCCTCAATGAGTTATCTTCTCAAAGACAAATTGTCTTAATAGAAACCAGTGTATGTGATGTCACCATGCTGTATGTGATGTCACCATACTCTAAATGATGTCACCATGCTGTATGTGATGTCACCATACTCTAAATGATGTCACCATACTGTATGTGATGTCACCATGCTGTATGTGATGTCACCATACTCTAAATGATGTCACCATGCTGTATGTGATGTCACCATACTGTAAATGATGTCACCATGCTGTATGTGATGTCACCATGCTGTAAATGATGTCACCATGCTGTATGTGATGTCACCATGCTGTATGTGATGTCAACCATACTGTATGTGATGTCACCATGCTGTATGTGATGTCACCATACTGTATGTGATGTCACCATACTGTAAATGATGTCACCATACTGTTAATGATGTCACCATGCTGTATGTGATGTCACCATACTGTATAAATGATGTCACCACATATGTGATGTCACCATGTGAATGATGTCACCATACTGTAAATGATGTCACCATGCTGTATGTGATGTCACCATACTCTAAATGATGTCACCATGCTGTATGTGATGTCACCATACTGTATATGATGTGATGTCACCATGCTGTATGTGATGTCACCATGCTGTATGTGATGTCAACATACTCTAAATGATGTCACCATGCTGTATGTGATGTCACCATACTCTAAATGATGTCACCATGCTGTATGTGATGTCACCATGCTGTATGTGATGTCACCATACTGTATGTGATGTCACCATGCTGTATGTGATGTCACCATACTGTATGTGATGTCTGTATGTGATGTCACCATGCTGTATGTGATGTCACCATACTCTAAATGATGTCACCATGTGTATGTGATCACCACTCTAACTGATGTCACCATGCTGTATGTGATGTCACCATACTCTATGTGATGTCACCATGCTGTATGTGATGTCACCATGCTGTATGTGATGTCACCATGCTGTATGTGATGCTGTCACCATGCTGTGTATGTGATGTCACCATGCATGCTGTATGTGATGTCATCATGCTGTATGTCACCATGCTGTATGTGATGTCACCATACTGTATGTGATGTCACCATACTGTAGATGATGTCACCATGCTGTATGTTATGTCACTGTGGTGTGTCAACAGAGGGCCGGCCTCCAGATTTGAATCACATGGACGCAGCTTCCCACCTGCTGGACACAGCTGAAGAAGACTCACCTGAGCTGCTCGCCAATCACACGGACGCTTACCTACCTGAGATGGACTCAGAACACCTGTCTCTCAAGGTAAGTCAGAGTGGCAGCTCTGCGGGGGGTGGGGGATGGGGCATAGGTGGAATCACAGCATCGTCCTCCCCTTCACCTTGTGTTACTTGTATCAGGATCACTTATTGCACAACATGCTGTGTGATATATTGGCTTTCTATGGTTTCACAACCCTGACAGTGGATCAGGTCTGCTATGGATCCAGACATAACGTTACCAGTTTGTTAGCAGATGTGATGTAGGTGTCTGTGCTGATCCCTACATGATGTGGTGTCTGTATTATGGTGTCCCTGTATGACATGGTGTCTGTATAATAGTGTCCCTGTATGATGTGGTGTCCCTATATGACATGGTGTCCGAATTATGGTGTCCCTATATGACATGGTGTCTGTATTATGGTGTCCCTACATGACATGGTGTCTGTATTATGGTTTTCTCTACATGACGTGGTGTCTGTATTGTGGTGTTCTCTACATGATGTGGTGTCTGTTTTATGGTTTTCTCTACATGATGTGGTGTCTGTTTTATGGTTTTCTCTACATGATGTGGTGTCTGTATTGTGGTTTTCTCTACATGATGTGGTTTCTGTATTGTGGTTTTCTCTACAGAAGGTGGTGTCTGTATTATGGTTTTCTCTACATGACGTGGTGTCTGTATTATGGTTTTCTCTACATGACGTGGTGTCTGTGTGGTGTTTACTTCAGCAGCCCAGCCCGGAGAAGACACTCCACACTATGATGGAACAGAACCAACATAACTCCCACATCTCGGCGCTCAAGTCGCGTAAGCTCTACGAGCACAATGTCACCACCCTACACACTGTCCTGCGACTGGTCAAGCGTCCCGGCAACAGTAAGTCTCCCTTCCCACTCGCACCATCTTTCTGTGATCCTAAGTGAAGCTTATTATACAAGCCTGGGATTTTAGCATTGTTTATAATTCTCAGGTTGCAGAACAAAGGAGTTTTCGGTTTGAAAAGAACAGTTAATTCTGAAGCTTTATTTCATTTCTTTAAGGGAAACTTACTATCTTGGACAATGATGGCGATTAAACGATGTTTGATGTGATATATGTCAGCCTGATGAAGCTGGGATCTATTTCCTCTCTACATCCGTATCTGCTTTGTTTCAGACTACGACAACTTATTCTGCCAGCTTCAGTTGATCCAGGGCCCGGTAGAAACTCGACAGGTCTGCCTCCGACGCGTCGTGCACGAGGCCCAGCGCTTCAAAAAACTCTCACTTGTTCAAATGTTAGAACAGTACGCCGGAACGTTATCAAACACTGACCAGAGCCCTCAGAAAAACACAGCCAATGGGGGCCGACCCAAATCCCCGATCCGGTGACCGCCGGATCCGTGGAAGGATGCTAGGAGTCTGTGATATTGCTGTGATATGATGGATCTTATCAATTGTTGCCTATTTGTTACATCATGTGCAGGGATATAGACTGGCACAGTCGTGGCTATGACAACCGTTGGCGAGGTGACTGATATTGCTCTGTGTCACATCGTGTTTAGTGCTTATGTACTGTCGTCGACTGGCTTCACTCTGCAGCCACAGAGAATCATGTGCTTCATCCCTACATCCACCATCACATTAACTTTTCTGGTGAATATGTTGATCTCTAATACTGATAGTATGTATGTCCAGAGAAATCCATGATTGTGTGTGTTTATTGGCGCTCTCTCGTGCACAGTGACGGCATTGAACGCAGAAGATAAGTTGAAGTCATCCGAATGTGATATCATGCAGAGAATGAGTTAACATTGTGGACCTATGCATAGATTCATCAACTTTTCATTGAATAGACATGTATGAATCGAAGTATCTTAATTCAGATCATCTTAAGGGTAAGGAATGTACTTGTTTGGACGGGTTTGGTGAAACCGTCTTATTCATTCATGATGCACCTCAAATTGAGATGCATTTGTTGTAAACATCACATAGATACTGGACGCTGCCAATCCGAAAGTCGCTCTCCCGAGGGGAAATACCTAACAGCATTTCTCTTTGTTACTCCCAGCTGAATTGACCAATTGTTTTGCAGTTGTTTTGTCATCATGTGATTAACATGCCTTGCACGTAGTCCGCTGTCTTTGCCCTGATTGGGCTTGGGGTGCCTTCTCTGGCTGTGATGTCGTAGGCATGTGATAGAATCAAGTCGTTGTCCTACCACTTCTCCAATGTGTTGCACATTTCAGTCGTCAAGCAATTCAAGTTGCGTGCATTTGCTGCTGTCCAAGTGGGCTTTCCCAGGTTGCCATAGCAACCATGATACCGTGCTGTGATTGGACAGTTCGTGTGAAATGTTGTCACAGTTTTTTTTAACTATACATTGTTATCTTTTTTCAGAGTTGTCCAATTTGTTTGGTGGCATTGATCCATTGTTTATCTCACCAGTTGATGTGCATCTTCATTATTGCATTGGCCGGCTTATTTTCTGCATTTCCACCGTGGTTGCTGAATGTAAATATCATTCCTAATAAAATGTAAAAGAACTTGTAGAGTTTTTCATCTCACTTGGGGAGTTTGATAGACTAAACCAGACAGCTTCATATATATTTACTGCATAGAGCAATGTTGACACAACTTAGAATCATTTAATTGTTCGTTTAAGACTTTTTTGTAAATAACATGGTTGAAGTTTTCATCTAATGGAAAAAACTGTCTAACACAATAACGGAAATCCATCTAGAAAAAAATATTGACGAGGAACAATTTTTATCCATGTGAGGCAATGTGGCCTGAAAAGAAAGATTTAATTACAAACCCATACATCACATTTGTGTATGCAAGTCACCTCC
The DNA here is from genome assembly GCA_034190875.2 of Urechis unicinctus. Classification (NCBI taxonomy): domain Eukaryota; kingdom Metazoa; phylum Annelida; class Polychaeta; order Xenopneusta; family Urechidae; genus Urechis; species Urechis unicinctus. Next base: position 35,584,211 of record CM067348.1, on the reverse strand, counting down.
CCCCCCCCCCCCACCCATCTCCAAATGATTGGCTTCTTCTTCCACCTTGTGCATTAACCTAAGCGATATGCTTTATGGGTGTTGTATCATAGTTCAACTTGAGTGGCATTCAAGTTCCATTTACTCATATGTACAATATGTTTTCAGCCATTCAGGCTTAACTACTGCACTAAGTAATGGCATGTTTTCCGTGTGAAGGGGCTGCATTCTTTCTCAATATGTTAAGACTGATTATTCCATAATTAATGACAGTAAAGTCAATCGTATCTGACACAATGAAAGTTTACTCGCACCAAATGGTTGACGAGAGTCAACAGCACGGACACTGTCAGAGGAGGAGTGTCTTTGCCTTAGGTGACACCTTGTTAACGAGAAACACCTGCCAGAACACCTGTCAGTCTTTAGTGTGTCTGATTCATAAGACTGTTCAATCCCTAACTTTAATTTCTTAAGGATTTTAATTGATCATGCTTGCAATGCCTCAGTGCTTAATTAGCCTGGCGTCAACGTGACTATATCACCATTCCGTGGATGTCCTGTGAGACCACGCAAGATTGGGACTCCTTGGGGAGTTGTGAACTTGTAGCCGTGCAAGGAATTTTCAGTTACATGAGTGACATCACCTTAACATTCGTTCTGTTGGGCTGGGCTCGTCGTAAGTTAAGTAGACCATTTCGTCTGTGTAACTTTGCCTTTGACAGCGTCCATGCTGTTTACTAACAGTACCATCACTACACGTTAGGCAAGGAAACTCGCCCCTGGTGTTTTGATGATCTGATGCCACCTCTACAGCTCGGATGTCAGAGTAAATGGCGCGGAGCTGTCAGAGGCGGAGTATCTTTGCCTACACTACACGTGTGGTGAGATTTTTCCCTGTTTCATGACTGACCAAAAATACTAGCCTAGATTTCTCTGTGCGACGAGACATTACATTGTTATTCCATATAACGTAGCACACCAGACCAACAGCCGGTTCGATCTTTGTTTAAACCTGCAATTACTCCAGGTTTGATTGAGCTAATATAACGTCATTAACGATCAATCGACGTACTGTAGCCGGTGTAGGGTACAAACTAGGTGAAGGCCTAGCGTTCCCATGATATCGACCTTGTCCTTGTCCAGTCTTTTATCGGCTCGTTGCCTGTCAATATGGACAAAAGAGCAGCTCTGAGATCAGGATAAACTTTGGTCGACAGACACAAAGTCACAGGTCTTCGCGTACGAGCCGCTCTAGATTATGCCTCTGTGACAGTCGGCGTATCCATTTTGATTTGTTGATCATTCAGCAGATGGCGCTCACGTAACAACACTCAACAATACTCCCAATTATCGGTCACTTTACTTCTTTACGAAGATGGCGAATTCGATGGGTGATTTTCCTGTATTTGGCATAATGCCTAAGAAGGAGACGGAAGCGTGGTCTTTTATCAACAAATACCCAGGCTATGATGGCAGGGGCATTACTATTGCTATCATGGACACAGGAGTCGACCCAGGCGCCCCGGGTCTGCAGGTGAAAACAATTATCTTCTTGATATTCCTTTCAGTTTCATATAAATATGCCTGAACATGTTGCGATTTTTCTTGATTTATTTTTGGGAAGCACACGTGAAATGCAGACGTTGGTGTGGTTGAGGCCAAGAGGAGGGGGTTGGCGAGAGTTACTGTTAGAGTGAGTTGGGCGTGTCAGTGTTTATGTGGTTTCTAGTCGACTGATACCAGCAACATTACTGTCTCACTCTAGAGTCTAGTCCACACATCCATCAGTCAGAATGTGTAGACCAAGAAACTTCGCCTCTGACAGGGTGGGCTGTTTATTAGTTCCGATCTCACATATCTGCGCTGTAGCCGAAATGATGTGGAGCCTAAGGTAAACCCGTAACGACCGACCTTCAGTGAAAACATACACCTGTCATGTGTTGTGAATATTAGCGATCTAATGCATGCTTTATCATCATTACATCACTTTAATATTGTTTGCAATCGTCACGTAGAACACATAACTCATAAGTAATGAATGAAGAAATGTAAACAAAGAATTTGATCAGAGAGAGATAATTTCACGCCACCATATGTCTTGATGAAACTAATCACTGAGTACCTCTTGTGCACAAATTAAGTAAGCTTCATCGATGCTTTTATTGTTAACTATGTGTTACAGAGCTATAAAATACACAATCAGCGGAAAATGAAATGATATAAGTAGAAATTTTATTGAAGAAAACAGTGATTTGTCCGATTTTGTCATACATTGTAATGCCAACTCTTGGCACAAGCTGTGTCCAGGTGTTGTGTTATATGGAAAAAGGAAACGACAACAGACATCATTCATGTCATCCAACGCCTAACAGAAGCTGTTGTATTGGTTTATCTGCGACTTAAATGTAAGGTCTTTATGAATAAGCGTTAAAATCAACTGGTGGGATGATATCATCCACCATTTTTGATTTATATTGTACATAAGCTGACTTGCACGACAATTATATGTCATAACGCCGAAGAATGTGTCATAAAACATGTCCCTTTCTTTTTGTGATTCAAAATGTAATAGACCTTCACGTGTTAACCTATAGCTGAATGGTATGCTCCATGAACAATTGCATAGGTACTCTGTGTCAGGAATTAATAAAAAGAACATGTTTAATGACCTTCATTCAAAATATTTGACTTAAACACCTGTGCAAGGTTTGTTAGTCAATAACAATCCAAAGATTGGTTAAGCAGTGGGTTGACAACTGTTTTTCGATGGGCAATGGTTCCATTTTCAGAAGGTCAGTTGGTTGACATCCAGGTATGATGGGTCGACTTATCTCAATTTATATACAGTGTAGGTACTAAATGGGTCAACCTGCTGGACAATCAGTGTGTTGACAGCTGTATTCATGGTTTGACTTATCTTTGAAGCAAACGGTTGCAGCTCCAATTAGAAGACATTCCATTCTTAGGCAACGTCTATTTTCCTTGAATAGATTAATTACCAACTTCATTGTGAATGATTTGTAGCTTATAGGCTTAATGTCATGTGTTGATATCTTGGGAATGTGCAATTAATCCAAAATGTCACAGACTAAACTACCACAGTCAGAGACAATGACAGTCAGACCAATTTAGCAATCAGTCCAACAACATGCATAATATTGCACAACAAATGTTGTGGCGCTAAAGAAAGACATTATTCACTCAGTTTGGTTGAAGACACAGGGAGTAAGCATATCACAGAACACTTGTATTCACCGTAGATAAGGCCTCTTGGCATGCAATGCATTTTGGGAACCCAGATGACCGATAAACTGCATCTGCATTAATGACCATGAGGGGAGAGGAAGCACTGCAGGATGTCTTGTGGAGGTTTATATGTATAACTCCGTCTGACCAGGGTGAGGTAACTTGCCTATTGCGGCATGAGCAGCAATGGGAAACCTATAAATAAGCCAATTTTAAATTATATTGTCTCAAATGTCATACTTGTGTGATATGGCTTGACATTCAACTCTTACACAATTGGGATGAAAGCAACAAAACCTTTAAAGTGACCGAGATCCCAATGACTCTCCCTCCGTCTCTCAGAATGGGATGTATGAGTATTATTTATAAGTGTATATGAGGTGTGAACTTTGTAGCTGTGATGGTTAAACTGTATGATGTTATAATCTGGCACAAATGTGTGTCAAGGTCACAAGTGAAGGTAAACCCAAGATCATTGACATCATTGATGCCAGCGGCTCTGGTGACGTGGACACATCGACTGAAGTGGGCGTGTCCGAGGAAGGAACCATTACTGGTCTCACTGGCCGCACACTCAAGGTCAGCTCAATGTCATCCTCATGCACTTGATGACACCATTGTGATCAGAATAGAATGATTGGAGGGAGAATTTTATAACCTGAAATATATCAAGGCACGGCGAAATTATTCTATCATAATGAAAAGTTAATAAGTAAAAGTGTGAACTCATTGGAGGTAATTCTCTCATAGATACCATCAGCATGGAACAACCCAAGTGGCAAGTACCACATAGGCACCAAGATGGCCATTGACCTCTACCCAAAGGGGCTCAAAGATCGGCTGAGTCGAGAGAGAAAAGAGAAAATGTGGGACGCTCATCATCGAGAGAAGTCTGCTGAGGCTGCCCGGCAACTAGAGGCATATGACATGGCACACCCCAACCTCTCGCCGGTAACGCCACATAGCAACAAAACTCTGTGATAGCTTGATCTCCAGTTAATGTTACACCTTCCTGTCTCACAGATGTTCCTGAACCAAAATTAGCTGTACAGTTAACAGGCATCATAAGCAAGTTGTGGGTGTATGTTTTGTGGTCCACAGTGTAAAATGTTTTGATAATCTCGTGAAAACGACGGATGCTGTTGTGTTGTTTGTAGGAGGACAAATTAGTGCGAGAAGATTTACAAAACCAACTTGACATCTTGAACAACTTCGACAAGAAATACACTGACTCTTTCCCCGTCTATGATTGTCTTGTTTTCTATGACGGATCAACTTGGAGGTTGGAGCACTTGTATTTTGTTATCTAGTTATCGATTTCTGATGAAACCAGTCAAATGAGTCTTTTTATATATCCTAACTGTTCTGAAATCACCATTTATATCTACAGTGTTCTACTTCCATGCACTTTAGAGGCATACATATATGCATCGCAATACCTGACCAGCAATATGATATAATATGGGCAGCGACGTAGTGAAATTTGAGATTAAAATGGTATCATAATGAACCTTCTGGTATCATAATGTACCTTCTGCGACTGTTGCTGTGTATGTTTGACATCAGAGCGTGCATGGACACATCAGAGTGTGGGGATCTAGCATCTTGTTCCCTCATGGCGGCGTACCGCGAGGAGAGGCAGTACGCCACCGTCAGTCAACTTGGTACGTATGCACCCAACTCACACGTCAGTACGCCACAGTCAGTCAACTCACTACGTATGCACCGGACTCATATGGCAGTACGCCACCCTCGGTCAACTCACTGAGTATACACCTGACTCACACAGCAGTACGCCACAGTCAGTCAACTCACTGAGTATACACCTGACTCACACAGCAGTATGCCACCTTCAGTCAACTCACTACGTATGCACCGGACTCATATGGCAGTGCGCCACCCTCGGTCAACTCACTGAGTATACACCTGACTCACACAGCAGTACGCCACAGTCAGTCAACTCACTGAGTATACACCTGACTCACACAGCAGTATGCCACCTTCAGTCAACTCACTACGTATGCACCTGACTCACACGGCAGTACGCCACCGTCAGTCATCTCGCTACATTTGCACCTGACAGACACTGTCCTACTCCCTGTGCGTGACAAATACAGAGATCCTTGAGCAATATACGAAACTCTCTTTTCAAAGATTGGCCATATCCATTTTTCAGATTGCTTCAAATCTAATAAAGTTATTTAAGTGAGTTTGTTTGCATCAGTTGAAATTGAATTTGTCCTCTTTAGAGGTAAGGTAAGCATAATGTTTAACGATACGCTCTCAGAGGGGGAGTTATACACCTTAAATAAGTGGTTTATTCTGTGTCAACCTAATTCTGGCTTGTTGCGACAGATATGCTCAACTACACCTTCAACATCTACGACGAGGGCAACACGTTAGAAGTGGTAACTAATGCAGGTTTGTATGGACTCGCTATCTAATTAACTTGTGGTGAAGTCAGATAGAGTTAATATATGTCTGTCAAATAATCACCCCTCATGGATCCTCTAGACGTGGGATGAGCCATGTTTAACCCTCGATATGATTTTGGATAATATGATCCTGTATCCAGGATCCCATGGGACACACGTGGCGGGGATCACGGCCGGATACTTCCCTGATGATCCTGTTAGATCCGGGGTTGCTCCGGGAGCTCAGATCGTAGCAATCAAGATTGGCGACACACGGCTGGGCTCCATGGAAACAGGCTCCGCTCTTGTTCGAGCAGTAAGGATGGCTCAGCTCTTGGGTTGTCTTGCATTTACTCGGTTGCCGTCTGACTCATATTGTGTCTGGCCTCACTCGTGTGTTTGCCAGTATTTCTGTGTCTCAACCTGGGTTACCTGTGTCTCAGATGGTGCGTGTCATGGAGCTGCCATGTGACCTCGTCAATTTCAGCTATGGAGAAGGTGCCCAGTGGCCAAACGCAGGGTAGGTGCAGCTTCTCCAGCACTCCTCACCAACCTCAATCGAAGTTGTCCACTTGGTAAGAACCCAGACTCACCTCTGTGTTTGTGTGTGTAGTCGTGTGTGCGACGTGTTCTCCGAGGCAGTCAGCGAGGGGTCATCTTCGTTTCCAGCGCTGGCAATAATGGCCCGGCATTGTCCACGATGGGGGCACCAGGTGGCACCACTGATGCACTCATAGGTGACTCGTATATAAATGATGATCTGACCCCCTCATTGATAACAGATGACTCGCGATGGTATCACTGTTGTAATCGGCATCATGTATTGGCATCAGTCTACAATGTAAATCGTCTTTACTTAAGCAGGGGTGGAGGGCTCTGCCCCTGGATGCCCGTGATGCCGGCTAATATATCTCTCACTCCAAATCATGAATTTATCTTAACCTTTAGGCTCATTTGATTTGTCCTCTATGATGATGTTTGGGTAAGATATTGGTAACCCCTAACAGTACCAGTGAATGGTTTTGCATGACATGAGAGGTTGAAGTAAGATGTTGGGATGCATCAGGTGTGGGAGCGTATGTCTCGCCTGAGATGATGGCCGCCGAGTACTCGCTACGAGAGAAGCTGCCGGCCACCCAGTACACCTGGTCCTCTCGTGGTCCTGCGTGAGATCACTTTCTCTCGTCATCATCTCTATAATGGGCATCATTCAGTTGACGTTCTTCCCTTCACGTGTTGTGTGTGTATGTGTGTTCAGACATGACGGAGCCCTGGGAGTGTGTATCAGCGCACCAGGGGGCGCCATTACCACCGTACCTAACTGGACTCTCCGGGGCTCGCAGCTCATGAATGGGACCAGCATGAGTTCCCCCAACGCCTGCGGCTGTATTGGTAATCACTCTACTCTCTTGTGGCTATCAGCAAACTCAAAGATGCTCATTGTATCTTAGAGAATTTCCATAGAGACTTTTTCATTTCTTGGATTTTTCCAATTATGTTTTCAATATATTTTTCTTTGGTGTGAATTTTTCGTGATTTTTTTTCCTCACATAGGTAATATTTGTGATTCACCTACAAGTTTTCATTAATCTAATGGCATTGATATTTGTGTGTTGTCAGCATTGATTCTATGTGGTATGATGTTTGTGTGTTGTCAGCATTGATTCTATGTGGTATGACGTTTGTGTGTTGTCAGCATTGATTCTATGTGGTATGACGTTTTTGGTATGACGATTCTTTGGTATGTTTGTGTTGTCAGCATTGATTCTATGTGGTATGACGTTTGTGTGTTGTCAGCATTGATTCTATGTGGTATGACGTTTGTGTGTTGTCAGCATTGATTCTATGTGGTATGACATTTTGTGTGTTGTCAGCACGATTCTTTGGTATGTGTGTTGTCAGCATTGATTCTATGTGGTATGACGTTTGTGTGTTGTCAGCATTGATTCTATGTGGTATGACGTTTGTGTGTTGTCAGCATTGATTCTATGTGGTATGACGTTTGTGTGTTGTCAGCATTGATTCTATGTGGTATGACGTTTGTGTGTTGTCAGCATTGATTCTATCTGGTATGACGTTTGTGTGTTGTCAGCATTGATTCTATCTGGTATGCGGGACAAGGACTTGCCTTACTCACCATTCAGTATTCGGCGCGCTCTGGAACACACAGCAGTGCCTGTAGATGGCGTGGAGAAGTTCGCTTTAGGCCATGGATTAATTCAGGTGGCTGCTTTGAATGTTTCTCTACCAACTGCTTAGAATGCCACCCCCCCCCCCCCTCTCCCCCCCCCCCCACTACCCACTAGGTCGGTCATCAACAGTAAAGTATACATTGATTGTGTGTGTTTAGGTAGATAAAGCATTTGATTACCTGACCAGCTACACTGTAGTACCTGACACCAACGTACGGTATATGTGTTGTCATGTGGCAATGGACAACGAGGGATCTATCTGAGGGAAACATACCAACTGACTCAGCCAACCGAGTGCGTCGTCACTGTGGAGCCTGTGTACATGGAGGACAGCACCAGTAGGTGTACTCAGTGAACTCTACATGCGCCCTGCCATCCATAAAGTTCTCAGTGAACTCTACATGCACACTGTCACCCATAAAGTACTCAGTAAACTCTACATGCACACTGTCACCCATATAGTACTTAGTGAACTCCACATGCACCCTGTCACCCATAAAGTACTCGGTGAACTCTACATGCACCCTGTCACCCATAAAGTACTTTGTGAACTCCACATGCACCCTGTCACCCATAAAGTACTCGGTGAACTCTACATGTACCCTGTCACCCATAAAGTACTTGGTGAAATTCACATGCACCCTGTCACCCATAAAGTACTTGGTGAACTCCACATGCACCCTGTAACCCCATAATGCACTAAGAGACTTGCCTCCCCTTTTTGAGCATGTATGATATTCAGAGGTAATAACTTTTGTTATTATTTTGTGGAGTTGTGACTTGAGATACAAAAGAAGTCGTTGTTTGATGTCGTTTGGTGTCACCGTGGCAACTGCACGTAGTTATGTGTCATAAAACTACTAAACAGACAGAAAAATTGGAATCCCTAGCTCTGTCAAAGCTGTCGTAGTTGATGTAGCTAACAGGAGATCCAGACGTGCTTCATCAGAGTATACGTCTGTTTGCAACAGAACCGCAGGAGAAGATCGAGTTTGACATGCAGTTGGCGCTGACCTGCGACGTCTCCTGGGTCCACTGCCCCTGTCATCTACAGCTCATGAACATGCCTCGCTCTGTCACGGTCAAGGTCGACCCCACTGCTCTGCCACACGGAGCTCACCACACAGAGGTCAGCATAAACACGTGGTCCCTTGGGGGCGGAGGGGGCACTTGTTGGATCAAATGGTATCAGGATCAAATGTAAACATTGTCATTGTTGAGTGAGAATGATACAAAGCTAAATGTGCCATTGTTGAAGTGTTCACAGAGAGGTTCAAACAATGTCATTGTCAGAGAGGAGAATAACAAGGGTAAACTGTGCCATTATTGGAGGGGGTACTACAGATGCATTCAGTGCCATTATTGGAGGGGGCACTACAAGAGTGAAACGTTTCATTGGTAGTTGCCCTTTGTTATAGGTAGAACAAAAGGGTAATAGATGTTGAGTTTTTACGGCTTTGAGAGTTAATGGACTCCAATTTCACAGTGAAACGGAGGATCCCAAGTTTAAACTGGTATCAAATCTGCTTCCAATTGGTATTTGTGGGGTCTACAAGGTAAAACTAGAGCAATGTAGGGCAGGGGTATCAACATATGAGATTAATAATAAGTTCTCACTTGAAATGTCATTTTACATTGTGTCAATATTATATCATGGTTTGTTTCTATCTGTGTCAGGTCAAAGGTTATGACCTGGCCTGCCCTGAGCGGGGTCCTGTCTTCAGGATTCCCATCACTGTTGTCATGCCAGAAAAGTAAGCTCCTTTGTAACATGTTTAACCTAGACATCCTAGCGTGACATCACTGTGAAAGTGTTCACTCTTCAATGGTGTATTGATGGGAATTCTTAGTGTTTTGACTCTTTGACTTTGCTTCCTGTAATCTTCCTCAAGTTTGATTGCATGCAACCAGGTTGGATGACAAGACACATGCCTTGACCTGCTCCTGTGTGACCTTCACCCCTGGTCAGGTGCGCCGGCACTTCATCAGCGTACCCGAGGGATGTACCTGGGCAGGTGGGTGTCTCCTCCCTAACGAGGAGGGTGCTATCTGATGACACCACTTGGACATAAGCAGGGCTTAATGTCACCTTTCCCTCAACCAAAGTCAGTTCTGTGTATAAAGGCCCTGTAAGCATGGTAAGTTGTAGCCAGGGATCAGGGTTAAGCTGTAGTCAGAGATCGGCGGTAAGTTGTAGCTAGGGATCAGGAGTTAGCTGTTGCCAGGGATCGTGGGTAAGTTGTAGCCAGGGATTGGGGTTAAGTTGTAGCCATGGATCAGGGGTAAGCTGTAGCCAGGGATCGGGGGTAAGTTGTAGCCAGGGATCGGGGGTTAGCTGTAGCCAGGGATCGGGGTTAAGTGCAATGACCATGGAAGTGGATGGTGATTTCTTCACACAACTGCTATTTCTGAATAACAAGTGTTGACATCCGTAGTTTATCTTTTGAGACGGGTCAGACTAGATATCTAATCAGCTGTTTTCTCCGTTCTGTTGCTGTTGTTTGTGATGTGCTTGTGACGCCCTCTAGTGCTCCGACTGAGCTCCCTCAGCCCGGCGTTACGGCCACGCTTCCTTCTCTACGCACTTCAGCTCGCCCCTAACACCCAGATCAAACGCGATGCCTTCAAGAAATACGTGACCCTGGCCGCACTGGGTTGTCACACAGTCCAGTTTAATGTCATTGTAAGTCATGACCTCAAGGTCAAGGTCACCAGCAGCATCCTGGCATTTCACGAGAGAATGCCAGGATGTTCTGGATGACGTGATAAGCTGTGTGTTCTTCTAACGGTGGTCGTGTGTGTATTTCAGTGCTTAACGTGCGCTCCTTGTCCGTTGACCTGGCTTCCCGCTACATGGTTCATTGTGTGCAACTCGGCCCCCTCCTAGCTAGTAAAGCCAGACAATTCGAAGAGTTCTTGGCCCTTGATAAACTGGGGACATCCACTCATTCCTTCCCTGTTAATGTGAGTAGGACCATTATATTTACCTGCTTTTATGCTAAGAAATTGATAGTATGGTATATATGGTGGGATGGCTGTGTCCTTTAGTGGCAGACCTCCCCCTGCACACACTGCCCATGCAGAGGTTGGCTGTGTCCTTTAGTGGCAGATTTCCCCCTGCACACACTGCCCCATGCAGAGGTTTTGCCAATGAATTCCTATCTCTTTATCTCTTGCACCCAATTGTTTCATTAACTCTTAGTTAATCATTATTACTTTAATCAATTGGTGTGATTTAATTAACTTACACTTGAGTTCCAATCAAATTCTCTCACCATTGATGACTGTTACTTGTAGGTTAACGATGTGGCATTAATCTCCTGTTCTTCCTTTCTGTCATCCCAATGATCACATGCCAATCAACCCATCACTGTATATGCATAGTTTTTATATATATATATATATATATATATATATATATATATATATATATATATATATATATATATATATATATATATATATATATATATATATATATATATATATATATATACATATACATATATATATATCTTTAAAGTTGTGGTATCTACAATTCATTGTTATTTATGAACACTAATCTTTGCATGACCTTCATAGAGGCCGTAAGGTCACAGGTCTTACTGATATTTAACATGCCACCATTTTAATCTTGTAGATGTTAATGAGATGTGTCCGTTGTGATTAGGGTGGGGTAACGTTGGAGTTGACTGTAGCCAAGTGGTGGGCCAACCTAGGTGATGTCCAGATGGACTACAGTCTCACTTTCCATGGCTTACTCCCAGATGACCTTAACATCACCATGGTAGGGTCAAGGTCATTCTCTTTTGAACCACTCAGGTGCACTATTGGTGGCAATGTGAAGGAAAATGATTAATTCTTTATTTACTTACAAATATTATGTAAAAATATGTAATTGTAAAACAGTATTTGATTGGAAAGCAGATCATTTTCTGTGATGCATTTGTCAGTTGATGTTTGATGTTGGATGTGGCTGAACTTGACCTTTCTGTGTCTGAACAGCACGCTGCTGATGGAATTCATCGCGTTAACGTCAAATCAGCTCTGCAGCAGGAAGAACTCAACCCCTCCATTACTCTCAAGCAACACATACAGCCCCTCAGGTGGCCAAATCAATCCTTACTCTCAAGCAACACATACAGCCCCTCAGGTGGCCAAATCATTCCTTACTCTCAAGCAACACATACAGCCCCTCAGGTGGCCAAATCAATCCTTACTCTCAAGCAACACATACAGCCCCTCAGGTGGCCAAATCAATCCTTCCTTTCTAACAACACAATCAGCCCTGCTGGTGGCCGAATTTGTTCTTGCTCTCAAACAACAATTATACAATGACCTAATCTCAAGAAAGTTTTGAGGATATTTTGAGTTTATTAAGATGAGTTTCCCACCTGGCTATGACTAGTCAGATGTTATTAAGATGAGTTTCCTGCCTAACAATGACTAGTCAGCTGTCAATAAGATGAGTTTCCCGCCTGACAACGACCAATCAGCTGTTATTAAGATGAGTTTCCTGCCTGGCAATGACTAGTCAGCTGGTGTGTGTATAGGCCGGTGGAGAGTAAGGTGCGGTGTCTAGGTGCGGACAGAGACGGTCTCATCAACCACAGACAGATCTACGCCCTCGAGTTGGTGTACAGCTTCAGTAAGGCCAAGGCGGGGGAGCTGGTGCTCGACTGCAGTCAGCTGAGTGACGTGCTGTATGAGTCTGAATACGAGTCGCAACTCTTCATGTTGTTTGACAGCAACAAGCAACTTGTCGGCACGTGGGACGCCTTCCCCAACCAGGTGTGACGCGCCGCCTAATGCTGTGCAGTTGTCATTTTACGCACAAATAACCTTTATAGGAAGTAGAGCGTTATTTGTTCTCATGGCATCTTTCAAATGTTGTTTATTCACGTGTAGCCATTTCACTCACTAGTTGAAAGTGAACTTGTCATGTTTCCACCTGGCTCTGTAACACAGGTTGTTGATTCGTGTTGCGTGTACAGAAGATGTACAGCGTGAAGGTGGAGAAGGGTGATTACACAGTGCGAGGCCAGGTGAGGCATGAACGCCGCGAGCTCCTCGACCGACTCAAGGACGTGGCTCTCCTCGTCTCTCACAAGCTGGCCAGTAACGTCAGCATGGACTGCTACGCCACACACGCCAACGCGCTGCTGGCCAGTAAGAAGATGTCAACGATCAGCGTGGTGCCGCGACGAAGCTGTCCCATCTTCATCACCCCACTATCTGATGACAAGTGCGCTCTCTTACAAACGCCATATCTAATCTTAATGGACTTTCTAATCTCTCTCCCAATTAATACATGGCTTATGTGAAACAAAGTTTTTATATTGAATGCATGGTTGAGTTCTGAAATTCTGGTTTCCACCCATCTCGTCACTTCACGTTGTTTTGTCACAGGTTACCTAAGGGAGTCGTCGCTGGGCAGTACCTGTGTGGTTCCATCACTTACTCCAACAACGAGCTCGGCAAGAAGGCTGTGAGTCCTCTAACACACTGATAGCAATAAGCTCAGTGCTGGCATGGTTACTATCATATTTCATGAATAAGTAACTTGTGACTAGGTAGGATATGATATTCATATAAGGTCATATATTGGATAGGATATTCATATAAAGGTCATATATTGGATATGATATTCATATAGAGGTCATATATTGGATATGATATTCATATAGAGGTCATATATTGGATATGATATTCAATTACGGTTCATATATTGGATATGATATTCATATAGAGGTCATATATTGGATATGATATTCATATAGAGGTCATATATTGGATATGATATTCATATAGAGGTCATATATTGGATATGATATTCATATAGAGGTCATATATTGGATATGATATTCATATAGAGAGGTATGATAATATTGGATATGATATGATATTCAATTACAGTTTATATATTGGATATGATATTCATATAGAGGTCATATATTGGATATGATATTCAATTACAGTTCATATATTGGATATGATATTCATATAGAGGTAATATATTGGATATGATATTTATATAGAGGTATATATTGGATATGATATATTGTTTATATATTGGATATGATATTCATATACAGTTTATATATTGGATATGATATTCAATTACAGTTCATATATTGGATATGATATTCATATAGAGGTCATATATTGGATATGATATTCATATAGAGGTCATATATTGGATATGATATTCAATTACAGTTCATATATTGGATATGATATTCATATAGAGGTCATATATTGGATATGATATTCAATTACAGTTCATATATTGGATATGATACTCATATAGAGGTCATATATTGGATATGATACTCATATAGAGGTCATATATTAGATATGATATCTATATAGAGGTCATATATTAGATATGATATCTATATAGAGGTCATATATTGGATATGATACTCATATAGAGGTCATATATTGGATATGATATTCATATAGAGTTCATATATTGGATATGATACTCATATAGAGGTCATATATTGGATATGATATTCAATTACAGTTCATATATTGGATATGATAATCATATAGAGGTCATATATTAGATATGATATTTATATAGAGTTAACAACTGCGTGTGGATTTCAGGAATCCTACCCATTTAAATATGTGATCACGGAATCGCCCAAGAAAAGCAAGTCCAATGGAAACGGCTCTTCTTCAACCAAATCTCGTAAGGATGGCGAGAAAACAAAGGAGGAGGAGTTAGCAGAGGCAGTCAGAGACCTCAAGATTTCTTGGATCAGCAAGTATGGCTTTATGTCTGTGGATAACATCTCATTTACGACATCACTTCCGTGGATTACATCTCATTTAAAGCATCACTTCCGTGGATTTCATCTCATTTAACGACCTTCCAAAAATTAGAAAAATATACATTACATACTTTTGGCTTGAGTAACATCACTCCATATCTACAGATATTGAAGAATATGTAATATTTGTTTTGCATTTTGACATAGTCTGGTTTGTTGTTGATGTGGCTGGACGTTGGGTGTTACCAGGTTGGATGATGGCCAGGCTCTGTACCAGGAGTTACAGCATGAGTTCAACGACCATCTCCCTCTCCACGTCGCTTTCCTGCACAGCCTTGACACGGACAAGGTAAACTCCTCCCCCTTTTCTGCATGGCCTTGACACGGACAAGGTAAACTCCTCCCCCTTTTCTGCATGGCCTTGACACGGACAAGGTAAACTCCTCCCCCTTTCCTGCACAGCCTTGACAGGGACAAGGTAAACTCCTCCCCCTTTTCTGCATGGCCTTGATTCTGAATGTGTAAACTCCACCCCCTTCCCTACACAACCTTGACACTCACAGTGCAAACTCCTCCCCTTTCCCTTAACAGCCTTGAAACTGATGAAATAAACTCCTCCTCCTTCCCTTAACAGCCTTGACAGTGACATTGAGTCCTCCCACTATCATGTACCTACACCATTAGGCACCTCCCCTTTATTATTGGTTGCTGTGTGTAGAAGCGCAGTGAGAAGCTGGAAGGGATTGTAGCTGTGTCGCGGCTCGTCGTTTCTAAGGTGGACCAGCCCGCCTTGCTCTCGTACTGCGGTATCAAGACGGACAACCGACCCGAAGCCGCCACCATTAAAACGTAGATATCCATTGTCTCCTACTCATAGCAATCACACATTGTGCTTCATGTTTGTCCATTCATCGTAGGCTGGGTGTTTCTCTCTCTCTCACTGGCACGTCTCTGTGTACAGTGAGATGGAGCGCCAGAAGACGACTCTGGTCGACGGCCTCGTACGGCTGGGTTGTGCTCAGGCTGATCTAATTCTGGACGAGAAGCGCACTGGCAAGGATGAGCCGGACTTTCCCTCGCTAGACGACCTCAATAACATAGTGACGGAGGCTCAGAAGTGGAGTGACCTCTCAGACTCCAAGGTACACCTTATGAGGTGCTGGGTGCAATGTGGTGGGTGGGATGTGGTGGTGGAGGGGTTGGGTGGCATGTGGTGGGAGAGGTGGTGGTATAAATGAATTATACGTAAATTGTATTATAATATAACGTTTGATAGCTTTCACAGTCTATATCAGAGTCCTCAGAGACAGAATTTGTCATCTGTTGTCACAAAATATAGGTCCTCTGTTAGGGCGTTCGTGAAATGAATACAATGTTTAGTCAGTGTAGCAATTTGCCGTCTGGTTAAACTCGTTGCAACAAAACTTTGTTGTCTGATTAGTTTGGTTGGTAAACTGTTCCATGTGCTGATTTATTACTTGATGAAAGGTTTGTGGTGTGTGCTGGTGAGAGGTTTGATCGTATTGTGGTGTGTGCTGGTGAGAGGTTTGATCGTATTGTGGTGTGTGCTGGTGAGAGGTTTGATCGTATTGTGGTGTGTGCTGGTGAGAGGTTTGATCGTATTGTGGTGTGTGCTGAGGTGAGGTTTGATCGTATTGTGGTGTGTGTTGATTCAGGGCAGCCAGCTTCTTATCCGACAAGCCATAGCCAACGGACGCCATAGCACTGCGCTCAAACTCCTCCAGAAATTAGCCGAGGACAAGCCCTCCAAGGAAATCGACCAGCGTATTTTACAGGTAAAATGTCAACTCTACATGGGGGAGGTTGTGTGTAGGGGGAGGTGGCATGTAGGGGTGAGGTGGTGTGCAGGGCGAGGTGGCATGTAGGGGGAGGTGGCATGTAGGGGGAGGTGGCATGTAGGGGTGAGGTTGTGTGTAGGGGGAGGTGGTGTGTAGGGGTGAGCTGGCGTGTAGGGGGAGGTAGCGTGTAGGAAGAGGTAGCATGTAGGGAGAGGTAGCGTCTAGGGGGAGGTGGCATGTAGGGAGAGGTAGCATGTAGAGAGAGGTAGCGTCTAGGGGGAGGTGGCGTGTATGGGTATGTAGCGTGTAGGGGGAGGTAGCGTGTAGGGGGAGGTGGCATGTAGGGAGAGGTAGCATGTAGAGAGAGGTAGCGTCTAGGGAGAGGTAGCGTCTAGGGGGAGGTAGCGTGTATGGGGATGTAGCATGTAGGGAGAGGTAGTGTGTAGGGAGAGGTAGCGTGTAGGGGGAGGTGTCATGTAGGGGGAGGTGGCATGTAGGGAGAGGTAGCATGTAGAGAGGTAGCGTCTAGGGGGAGGTGGTGTGTAGGGAGAGGTAGCGTCTAGGGGGGAGGTGGCGTGTAGGGGGAGGTAGCGTGTAGGGATGCACTTCATCGCCTTGAGTGTATAGAACATAAATGTGATACTGGCTCACGTAGAATACAGCTCTTGTTTCTCTACGGTCCAGTAACTGTGTTTCAGTTGTTCACATTGCTCGGCTGGGATCACTGCGTTGAGAGGCAGAAGAACATCATGTTGGCCAAGTACCCCACCTCGTACAGGCCATTCTGATGTCTCTGGCTGGTGTAGGTCAATTTGCCTGTGATAACAGACACCTCACAGTGCACATCTACCACCTCACAGTCCACATCTAACACCCCACAGTCCACATCTACCACCTCACAGTCCACATCTACCACCTCACAGTCCACATATAACACCCCACAGTCCACATCTACCACCTCACAGTCCACATATAACACCCCACAGTCCACATCTACCACCTCAGTCCACATCTACCACCTCACAGTGCACATCTACCACCTCACAGTGCACATCTACCACCTCACAGTCCACATCTACCACCTCACAGTCCACATCTACCACCTCACAGTCCACATCTAACACTTCACAGTCCAAGAAACACACCTCATAGTTCATATCTGTCACCTCATAGTCCACTCCATACACCTCACTGTCCACATCTTAAGTTGTGTACACTACATATATGTAAACACCCAGAGGAATATGCACTAGAGTTGGTGTCAAATTTACTTTTTATTTCTTTATGTTTCAATGCCTTAATTACCTGGTGTTAGAGTATCATTGAAATATTCTATAAGACTATCTATGATTCAACGCAAGCCGTCCACGTCGATGGGAGCCTGTAGTTATTGATATGTCACAGGAAGCAATGAGTTTCAATGATGTTTGGTCCCTTCAGAATGCATTTGCCAGGGAACTTATCAATGAATAAACTTTGTAACTGTTTAAGCTGTAAGTGTCATATTTAATGTGTAACATTTCGTCGAGTAACGTCCCAGGCTTACTTATGTATGAACATTGTCTGACTTTCATTGTGAAGTCATGTATGTAAATTTCAATCCACCTACAAAAAGTGCAAGTTGCAACAAACATGTTTCATCACATTAAGAGACTATGCAAAGGTTTACCTTGGTCAGGTATGTTTACTATGAAGTAGACTTAGGGTGCCCAGATGCCTTGTTTCTGACAGTAGACTCAGGGTATATCTCACTGTCTTAGATGTCCTGTTTAATGTTTCAACCAGCTTGTCACACAGAACAGACTTCAGGAGCTATTCACATATAATTCATGATATAAACTCGTATGTATGTCTGTAGAACAGGTGTGTCTGTGTTGTAGTCATTACGCTTGGTTTTATACGAAGTTAATGTTGTATTGTATGGAGTAAGAATTCGCCTGTTATAATGAATATAACTCAATAAATGTTTCCATGGATTGCATCAGATGATGTTCAGTTTTATCAGACCAAACACACAAAGAATTTCTTCAACAGTGGTTTTAAGTACCACTAATTTGACTTCGAGAGATGGACTTTCTTGATCAGTATGTTCCTTTGAACATATGTATACAAGCAATCAAGTGTTCGAATGAGCATCCGTAAATAATGAACGTGGGTTCCATGAAGGAAGTTGATGACTGATGAAGTTAATGTATGGGCTTGTTGTGGTGAATGGAAGGTTATACAAGTGATGGAGAGAGGGAGGCAGTGGAGGGTTATTGATGCGGGTGGAGAGAAGCAGTGGAGGGTTATTGATGCGAGTGGAGAGGCAGTGGAGGGTTATTGATGCGGGTGGAGAGAGTGGAGGGTTATTCATGTGGGTGGAGAGGCAGTGGAGGGATTCTTTTATGTGGGTTGAGGGGCAGTGGAGGGTTATCCATTCGGATGGGTGAGAGTGAGAGTTTATTATACAATGTGGTGGAGCACGGGTGGGGGTTGTGCTGGTTGTGATTAGTGTGAGAGAATAATAAATCACATTCATCCTGATTGGGCATACAATTTTGAAGTAAACAACAGAGTTGTTGCTTTCCTCGAATATACTTAATCTATAATCCACAAATTAACGGCATCATCAATGTTATAAGCAAGAACAATTTGTGGCTTAATCAAACTAAGCTGCATTTATGTTGGTCGTTGGACTATCAATTTCATCGACGAATCGTCGCCGATGGTCATTATGTTATGTTATCCCATACATTGCCGAATCGTGGTATCATCATCCGCAAAAACGAAGACTGTCTGTAGTTAGCTATTCTCTTGGAGGGATCGGTGACATAGTTTAACTCCATTGTGTTGAGACGTGGTTATTTAATACGGAGATCTGTCAACGTCATATTTTTTAAGGGAAAGAATTCTTGTTAATATTCCGGCATGTTGTGCATCTGTAAGCGCATGCGCAGCAAGTGCCTACAGTATTCTGGAAGCAGAAATATGCAGTGTTTTGCACACACATAGCGGTTTGTTTTAGATGGTTATGGTCTATAGACCTGTATTCAGTGAATATTACTGGTTTAAGCACTTTTCTTTTGGAATACGAGTAGTTTGGGTGTATTGAAGAGGAGATTGGCGACCAAAAGCTTGTCTGTTATGCTGGACGTTGAGTGACATTTTGCCAGGCACTCGACTGCTCGAGTCAGCAGCCACTGTGAGTGCTCTCAGAATGTTTTACGTTTATTGCGTTGGTTAGATGTACGCTTCTTTAAATCGCAGGTTAAAAAGTTCATTTGCATAATTTAGGAACGTCCCTACATTTTTCTTGTTTTTCCGTTTTTTCCTGATTATCGAATCGAGGAGAATCGTTCAATGGATACATGAATTGATCAATTGATACGAGTTAGCTGATCGAGTCACCTCATCGACGCTGTCATTGACGGATTGAAATCAGTCAGTTGATCATCGCCCGATAAAAAGCATTTTGTTCTGTCAGGGAATATGAGCTTGAAGGGGTTGTGGATGTTTGTATGCTCCCTACTCTCTGGTTGTCTAAATTATCACATCTGAACCTG
Source organism: Urechis unicinctus (assembly GCA_034190875.2). Taxonomy (NCBI): domain Eukaryota; kingdom Metazoa; phylum Annelida; class Polychaeta; order Xenopneusta; family Urechidae; genus Urechis; species Urechis unicinctus. Next base: position 35,564,254 of record CM067348.1, on the reverse strand, counting down.
AGACTCCTCTTGTTGCTGTATAACTATAAAGTCCAAAGTCCCAATGTGTCCTTTTGCTAAGTGATCTGAAGTAGACTCATGATTAAAGGTCAGCCACCAGAGGGAGGATATGGAAGGCATATTGTATTACACATTCATATCTGGTGTAGATCATTTTTATAACCCAAAGACTCGGTTGATGTGATGCTGCTATTGGATTTATTTTTGTTACTGCAACAGTGCAAGTATTTCCCTCGGGTATATCAATTCATTGGAGACCCCTGTTCTTGTTGTTTCAGGTGGGTCCTTCCAGAATGAATGAAGAAGTTCTCTTTGATGATGTGTATGAGCTGTGTGAGGTCATTGGCAAGTAAGTCCAGCTTTATGGATTTCCGGTCATCTGGCCAGCATGTGTGTACTATTCCAGTTGATGTGGAGACTTGTCCACCAAGATGCTCCAGATATAAAGCTCTGAAATGTCATCATTATCTCATTGTTTACGCCACTTATGCTGTTCAATGTACACGTACATTCAGTATTGTGATTATTGTTAAACCCGGCTTAATTGTTATTATGTGCTAATTAAGTAAATATTCAGCCATGTTTGTGTAACCTCTGCCCCATCTGACACCTTCATCACCAGTCTGTCCTGTTTCTCAGGGGTCCGTTCAGTATTGTTAGACGATGTCTCCATCGGGACACAGGACATCAGTTTGCTGTCAAAATTGTTGATGTTGGCAAATTCACAGGCAGTCCTGGTCTGACCACTGAAGGCAAGTTTCATCTTTCACCCTGTGTAACCTGACCCAGTATGCTTTCTGGAATGCAGGTTACTTCTCCAGTTATATTACTCCAGTTTGCAATGACATATGATGTACTTGCCTGGTATAGCAATTGGTAATGGAAGATAGTCTCATTCAGTTGCATGCACCTCCTCCCACTTTACCCTAGGGTAGACTTATGCATTGTGTTCTGAACTGTAGACTTGAAGCGTGAAGCTGGGATCTGTCACATGTTGAAGCACCCTCACATCGTGGAGTTGCTGGAGACATACAGCAGTGATGGAATGCTTTACATGGTGTTTGAATAGTAAGTCCCTTCCTATGGCTGCTATAATTGCCAGGGTGAAAGACCCTAGTCGGGATGACAAAGTGACCACATCTTAATATAGTGACAATATCACGATGATGAAGTGACAACGTTACAATGTGAAGTGACCACTTGTTGCAATGATGAAGTGACCTCATATCACAATGATGAAGTGACCTCATGTCACAATGATGAAGTGACCTCATGTCACGATGATGAAGTGACCTCATGTCACAATGATGAAGTGACCACATGTCAAAATGATGAAGTGACTGCTTGTCATTATAAAGTTACCCCTTGTCACAATGTGACCACCTGTTACTATGATGAAGTGACAAGATGGAGTATGTTGTTTCTTGCAGCATGGAGGGAGCTGACCTCTGCTTTGAGATTGTCAAGCGCGCCTCTGCTGGGTTCGTTTACAGTGAGGCTGTAGCCAGGTGAGTTGTTCCTCCTTCCTTGGGTTGATCAGCTAATCCAAGTGTGTCTATGGATGACGGGTGACTGATTGCGGGTGTGTATATGGATGACGGGTGACTGATTGCGGGTGTGTCTATGGATGACGGGTGACTAACGGCAGGTGTGTCTATGGATGACGGGTGACTAACGGCAGGTGTGTCTATGGATGACGGGTGACTGATTGCGGGTGTGTATATGGATGACGGGTGACTGATTGCGGGTGTGTCTATGGATGATGGGTGACTAACGGCAGGTGTGTCTATGGATGACGGGTGACTAATGGCAGGTGTGTCTATGGATGACTGGTGACCGACTGCAGGTGTGTCTATGGATGATGGGTGACCGACAGCAGGTGTGAATGAGATAAATGGTGCAGCCAGTTGTGTGTCTATCATAAGCAGTGAAGACAGATGTGATGGTAGGAGGTGTGTGTGTGTGTGCAGTCACTACGTGTTGATGAGTGGATTACAGCTGTAGGAGGTGTGTTTGTGTGCAGTCACTACGTGTTGATGAGTGGATTTCAGCTGTAGGAGGTGTGTGTGTGTGCAGTCACTACGTGTTGGTGTGTGGATTACAGCTGTAGGAGGTGTGTGTGTGTGCAGTCACTACGTGTTGGTGTGTGGATTACAGCTGTAGGAGGTGTGTGTGTGTGCAGTCACTACGTGTTGGTGCATTGATTACAGCTGTAGGAGGTGCAGTGTGCAGTACAGCTGTACAGTGTTGTGTGTGGATTACAGCTGTAGGAGGTGTGTGTGTGTGCAGTCACTACGTGTTGATGTGTGATTACAGCTGAATGGATGGATTCAGCTGTAGGAGGTGTGTGTGTGTGCAGTCACTACGTGTTGGTGTGTGGATTACAGCTGTAGGAGGTGTGTGTGTGTGCAGTCACTACGTGTTGGTGTGTGGATTACAGCTGTAGGAGGTGTGTGTGTGTGTGCAGTCACTATGTGTTGATGTGTGATTACAGTGTAGGAGGTGTGTGTGTTACAGCTGTAGGAGGTGTGTGTGTGTGTGCAGTCACTACGTGTTGATGCGTGGATTACAGCTGTAGGAGGTGTGTGTGTGTGCAGTCACTACGTGTTGGTGTGTGCATTGATTACAGCTGTAGGAGGTGTGTGTGTGTGCAGTCACTACGTGTTGATGCGTGGATTACAGCTGTAGGAGGTGTGTGTGTGTGCAGTCACTACGTGTTGGTGCATTGATTACAGCTGTAGGAGGTGTGTGTGCAGTCATTACGTGTTGGTGTGTGGATTACAGCTGTACAAGGTGTGTGTGTGTGCAGTCACTACGTGAAGCAGATCATGGAAGCGCTTCGATACTGCCACAGTAACAACATCGTTCATCGAGACATGAAACCTCACTGCGTTCTCCTCTCCAGTAAGGAGAACTCGGCCCCCGTCAAGCTGGGCGGATTCGGGGTGGCCATCCAAGTTCCGTCTGACAACGGTCGAGTGGCTGGAGGTGATTATTTCGTCTTCATTCCCTCTGTAGCGTTAATGATGCCGGTTGTGTGGGTTCCTTGTGGGTGTTTATAAGGCTTCACATAGGGTCCCCACTGGCAGACACAGACTGCTGTGTGTCAGGGGGGTTAATGATGTAGCTGGTTGGGATGCCCCCTTGTGTGTGACACTGCTGCCATGTACTCTCCATCTCTCTCAACTTGTTGCTATGTTCGGCTGGTTGCTGTCAGTTCAGCGTGTGTAACTTGTGCTATTTGTTTGTGTTTCTTGATTTTTGTGGAATGTATCCTGCCACCTGAGTTGATTTTCTTCTTCCCTGCCTTTTTTCTTTCATTTATATTGCATGGTTTCTGGCGGAGTAATTACATCTTGTTTTTACTTCCTCCCACACTATGATTTGTGTAAGCGTCTGTCGTCTGCTGTTTATGTATGATTTGTCCAGCGTTGCCTTTCATTGTTTTGGTTTTGTTGTCACGTGTCTTTTCAGTTCTCTCAGAAGAGCGTGATTTTGGCACGCAGACTTGGCTCAGTCTAGAGTCAGATAAATGTGGTAAGCTTGGCTTAGTGCCTGATAAATAAGTGTTGACTCAGCTAAGGGTCAGATTAATGTGGTAAGCTTGGATCAGAGTAAGATAAATGTGGTCAGTTTGGCTCAGATAAATGTGGTAAGCTTGGTTCAGATAAGGCTCAGATCAATGCAGTAATCTTGTCAGAGATAAGAGTCCGACAAATGCGGTAAGCTTGTCTGAGAAAAGGGTCAGAAAAATGTGGTGAGCTTGATAGAGATGATGGTCATATAGATGTGGTAAGCTTGGGAGAGATAAGGGTCAGATTAATGCAGTAAGCTTGTCAGAGATAAGTGTCAGATCAATGTGGTAATCTTGGCAGAGATAAGGGTCAGATTAATGCAGTAAGCTTGTCAGAGATAAGTGTCAGATCAATGTGGTAATCTTGGCAGAGATAAGGGTCAGATTAATGCAGTTAGCTTGTCAGAGATAAATGTCAGATCAATGTGGTAAGCTTGGCAGAGATAAGGGTCAGATCGATGTGGTAAGCTTGGCAGAGATAAGGGTCAGATTAATGCAGTAAGCTTGTCAGAGATAAGTGTCAGATCAATGTGGTAATCTTGGGAGAGATAAGGGTCAGATTAATGCAGTAAGCTTGTCAGAGATAAGAGTCAGATCAATGTGGTAATCTTGGCAGAGATAAGGGTCAGATTAATGCAGTTAGCTTGTCAGAGATAAATGTCAGATCAATGTGGTAATCTTGGCAGAGATAAGGGTCAGATCGATGTGGTAAGCTTGACAGAGATAAGGTTCAGATTAATGGAGTAAGCTTGTCAGAGATATGGGTCAGATCGATGTGGTAAGCTTGGCAGAGATAAGGGTCAGATTGATGTGGTAAGCTTTAAGATGCGTGATCTCAGCTTGGGCTGCCTTGAAATGCTTGCTGCTGTCATAATCAGCTACAAATCGTTGCCAGCCTTCAGCATGCTTAGAGTGGATCAGGCTCAGATTAACTGTCCTCTCCAATGCTTGTCTATAGCCGCAAGCGCTTACCTGTAGCCGCAAATGACTACTTGTAGCCGCAAGCGCCTACCTGTAGCCGCAAGCGCCTACCTGTAGCCGCAAATGACTACTTGTAGCCGCAAGCGCCTACCTGTAGCCACAAGTGACTACCTGTAGCCACAAGCGTCTACTTGTAGTCGCAAATGCCTACTTGTAGCCGCAAGCGCCTACCTGTAGCCGCAAATGACTACCTGTTGTCGCAAATGCCTACCTGTAGCCGCAAGCGCCTACTTGTAGCCGCAAGTGCCTACCTGTAACCGCAAGCGCCTACCTGTAGCTGCAAATGACTACCTGTTGTGTACAAAAAATGATGAGGTGAGGGGTGGTGTAGAGTGTGCCCATGTTAAGGGAGGGAATCGGTCTCGACTAGTCTGACCATACAGACGTTGTTGTTGTTGCATAAATGACTCGTTAATACAGTCACAGCTTATATAGCTGTTTTTCTCAATATTGTAATCCTGCATCTATACTAACATCAATTGCTGTTAGTAGTTCACTGCTACTGGTTACCAAGACTACCATGATAACTTACTACCGTGGTGAGTGAAGCCTAAATGGGAAGCTGGATAATGGATGCTGGTATCTAGGGATTTCTCATGTAACCCAGGCGACAGTGGGGTGATGGGGGATATGACCTAGTTCTTCATATCAGTCACACTTAGGTTGTGATATACCCTAGGCATGACACTAAAACATCTCTTTTGTGAGGCTAAGTACCCATGCATGACTCCATCTGCATGAAGAATACCCTTACATGTTATCCATAATGCATTGTGAATGCCGGCCTTTTTCAGCTTGTTTACCTTAACATGTGTTATATGTGCCAGGTCGTATTGGTACCCCACAGTTCATGGCTCCCGAGGTGATCCGCAGAGAACCGTATGGTAAACCGGTCGACGTGTGGGGCTGTGGAGTCCTGCTACATATCCTCCTCAGCGGATCACTTCCCTTCCACGGCACCAAGGAGCGGCTCTTTCACGCCATTCTCCACGGCAACTATAATGTTAGTTTAGGCCAGAAATTATATTGTTTCCAAAGGCTTCCTAGATAAAGAAAATGAATATTTTAAAAAGCCACCTATAATATGATGCCACCTGATATAGTAGACATTTTGTGGAGACATATGTTGATGTTGTTTGTGTCCAGTTGAACACACGATTATGGCAGCACACATCGGATGATGCTAAGGACCTTGTACATCGTATGCTGGATCCTGATCCCAACCAACGCCTCACTATAGAGGAGGTCCTCAGGCATCCTTGGATCAAGGTGCTGCTTCTAACTTAGGCACACACATACACACGTGCACACATTGACATGCTCGTACAATCAGTCACCGACAACTCAGTCACTGACCACATCCATTTCTCAGTCACTGACCACACCCACTTCTCAGTCACTGACCACACCCATTTCTCAGTCACTGACCACACTCACATCTCAGTCACTGACCACACTCACTTCTCAGTCACTGACCACACCCATTTCTCAGTCACTGACCACACCCAATTCTCAGTCACTGACCACACTCACTTCTCAGTCACTGACCACACTCACTTCTCAGTCACTGACCACACCCATTTCTCAGTCACTGACCACACCCACTTATCAGTCACCCACCTCCCCACTAACTCCCCCTTCTTATTGTCTGTTCCTGTCCCCAGGATAAAACACGGACACCCAAGGTACATCTCCACGACACAGTAGAGGAATTAAGAAAATTTAACGCTCGTCGGAAACTCAAGGTATTTCCAGCATTTATATTCTGCCCTGTGTTTTAGAAATTAAACTCATTCACGGAGAATATTGATGAATGTCAAGGTCAGTTTTACATACATGTACTTTGGGATGCTTTGGGTTGTCCTCTGAGATGCCCCCTTGTGTTGACATTGGCTGTGTGTTTTCATCAGGGTGCTGTATTAGCCGCTGTATCGAGCAGTAAATGGAGCACTTTGTATCCACCTCACATCATACAACGGCACGGCAGCATGCAACACATCTCAGACGACGAAATCACCTCACACGGCAGCATGCAACACATCTCAGACGACGAAATCACCTCACACGGTCAGTGATCATCCCCTATCTCACCTCACACAGTCAGTGATCATCCCTTATCTCACCTCACAGTCAGTACTCCTCCCTTATCTCACCTCACAGTCAGTACTCCTCCCTTCTCTCCCCTCACAGTCAGTACTACTCCCTTCTCTCACCTCACAGTCAGTACTACTACTCTCTTCTCTCACCTCACAGTCAGTACTACTCCCTTCTCTCACCTCACAGTCAGTACTACTCCCTTCTCTCTCACCTCTTAGTCAGTACTACTCCCTTCTCTCAGTCAGTACTACTCCCTTCTCTCACCTCACAGTCAGTACTACTCCCTTCTCTCACCTCACCTCACAGTCAGTACTACTCCCTTCTCTCACCTCACAGTCAGTACTACTCCCTTCTCTCACCTCACAGTCAGTACTACTCCCTTCACCTCTCACCTCACAGTCACACCTACAGTACTCCTCCCTTCTCTCACCTCACAGTCAGTACTACTCCCTTCTCTCACCTCACAGTCTACTACTCCCTTCTCTCACCTCACACAGTCAGTACTACTCCCTTCTCTCGCCTCACAGTCAGTACTCCTCCCTTCTCTCACCTCAGTCAGTACTACTCCCTTCTTTCACCTCACAGTACTACCCCCTTCTTTTCTCTCAGTCCTCATCCTCACAGTCAGTACACTATCTCACCTCAGTCTACTACTCCCTTCTCTCACCTCAGTCACCTACTACTCCCTTCTCTCACCTCACAGTCAGTACTCCCTTCTCTCACCTCACACAGTATTCCTCCCTCTCTCACCTCACACAGTCAGTACTCCTTTATCTCACCATGAACGTTCTGCTGTACCCCTAATCTCAACAAGGGTAACTGTCTTGGGCATTCTAATCCCTCTGTTCTTAAATTATTCTATACCTCCCTTGATCACTCCCTTCTCTCACCTCACCTCACACATTCCTCCCTTCTTCTCTTGTACTCCTTTATCTCACCATGAACGTTCTTGAACTCTCAATAATAATTGACCTTGAACTCTCAATAACAATTTATCAGTTTTTTGCCCATTTGACCTTGAACTCTTTATACCCAGTTATCTGACTCGTATTTGAGCTTCAACAATATTATGTATATTTTGTTTAAGTCAATGATTGCTTCTCTATGAATTAATCATGGACATGTTTGACCTTGGCTGTATTTAGCGGTGAGTCACATCATCGACAGCCTAGAAGACATCCAGTGCCTCACAGAACCCGGTCCCCTCGACAGAGACTTGTTACAGACCATCTTCAACGACACCCGCCTTCATTCATTACTTCAGGTCAGTTATTCTTTTTGCTCACATTTCCTGGAGTCTCTGTCAGGCACTTGTCCCCCTAGTGCAGCAGGTGAGATGATCTGAACATCTGCAGCCACTGACTACAGGTGGATGCTCATTTGGGGCATCTGTCTACAGGTGTCTGGGATGCTCATTAGGGACAACTGTCTACAGGTGTCTGGGATGCTCATTAGGGGCATCTGTCTACAGGTGTCTGGGATGCTCATTAGGGGCATCTGTCTACAGGTGTCTGGGATGCTCATTAGGGGCATCTGTCTACAGGTGTCTGGGATGCTCATTAGGGACATCTGTCTACAGGTGTCTGGGATGCTTACAAGGGACATCTGCTTTAATGTTTGATGATCAGTAGGAAAATATCAAACATCTCAGTTGTTCAGTTCGTTCAGTTCAAAGCAAGTCCTATATCTGTTGATTGGTGGCGTTTTGGCCTGCTATCTTGGACCATCGAGTCAGCCATATTGCCTGCCTGATCTGATCTGACCTGGCCCTGTTACATTGTGTCATGGGATGTAGCAACAGCAGTGATGCTAGTAGGAACAAGCTATAAGCTGCTGACAACTTGATCTATGTTTACCTAGAGGAAGATTAGCCCAGGGCGGTGTGCTGCAATAACAGTCAGCCTCAGTCGACAGGCCTCATGTGTAAACAACACCTCCCCTGCCCTGCTCCCCAACCACATCGTGCTTGTCCCGTCTCCACTTCCACTCATTCTCAACAAATGTGAACATGAAGTGAAAACAATCGTATCCCATTGCCAGCTGGCTTTTTGCGCTTTGCTTGTGCGCCGTTGCATATCGAGTGTGGCTGTAGATAGTAGGCTGTAGATGGTCGGAGTAATCTTCTACACCTGGTAGAGTGGCATGAATGTCTTCCTCATCACCTGGTAGAGTGGCATGAATGTCTTCTTCGTAAATAGGACAGCTGCTGGGTGGCTGGTCTGTCCTTCATGGAGTGTCCCTTGTCTATGTACTGACTTAGCAATGAGTAGAGTCGTGTCTTACATATGTGCCCCGGAAGAGATTATTTAGGAAATAACTGTGCCATAAGTTTATGCGTCTTGTGAGGCTGGTGATGTAAGGAAGAACCCAAACAACACCCACCCACCCCCCCTCCCCCGTCCGACACTTCATCTGGCTTCGCGCGGGACCCCAGGCGTGCTGTATCTCACGGGACACCTGGCCAGCTTCTCTCCATACCTGTCGCTCGTGCACCTGTCCTCCCTGCTGCTGCTGCTGCTGCTGCTGTAGATGGTGACGCCTCTAGCGGGTATCTCTCCCTGGTCGTTAGATGTCAGATTCTATCTTCATCGGTCTGTTTAGATTCACCTGGTGGACAGGTGTCACGTGACTGTTATCATGACGTGCGTCTTGGAGTCATTATTCTCAGCAATATCACTCTGATGTGCGTCACCCTGGGGATACAATCGGCGCCCGTCACTCTGATGTGCGTCACCCTTGGGATACAATCGGCGCCCGTCATCGCTAACGCCGACCAGTCCGTGTGTATTCTGGATCCAATCCGTGTGGATCCTGGATCCAGTGTCTCATGACTTGTGGGAAGGGCGCTGTTGGCCACGCGATGCCTGACAGGCGGGAAAGAGGCGTAAGGAACATCAACCGTCAGCTGACGTGGCTCTCGTGTAGCCACGCCGCGCTGCTCTACGCTCTCTCCACCTACCGCTACGTCTCCACGGTAAGCTACATCCTACGCGATCATCTCACGCGCATCCCACACCGGCAATGGCAGAAGACATTGTATTTCTGCCTCCATTGATTACAGCTACGCCATGATCGTCCGTCCGCATGACGGCGCTGCTTCCGTTCTGTCCCCGTGGATGGAGCCCACGGGTATGATCCAATAACGCGGGGAAGTTGAAGGTATCACCCCAATTATTGGCTTGGCCCGCCTGATCAGTCTCCTCATCACAGCCTCGGGCGCTCGATTCCCGATGCTTAGCTTCCCGGGCGTCAGGCCGCCAGTTCTACATGCCTTACCTATGACATATATTTCTAGCGACCCGGCGCTCGGAGGCTTGGCATCGGATACCGAGCGTCTCTGGTCACGTCCATCGCTCACCTCGACCTCAACCTCTCGACCTGCGCTGCTGCCCCCCCCCCCCCCACCCACCCCCCAGCTGTGAGCGGTGCTCGTCATCAGTATTACATTAGCCCTCAGCTCGTGGGCTGTTATCTCTAACCCACTTCAGGCAGTGGGTCAACTGTGCTCCGTCTGAACAGTGGCGCGCATCACGTCATCCGCTCGCTTTATCAGATGCTGTGACGTCATAACCACGCCATTGGTAGGCTGCGTGAGAGGGGAAAGTACAATAATGAAATAAAAACAAACAAACATCGAAGTCGGATTCATTTAAGAACCCGTAGTTGCCAGATAAAAAGTGAATTTCAGAAATTCGCTTTGAAGCTAATCGGTTGTTCACGTGACTCTAGGGCCAGCAATATGAGAATGAGGCCAACACAGGAAGAATGGCCGTCTACCATTTGGTCTGTACTGGTCTGATGCAGCCAACGAACAGCAGTTACTCCTCACAGGGCAATTCCCCCTCGCGTTTTGTGCGTCCAGCAAGAGAGGGATAATTTTATGTCTCGGCTCCTACTAAGGTCACCTCCCCGACGCATTTCGGTATTAAAGTACTGATCAGATACATAGCAGGTGGGGTGGAATGTTAGGGTGGGGCACGACGGCGCTGGTGGGGTGGGATGGTGGAATGTTAGGGTGGGGCGCGACGGCGCTGGTGGGGTGGGATGGTAAATGCCGTGCTGCGGCATAGGGTGCCTTAGAGTTCCGTGGCGCGGGCTATATTGCGTTAGAGTTCCGTGCGTCGGTATAGGACACCTTAGAGTTCCGTGCTGCGGTGTAGGTTGCCTATGAGTTCCGCACAGAGTGTGACGTGGTGTACGGTGAGTGACGTGGCGTTGGATGGGTGACGTGGTGTAGTTGGTGTAGGGGGATGTCGTGGGGTTTCCGCGGAGTGTCATTGGTTTGGCAGACTTGGCGCCGTTGGTACAGGTTGGTGCCTCCGCTGTACGCGCAGGAGCGTGACGCCCAGGCTTCAACTCCTCATTCAATTGGCCCCAGAGAGAGTCTGAAGTTGGAAGCAGTCAGAGAGTTGCAGAGGCTGGCAAGGCGATGCTTCCATTGGTAGCCATTGATTTTATTCAGTCGACGCTGGTCATCTAATCAAGTCCTTCCTCGAGGCGTGGACGAGTTTTTTGGGGTTTGAAGCGGCGCAGGAGGTGGTTAGGAGCGTGGATGAGGGCGAACGGCGTCGTCCCTGGACAGCGCTGGCAGGCAGGCAGGCAGGCAGCACCAGGCGCCCCAGCAGATGGTCGTGTTAGTCGAGCTAGCCGTGTCGGGAGAGTCCGTGACATCGTGTAGAGATGGCGGTGCCGGGCTCTGAGGAGGATGAAGACGACTGATCTGTCCAGCAACAGCCCGCGACTGCTGCTGCTGCTAGACCAGCCTCACTTCAACACGTGCGCTGTGTTGCACGCGGCACGCTACACGCACTGGAGACACACCGACCACTACACGTGCACCTGTTCGCTTCCAGGATCATGGATTTACCCTGGCGACGAACGCCGGCTTGTCTCCTACGGCGACCATCCGTACGAGTGCTGGGTGAGTGTCTCGTAATACGAAACGTGCGATTTCTCGGTTACAGCGTTAATCGCTGGCTTACGTCGTCCTAGGTCGTATCAACGAAGTAGGGCGGTGATGATGAAATCACGGCAAACCATTTGTAGTTAGTAAGACGTTGGTGCCTCTGGTCATCAATCTGTTCCCCCGGGATAGCTGTCAGCGCGTTGCTTAAGACGGTACTGTAGTCGGCTCCCCTCCCCCGCTTCCGCGGCCAGACTGACAAAGCCGTTATCAACCCTTGTCGAGTTATGATGGGTAACACTCATTAATGGGACGTTACGAGTTGCTGTTTACGCTGCCTTGATTCTTAGTATGACCGTGGTGTGTCCTGGCGTGGATGTGGTGTGTCCTGGCGTGGCTGTGGTGTGGCTGTGGTGAATCCTGGCGTGGCTTTGGTGTGTGTTGGCATGGCTGTGGTGTGTCGTGGCGTGGCTGTGGTGTGTCCTGGCGTGGCTGTGGTGTGTCCTGGCGTGGCTTTGGTATGTGTTGGCATGGCTGTGGTGTGTCGTGGCGTGGCTTTGGTGTGTGTTGGCATGGCTGTGGTGTGTCGTGGCGTGGCTGTGGTGTGTCCTGGCGTGGCTGTGGTGTGGCTGTGGTGTGTCGTGGCGTGGCTGTGGTGAGTCCTGGAGTGGTTGTAGTGAATCCTAGCGTGACTGTGGTGAGTCATGACGTGTCTGTGGTGAGTCATGGAGTGGCTGTAGTGAATTTTTGCGAGGCTTTGGTGTGTTCTGGCGTGGCTGTGGTGCAACGTGCTCTTGTACACAGCCATGTGCTCTTGTACACAGCCACGTGCTCTGGTACACAGCCACGTGTCCTGGTACACAGTCACGTGCTCTGGTACACAGCCACGTGCTCTGGTACAGCGTTGCCGTGCATCAGAGTGCGTTGCCGTGTACTAGAGGACGTTGCCATGTACCAGAGCACGTTGCATTATACTAGAGCACATTGTCGTGTACCAGAGCGCATTGCCGTGCACCAGAGCACGTCGCGTTTAATCAGAGCACGTTGCGTTGTTCCAGAGAACGTTGTGTTGTACAAGAGCAAGTTGCCGTTGTACTAGAGCACGTTGCTTCTACAAGAGCTCATTGAATTGTACCAGAGCACACTGTGTTGTACAAGAGCTGGTTGCCGTGCATCAGAGGACGTTGTGTTGTACGTGCATCAGAGGACGTTGTGTTGTACAATAGCTCGTTGCCGTGCACCAGAGCACGTTGTGTTGTACATGAGCACGTTGCATTGTACCAGAGAACTTTGCTGTCTGCCTGAACTATAGCACGTTGCGTGTACCAGACCACGTTGTGTTGTACAAAGCTCGTTGGGTTGTATCAGAGCACGTTGTGTTGTACCAGAGCACGTTTCTGTCTACAAGAGCACGTTAGGTTGTGCCAGAGAGTATTGCGTTGTACCAGAGAGCGTTGCTGTCTACAAGAGCACGTTGCGGTGTATCAGAGCACGTTGTGCTATACAAGAGCACGCTGAGTTGTACCAGAGAACGTTACTGTCTACAAGAGCATGTTGCGTGAGATGAAACTAACATGAGGTGTGGTTCACTTAACTGTCATCAGCGACGAGTTCACTTAAACCTAACTTGATCAGCAATTGCTGTAGACTTCATCAGACTTCTTTCAATTGATTGTCCTCGTATTGGCGGTGGTTTGGTCAGTACATTTACCACCCGACGCAGCCCGGGGCTCTATTTATATAAAAACATAGTTTGGCGTCTGACGTCACGGCTGACCACGTGACCCAATTCGTGATTCATTGCGCCCTCTAATGGTTTCCATCAGAGCCCAATGTGACTTTGGCGGTCTTTATCCCGGGCAATTTGCATTGCTGTAGGTCGTGATTGAGCGGGTCTGAGGACCAGTTTGGCGCGGAACTCCTGGTCGAAGCCAAACGGGGCGTCGTCATAAGTTGTTTATCGTGTACTGCTTCCAGTAAAGCCTTAGGGTTGAGAAACGGCGTACTGGAATCTGGGGTCGCGGTGAGTGAAGGGTGCGATGTGTGGGTGTGGTAGGGAACGGGGTGGTGTGTGGTGGGTGTGTGGGTGTAAGGTTGTGTGGTGGCAGGGTATGTGTAGCCATGATTATTGGTTATTGAACTGGTCCCCCTGTACCGTTGGTGGTGATGAGATGCCCAGCCGGTGCCGCCCTCCGCGCCACCGACCCGCCTCGCCTCACTGCGCATCCTCTCCATCCCATCATCAACTACTTCCGCTCCCACCAGTGCCGTTCTCATCAGCTTCATTATGACCGCTCTGGTAGATATTGACGGATGTTTGAGGTATCACCGCTAGATGCAGCGCTGTGTCGCGTGGCCGGGGACACATCTTGCGCCCCCTAACGGCCTCTCCCTACCCTCCCATCTTTCTTATGGTAACCATCAACCCACATTACGCATAATGCCTCATGCAAATGACCACACTTGGCCCTGCATTCGTATGCAGGCCTTAGGGATGTGTTAAACCGAAATGACTGTGTTTGTCGGCATTTGACGGTCACCGTCTGGGAGGCATGTTGTCAGTTACGCGGCGCCTGTATCAGAGGAGGCTGGTAACAAGAGTGGCATGTAGCCAGTTACGCGGCGCCTGTATCAGAGGCTGGTAACAAGAGTGGCATGTAGCCAGTTACGCGGCGCCTGTATTAGAGGCTGGTAACAAGAGAGGCATGTTGTCAGTTACGCGGCGCCTGTATCAGAGGAGGCTGGTAACAAGAGTGGCATGTTGTCAGTTAAGCGGCGCCTGTATCACAGGCTGGTAACAAGAGTGGCATGTTGTCAGTTAAGCGGCGCCTGTATCAGAGGCTGGTAACAAGAGAGGCATGTTGACGAAGATGTGAGCTGGTGGGGAGGAGCCGCGCGTGGAGATGAGCCGCGCGTGGAGATGAGCCGCGCGTGGAGATGAGCCGAGCGTGGAGATGAGCCGCGCGTGGAGATGAGCCGAGCGTGGAGCTCCTACGAAGAGGGCCGAAGCGAGGTATATATTAAAGATAGAAATCCCGGAGATATGTTTTTTATTTGATGCGGGCAGATCTCGATGTGGTTTTGGTCAACAGGGGGTCAACAGGGAGAGTTGATGTAATTTGTAGGCTCACTGTCGGGTGGCGGGATCAGAACCACGACGGTCTGGCTGGAGGATGACTTTACTGGTACTGGCTTCACCCCCCCCCCCCCCCCCCCTCCCCTCCCCTACGACCACCCACCTCTCGTGGGTCCCGGCGTGGAGTAGAACTCGTCAGTGATTACACAATGGCAGGGAAGGACTCGGTGCTGCCCGTCGGGTCACCACGGCCGCTATTTTATGCGTGTCTCCTGCTGGTCCTCCCTGTGTTCAGAATGTCGGAGAGGTCGTTGTACAGTCCGCATGCGCCTCGCTGTGTTCAGAATGACGGAGAGTTCGTTGTACAGTGCGCATGCGCCCGTCGACTCGCATTGATTTTGAGGTTGCGTTTGGGCGCCGCGTGTAGCGATCTGGCGCTGTTCCGATCAGCATCATCATCTTCATCAGCAGCAGCAGCCGCTGAGATGCGCTTGTTGCTCGTCCAGCTGTCAGCCCGCGGTTGTCGCGTCGTCAACTGTACCGCACGTCTGCTTCACAGAACGCCGCGCGTCTCCTGTGATTGCGCGGTGAGGCCGATCATCGAATCAGTTCCCTATAACTTACGCGCGTCGCGGAATGTGACGCAGACAAGGTGCCGCTCTATCTTTGTTCAACCCGGGCGCCAGTCTAGCTTCTGCACCCGGGCGCCAGTCTAGCTTCTGCACCCGGGCGCCAGTCTAGCTCCTGCACCCGGGCGCCAGTCTAGCTCCTGCACCCGGGCGCCAGTCCAGCTCCTGCACCAGGGCGCCAGTCTAGCTCCTGCACCAGGGCGCCAGTCTAGCTCCTGCGGCCGCCATTCTAACCGCGATCAGACGGACGTAGCCCTTAGAGGCTTACCACGGACTGTGCTATCAGCTCGGACATCCATTATAGCTTGATCATTCTAGCGTGGCACCAAGGCAGCTTACCGCCGTGTGTGTATCGGATAATGCGCAGTGAGCCAGGGAGGCGCACGTAGTCGAGTTTAGCCGTAACGCGCAACGAGGCATACGTAGCCGTGTGAAGGCGTAACGCACTGCGAGCCAGGGAGACACACGTAACCGTGTGTAGCCGGCCACATCATGTCTGTCAGGGATCTCTCATTGAGGCAGCATGGCCACCGCCGACTCTGTCAACCACGTACGCTGCCGTCACGAGCGCAACATGATACGACTGTGTGCTCTGCTACTCTGGTCTGAACAGGTAATGCTGATCCGTTCATTATGATCACTGATCCGTTCATTATGATCACTGATCCGTTCATTATGATCACTGATATCACTGATCCGTTCATTATGATCACGGATCCGTTCATTATGATCACTGATATCACTGATCCGTTCATTATGATCACTGATCCGTTGATAGTGATCGCTGATCCGTTCATTATGATCACTGATCCGTTGATAGTGATCATTCATCCGTTGATAGTGATCACTGATCCAGTGCATTGGTCACTTGTTCGATGTGCCTGTCAGTTGCCGCCATTGTTACCCTCTGATGGGGCTAACACTGACATGGTGTATTATTGTCTGGCCTACTCATTACGCACCATGATGTGGCATGTATTCACCAGACACGGCTCCCCATGTGAACTTCATCACCGCTAGCTACCAAACGCAATAGTAACCAGTGTGCTCTTGTGTGTGTGTGTTTCAGTTATATGACAGGATCAATACGAGGTCTCTTAGTCCTTGTCGCTCGCCATCGTCTGAGTCTCTGCAGCGCACCAGAGAGGTCAGTCCACGACCTCTCTTGACGCATCACCCTCTCTGTATGAGTTCCCCTACTGTACAACTCTCAATCGTCATGACTACATGATAACTCATTTCTCATGACCCTACATGACATCTCTCACTTCTCATGACCCTACATGACAGCTCTCATTTCTCATGAACCTACATGACAGCTCTCACATCTCATGACCCTACATGACAACACTCATTTCTCATAAGCCTACATGACAACTCTCATTTCTCATGACCCTACATGATAACTCTCAATTTCTCATGACCCCACAAGACAGCTCTCATTTCTCATGACCCTACATGACAACTCTCATTTCTTATGACTATGCCTGCTTACTCTTGATCTAACTGTCATCTCTCATTTCTTCTTCTCCTGTCTAACATCTCTCACATCTGACCGGACATGACGTCTCTCACATCTGACCGGACATGACGTCTCTCACATCTGACCAGACATGTCGTCTCTCACATCTGACCAGACATGACGTCTCTCACATCTGACCGGACATGACGCCTTTCACATCTGACCGGACATTACGTCTCTCACCTGATCCGCCATGACAATACTGATGATGCATATGTTGCAGGTGTTGGAGTGCTTACACCAGCTGCCTCCAGACGTCAGCCGGGAATGTGAGGAGCTGCAAAGCATCATCTTACAACCTCATTTCATGGTCAGTGATCCCCCCTCCCCCTCCCCCCTCCCCCTCCCCCCAACCACTGTCCTACCTGGGTATATCCATTAAAAACAGTGGGTGGAGGAAGTTTTACATCATTGAAGACATTAAAGCAGAATGGGTTTGTGTTGCTGGGTTGACAACGTGGCTGTCTGTCAGTCATACTGTCATGTTGTGTCTACAGGCCATGCTACAGGCTCATGACGTCGTAGCTCATGAAATATACTCTGAGGATGCTGTGAGAGTAACCCCCCCACCTCTCACCCCCTACCTCAATGGTGATGTGGTGGACGGAGGAGAGAGTCCAGACGCTGATATGGACATGGACAACGTCACCCGGGTCCGCCTGGTCCAGTTCCAGAAGAACACGGAGGAACCCATGGTAACCACCTGCCTCATCAACTCACTACTCTAGAATGCTAAGCAGAATGTAGAAATGATGGCAGCCATTGTATGTGGGGAATAACGAGGATGATTGTGGGTGTTGAATAACAAGGATGATTGTGTGTGTTGAATAGCGAGGCTGATTGTGTGTGGGGAATAATGAGGATGATCGTTCTGCTGATGAAAACTTGGCATGTCATCTATAGCCATCTGTTACATTTGGTTGATGGGTTATTTACGATTCACCACATGACGCGTCTCTAGCCCTTGCCCCTTGCCCCTTCCCCTCCTCGCTCAACTCGAGCTGGACCAGGCCTATCTCCTGCCAGGTCTGTTTCTATTCTGTTTGCCATGTTGTTGGTACAGTTCATTGTGTTAGGAAGCCATCTCGTCATCTCTGCGTCGGCCTGACTTAATCACCTGAGAGGATGACCATTGAGGTCGTAGTGCTGAGAGGATGACCATTGAGGTCGTAGTGCTGAGAGGATGACCATTGAGGTCGTAGTGCTGAGAGGATGACCATTGAGGTCGTAGTGCTGAGAGGATGACCATTGAGGTAGTAGTGCTGAGAGGATGACCATTGAGGTCGTAGTGCTGAGAGGATGACCATTGAGGTCGTAGTGCTGAGAGGATGACCATTGAGGTCGTAGTGCTGAGAGGATGACCATTGAGGTCGTAGTGCTGAGAGGATGACCATTGAGGTCGTAGTGCTGAGAGGAGGACCATTGAGGTTGTAATGCTGAGAGGATGACCATTGAGGTTGTAATGCTGTCTAATAGCTCCCAGTCTGTAAGCCACGACAATGCTTACTTGTTTTACTTGACTTAGTTGGTTCCCCTCCAATCCCTCTACTCTGGGTCCTGGCTGTGGCCTGGCTTCTACACACCCTACCCCTGTATTTGACTGAAGTAGTCGACCTGAATCACAGTAATCATTTGTGGCGCCCACAAATCTTTCTCACTTCACTGAGGCGGATCCATCCCTGTAGTCGTTAATTTGGATGGTCTCTGCAACACGTCAGACTGGTGTCGTTGATTTGTGTTGTCTCTGCTGCACGCACACTCTGGTCTTCATTAATTTGGGTGGTCTCTGCAGCATGTCAGACTGGTGTCGTTGATTTGTGTTGTCTCTGCTGCACGCACACTCTGGTCTTCATTAATTTGGGTGGTCTCTGCAGCATGTCAGTCTGTGGTCATTGTTAATTTGCGTCGTCTCTGCAGCATGTCAGTCTGTGGTCATTGTTAATTTGCGTCGTCTCTGCAGCATGTCAGTCTGTGGTCATTGTTAATTTGCTTCGTCTCTGCAGCATGTCAGTCTGTGGTCATTGTTAATTTGGGTCGTCTTTGTGTCCAGGGAATCACACTGAAGATGAACGAGGAGGGTAGATGCATTGTGGCGCGGATCATGCATGGTGGTATGATCCACAGACAAGGTAGGTCACATCACCCACCGACCCCATCACCCACCGATCCCATCATCTACGTAAACTGTGTGACCTCTTGCTCTGTATTTGTGGCTGTGTTACCAGGTACCCTTCATGTCGGGGACGAGATACGCGAGATCAACGGTGTCAGTGTGGTCCATCAGACCGTGGAGACGCTACAGAAGATGCTGGTGAGTTCTCCTCACAGCTGCTCGTATTTAGCAGCTTTCTTCTTCATGCAATAGCGACAAGTTATCACTGTTTGCTTGTGTTTTCAGAAAGACGCCCGGGGGAGTGTCACACTGAAGATCGTCCCCAGCTACCGTAATCCACCAGCCCAGTGTGAGGTAAGCTGCTTCTCTACTGTAATCCACCAGCCCAGTGTGAGGTAAGCTGCTTCTGTACCGTAATCCACCAGCCCAGTGTGAGGTAAGCTGCTTCTGTACCGTAATCCACCAGCCCAGTGTGAGGTAAGCTGCTTCTGTAACGTAATCCACTGGCCCAGTGTGAGGTAAGCTGCTTCTGTACCGTAATCCACCGGCCCAGTGTGAGGTAAGCTGCTTCTCTACCCACTGCTCCCATATGGCTTGACGTTAACGCACCTGGGAGTTAGTCTCTATCGAAGGCAGCAGATGTCCCCGTCTTACTGACGTCAGATATACAAAAGTGTTTGTTTAACACTCAAATTGCAGACATGCACAGGTGTTTTTAAACACAGGTGTTTATTAAACACAGGTATCTGTTATACACATGTGTCTATTAAATACACATGTGATGGTTATACACTTGTGCCTGTTAAACACAGGTGTATTACATACAAAGCTGTACATTTAATGAAAGTCTTCGTTATCTTCGGTCAGTATTGGTATGAGTAGGACTTGTGACTGTTTTCTTGCAGATCTTTGTGCGTGCCTTGTTTGGATATGACCCCCGGGAGGATGACTTGATTCCCTGCACCCAGGCTGGCATCCATTTTGAGATAGGAGATGTACTCCAGGTCAGTGCCTGCTTCTGTGCCTCATTCATCTGATGAAGCTGGTCATCTGTCAGGCAATCTGATTTGGTGCTCAAATGGTCATTGATGGTCCAAAAGCAAAGTGATAGGGGGTGGTGCTGTTCCATTTAGAAATGGGGTGGGTGGATCTGTTCCATTTAGAAATGGGGTGGGTGGATCTGTTCCACTTAGGAATGGGGTGGGTGGATCTGTTCCATTTAGAAATGGGGTGGGTGGATCTGTTCCATTCAGAAATGGGGTGGGTGGATCTGTTCCATTTAGAAATGGGGTGGGTGGATCTGTTCCATTCAGAAATGGGGTGGGTGGATCTGTTCCACTTAGAAATGGGGTGGGTGGATCTGTTCCTCTTAGGAATGGGGTGGGTGGATCTGTTCCATTTAGAAATGGGGTGGGTGGATCTGTTCCATTTAGAAATGGGGTGGGTGGATCTGTTCCATTCAGAAATGGGGTGGGTGGATCTGTTCCATTTAGAAATGGGGGTGGGTGGATCTGTTCCATTCAGAAATGGGGTGGGTGGATCTGTTCCATTTAGTAATGGGGTGGGTGGATCTGTTCCATTTAGAAATGGGGTGGGTGGATCTGTTCTATTTAGAGATGGGGTTGATGGATCTGTTCCACTTAGGAATGGGGTGGGTGGATCTGTTCCATTTAGAAATGGGGTGGGTGGATCTGTTCTATTTAGAGATGGGGTTGATGGATCTGTTCCACTTAGGATGGGGGGTGGGTGGATCTGTTCCATTTAGAAATGGGGTGGGTGGATCTGTTGTAATTAGAGATGGGGTTGATGGATCTGTTCCACTTAGGAATGGGGTGGGTGGATCTGTTCCATTTAGAAATGGGGTGGGTGGATCTGTTCTATTTAGAGATGGGGTTGATGGATCTGTTCCACTTAGGAATGGGGTGGGTAGATCTGTTCCACTTATAGAAGGAGCGGGTGGATCTGTTGCACTTAGGGATGGGTTGGGTGGATCTGTTGCACTTCGGGATGGGTTGGGTGGATCTGTTCCACTTAGAGATGGGGTGGGTAGATCTGTTCCACTTAGAGATGGGATTCATGGATCTGTTGCGCTTAGGGATGGGTTGGGTGGATCTGTTCCTCTTAGAGATGGAGTTGATGGATCTGTTACACTTAGATATGGGGTTCATGGATCTGTTCCACTTAGAGATGGAGTTGATGGATTTGTTACACTTAGAGATGGGGTTGATGGATCTGTTCCACTTAGGAATGGGGTGTGTGGATCTGTTACTGTGCAAGTAGATGCTGTGTGATTTTTGAGAGGGCGTTTACTGGCAACATGAAGTATGTGTATGGCAGAAGAAGATGCTGTGTGATTATTGGAAGGGCTTTTACTGGCAACATAAAGTGTGTGTATGGCAGGAGAAGATGCTGTGTGATTATTGGGAGGGCGTTTACTGGCAACATTAAGTGTGTGTATGGCAGGTGATCAGTAAGGATGACCATAACTGGTGGCAAGCGAGGAAGTGGGGTGTGGAGACAAGTGAGCCGGCCGGTCTCGTGCCCTCACCAGAGCTACAGGAGTGGAGGACGGCGTGTACGGCCATTGAGAAAGCGCGCCGGGAGCAGGCTGGTACGTCACACTTCTGGGGCTACATGTTTATTGGTTTCAGCTTTGCTTTACTTTATGGCTAGATATCGTATCGATTTACATTGCTTGACCAAATAAAGTGTTCATGACGTGTAAACAATCTGCTGTGGCCTTGATGAACACTGGAAAATCTTTTACAGTAAACTGCTCATGGTTCGGACGGAAGAAAAAGACATATCGAGACAAATACCTGGCCAAGCACAACGCTGTGTTCGACCAGCTCGATCTGGTCACCTACGAGGAGGTGGTGCGCTTACCTGCATTCATGAGGAAAACACTGGTACTGCTAGGTACGTGGTGAAAACAAAAACATATAAGGCAATGATCAGAAAAAAATGTTGGCTGATATTAGAAATGACAAAGAATGTATATATATAAATAAATATATAAATATCTGGTGTGTGTATATGTAGTGTTTCAGGTTTTGAGAAGGCAAATAACACTGGTAAATTAATACTAAATTTTAATCCAACATGTTAGTGCAGTGTGCATGCATGAAGCTGAGAGTGAAAAGTGCTATCTGCAAACAGCAGACGGAACGGTAATACACCACAGTATATATTTCGTGGTTGTATGTGTGTCTTCAGGGGCCCATGGTGTCGGTCGTCGGCATATCAAGAACACACTTATTACCACTCACCCTGAGCGCTTCGCTTACCCCATCCCCCGTGAGTAACTGCACACAATCTCTCCCACCAATATGGCTACTTGGTTTGCCTTAGTGTTGTATGTGACACAGTTCTAGCATTACAGTAATATGTCGTGTTTTGTGTCAGATACAACGCGCGCTCCCAAGAAGGACGAGGAGCATGGCAAGAACTACTACTTTGTGACTCACGAGCAGATGATGAGCGACATAGCGGGCAACGAGTACCTGGAATACGGCACGCACGATGAGGCCATGTACGGCACCAAGCTGGAGACAATTAGGCAGATCCACGACCAAGGTCTCATGGCCATACTCGACGTGGAGCCGCAGGTAGGCTCTGTGGGGGGTCGTGAGGGGCGGAGTCAGCATGCCGTGTTGTGTTCATTGTGTCCCCTCGTCTTATAACATAAGCTGACCTCCCCCTTTGTACCACAACCCTCGCCCATGCCCCATGTGTCACCGTGATACAGTGATGTGAGTGTTCTGGCAAAGACTTCATCATATTTGGTGCACACAACATAGTTTGACTTCATCTGATGAATTCCAACACAGACTTACCACTCTTGGCAAAGTGTGAGTTCCATGGAGACGGTGGTTGTTGCCATGACAACTAAGGGGTGCCATCTCCTTGTCTCTGTTTGTCTTAGTCAGATAATGGTCGTTCATTTGTAGCCATCTTGTCTTATTGTTGTCTTCTACCCTTCCCTCAGTGTTTCACCCCCCACTCCATGCTGCTCAGTAATTAAATGATTGGGTCGATGTAAATGATTAGGTCAATAGGTCCCTCTGTAAGTGGGATGAGGCTCTGTATGATGGAATCCAATGTTTAGTGTTTGTATGTTGGACAGAAGTTCAGCTTCCGTATCTCAAGTCTACAGAAATGTAATGAATTTTCGTAGTCCTACGTTTCCGTATACATACCTGCGTTGGTATCACGATTCCTCACATTCCCTGGCCCAGCAGCCTCTGTATCTCCATCACAACCGTCCCCTGACCCAGCAGCCTCTGTACCTCCATCACTACCGTCCCCTGACCCAGCAGCCTCTGTACCTCCATCACAACCGTCCCCTGACTCAGCAGCCTCTGTATCTTCATCACAACCATCCCCTGACTCAGCAGCCTCTGTATCTCCATCACAACCGTCCCCTGACTCAGCAGCCTCTGTATCTCCATCACAAATCCCCTGACTCAGCAGCCTCTGTATCTCCATCACAAATCCCCTGACTCAGCAGCCTCTGTATCTCCATCACAACCGTCTCCTCACCCAGCAGCCTCTGTACCTCCATCACAATCGTCCCCTGACCCAGCAGCCTCTGTACCTCCATCACAACCGTCCCCTGACCCAGCAGCCTCTGTATCTTCATCACAACCGTCCCCTGACTCAGCAGCCTCTGTACCTCCATCACAACCGTCCCCTGACTCAGCAGCCTCTGTATCTCCATCACAACTGTCCCCTGACTCAGCAGCCTCTGTATCTCCATCACAACCGTCCCCTGACGCAGAGTTCCTGTCCCTGTGGCATAGTGGTTAACTGTGTTGCCTTTTTCTTCCGCAGGTTGTGGGTTCGGTCCCTGGGTGTGGAAACCTGACTGCTAAAGTGCTGGACCTTTGACCCCCAGTCTGGGTTTCGCTGCTGATCTGGGCAACGGGTTTGAGCCTAATTGTTCCTAGCAGTTAAGGGGCGCTATCCAATCATCACAATCATCCTCATCCATCACTGTCCCCTCGTTGTTGAAAGTCACGTTAGACCCCAATATTACCATTACGCTGACCAAGCAGCCTCTGTATCATGAGTGCAAGATCTGATGCGGGTCTAATTGCTCAAGTCTTTGGATACCTGCAGTGTGTTCAGATTTCATTTGAATTTTGGTGACCACTGAGCTGTCCATCATTGTAGAACATTCCCGGATGCATTCTCCGGAGTAATGCCGTCTTCATCATGCCATATTCTCATATTTCAGCTCATGTTTAACAGCCACAAATGCAGCTGAGAGTTTTGTGACTTGCTGTGAATTAAGTCGGGCTTTTGGTTGAGTGTTTTGTAGATGATTTATTTTTCTGGCTCACATTGTTGGAACTGGGGTACATTATGATGATTCGGTACATTATGTAGGGATTGAACATTATGACCAGTAGGCACATTATATTGAGTAGGTACATTATGCCCGGTACGTTTCGCTTCCCTTATTGCCGTCCAGTGGCTTAACTGCATTGAATGAAGGCTGTATAAAAACTTACCTACACAAGTTGCTAGCACCACTCATGGTACATAAGGTGTCCTACACAAGTTGCTAGCACCACTCATGGTACATAAGGTGTCCTACACAAGTCGCTAGCACCGTCCATAATACGTAAAGTGTCCTCATTTCCTTGATATTATGCATTTTGACCCGTATCTGTTGGAAGGGAGGTTTGTGTGGATGCCCTCTAACAGTGCCTCCTTATTGTCCCGCGGCGATTGTTTGCAACACCTGTACTGATGCCAATGTCCTCACAATCCGCCACCTGTACTGATGCCAATGTCCTCACAATCCGCCACCTGTACTGATGCCTGACAATGTCCTCACAATCCACCACCTGTACTGATGCCAATGTCCTCACAATCCGCCACCTGTACTGATGCCAATGTCCTCACAATCCACCACCTGTACTGATGCCAATGTCCTCACAATCCGCCACCTGTACTGATGCCTGACAATGTCCTCACAATCCACCACCTGTACTGATGCCAATGTCCTCACAATCCGCCACCTGTACTGATGCTTGACAATGTCCTCACAATCCACCACCTCTACTGATGCCAATGTCCTCACAATCCACCACCTGTACTGATGCCTGACAATGTCCTCACAATCCGCCCATCCAATATATTGACTTTCACCCTTAGTCGACTTTCAAAACACATTTGAATTCCAGCAACTTTTCCCTCATACCCTGAACTCCCAATCAGCTTTTCCCTCATACCCTGAACTCCCAATCAACTTTTCCCTCATGCCCTGAACTCCCAATCAACTTTTCCTCATATTCCAAACTGCCAATCAACTTTTACCTTGTACCCTGAACTCCCAATCAACTTTTCTGAACTCCCATTCAACTTTTCCCTCATACCCTGAACTCTCAATCAACTTTTCCCTCATGCTCTGAACTCCCAATCAACTTTTACCTCATACCCTGAACTCCCAATCTTTTCCCCTTTTCCCCAAAACTCCAAATTGAATCCAACCATACCCCTCACTCCCAGTTGACTTCCCCCCCCCATATGCCAACTGTCTAGTTGACCTTCACTTCACCTTGTACCTATTGTTGTGTATACCGTGCCCTTCATGCTTTGTATTTTACGTCCGAAGCATTGCCATTATAACATACTCCTACCCCCCCTGCCCCACCCTCCCCTGCATGCAGCTTGCTTCATGTGTGTGTCTGTGCTTGGTGGCTACAGGGGCTCCCCCTGGTAGCAGCATCATGCATGTCCGGCTGCCTCCGTACCCTGTGGGGGGCTCGCTTCTCAAACTAGAGTTTACCATCTGAATTACTGGACATAACTTGAGAATTGGTGGGCACTTTGCGTTTGCTGTGTTCTATGATAGCGGCTAAATGAGAAGAGTATGGCTTTAACTGTTGCATAGCTGAACATTGACCATTGATTTGACTGTACATACTGGCAGCTCACACGCACAATTCTCTTTTTGTTTCTTTCCCGCACGACAAGTTATTGGGAACCGAAAAGGATGTAAGTGAAAGCATACGTTTACTTTTTTCGTGATCTCTTTTTATTTGTTTTTATTAATCCTAGGAGTTCTCTCGTGAGGGGGCTTGATGGGCGGGGCTTGATGGGGGGGCTTGATGGGCGGGGCTGTCGGGGATGTAGAAATAAGATGGCTTTGGCAGCTATAGATGGCTTTGGCAGCTATAACAGCTAATATAGCTGAAGAGGCTATTCATCCTAGCAACATCAACTATGATGTGGAAGCAGCAATGATGTGTGATGGTGTGTGGAATGTAAGCCAGTCTAGTTGGTGTTGTTTATCGAGTTCTTTTTGTGGCTTCTCAATGATCTCATAGAGCAAGTCTGGTATATAAGGCCATGTGGCACGACCTTACTGGCTTGACAAGTCACCAGTTGAACAAATCAAAGGCTAACATGCCTGGATAAAGCTGGCTCTGAGATGCCAGGGCAGGGTATGTTTGAGGTCATATAGAGGTCACATAGGGGTCATGGAATTGCATGCCCTTGGTGTTGCGTGGTGGATGCCGCTCAGTGTGTCTGTGTGTGCGCTTGTCTTCTGTCTGGGTCTACATCTATAGCTCCTCCCATTCTCCTATGACTCCACCCCTCTTCTATAGCTCCTCCTCTCTTAACGCCTCTGACCTCTGTCTCCCCTCCTCTCTGCGTGTCACTCTTTCCATCCACATTTCTTACTCCATACCACTCCTAGATATGGTGTTCAGTTCATTTGAAACAGCATCTTGTTTGTTGTTGTCGTTGGATACTATTGTCTCTGAATACAACATTAAATCCTGTTGATATTCAATTCACACCGTTGTGTATTCAATGCACTTTGATAAGTTATCAAATGAAGATAAAACCTAATAACACATGCCTTTTCTTTGTTTAATGCCTTGTTGTCGACCACATGTTATGTTTACAGGCCCTCAAAGTGCTGCGTACAGCCGAATTTGCTCCTCTTGTAGTCTTCATAGCGGCTCCTACCATGGCCTCATTCAACGAGGTAACAGCGGCCACACTGCCACCTAGTGGACGTTGTGTGCCCCCCACCCCTAACCCACTAACTACACTTGTCTCTCATACCTTGTGTGTTTTGTGTTGGTTACAGGCACTCAAAGTGCTTCGTAGCGGAGACTTTGCCCCCTTTGTTGTCTTTATAGCAGCTCCTAGCATGCAACTTGTTGCCGAGCTGCAGCATGTCAGTGTGAGTCCTGCCTCTACTAATCCTGCTTCTAGTCTCCCATTCACTGGATTTGTGTTTGCTTCGTTTGGTTCTCATTGTCATCTTCTCCGCACTAATGTTTTACTCGTGTTATCTTGTAATTTATGTGAATCCAAAACCACCCATTCTCTCATTTCTTCCCCTTCCTAATGAAAATAGGCTTTATTTTACATATATCTTTATTTAAAACCCAACCCTTCTGCTAAGCTCCCCAACTCAATGCTACATACAAGTTCATATACATTGCCGTGGTTCAATTCACCTCATCATGACAAACTCATCTCTCTGCCAGCATGACTTGAATTCTGAAAGTTCCCCAACTTACCATTCATCTCAAGGCTCATCGATTCACTCCACTGCCAATTCAACCCCCGCCCCACACTAACCCACCCCACTTCTCAGAAACTTACCCCCAAACTCTCCAACTCATGCCCACCACATGCCATCTCTCCCCTTCGCTCATTCTATTACTCACCAACTCACCCTATCACTCTACATCTCATTCTCATCACGCAACTCACCAACACATAACTTACCTACTCACCACACTATTCACAGGTTACTCCTACTATTCACCGACTCTTTCCTCTACTCACCAATTCACCCTTCTCCTCACTAACGTTGCACACTAAGTAAATCCAAAACTATCCCACTCACCCCTCCACTTAACAATTGACCCCTGTTCTCGTCAATTTACCCCACCACTCACCAACACGCTCTGTTACCAACTCACCCCACCTCTCACCAACTTGGTTCTGTTACCAACTCACCTCACCTCTCACCAACTCACCCCTCTACTCACCAACTCACCCCTCTACTAACACCAACTCACCACTTGACTCACCAACTCACCCCTCTACTCACCAACTCACCACTTGACTCACCAACTCACCCCTCTACATGCCAACTCAACCCTGTACTCACCAACTCACCCCTGTACTAACCAATTCACCCCTCTTCTCGCCAACTCAATCTCTTGACTCACCAACTCACCTCACCTCTCACCAACTCACCCCTCTACTCACCAACTCACCCCTCTACTCACCAACTCACCACTTGACTCACCAACTCACCCCTCTACTCAACAACTCACCCCTCTACTCGCCAACTTAACCCTCTATTCACCAACTCACCCCTCTACTCACCAACTCATCCCTTGACTCACCAACTCATCCCTTGACTCACCAACTCACCCCTCTACTCACCAACTCATCCCTTTACTCACCAACTCACCCCTCTACTCAACAACTCACCCCTCTACTCACCAACTCATCTCCTTTCTTCTTGACTAACCAGCCCAATACGTAACCATGGATATTCCAGCATCTGCAGCTACTGCAGGTTGTTGTCAATCAATCCAATCCACATCAATGCACTGCACTTGTTCACCATGCAAATTTATTCGACATTTTTGATTTCACTATGTAACACGATGCCAGACGTGGTTATATTGACATGGTTGTATTGACATGGTTATATTGTATCTGATGGTTGTCTGTTTACAGGATGGCAGTCTAGAGCGCCTGGCCAGAGAGAGTGAAATACTGGAGAAGGCCTATGGCCATTACTTTGACCTCAAGATCGTCAACAATGATATAGAAGAAACAATAGGTGCTCTGCAGCATGCTATTGACGAGGTGTGCACAACACCTCAATGGGTGCCTGTCTCCTGGGTCTACTAAGCTCCACCCCCAACTCCTTATATGGTTTACTAAGGGCATGTGGGTGGAGTCTGTGTGTTCTTCCCTGGTCACTATAGCAGCAACATCATCAAGTCACGTTGTCATGGTATCATGCAGGACACTGTTGTGGGTGTGATATGTGACATCTCAGCCTCTGCTATCATGCTTCCAGTCAATTGGAATATATCATAGCTAATGCACTTATCAACACGATTCTGTTTGTTCATGGTTTGCAATGATTAACAGGACACATGCACACATGAACCTCGTTAATAGCTGAGTGATTCTGTAGCCGCAGGCATACGCACCACCCTGTGGTTCTTATGTTCCTGCTCACTTGAATCTAGGTTTTTAATTGCATTTTTAGATTTAGTTATGAATTTATAATGTGGCCTTCCTGACAAAATACCTTTAGTTCAGTGTCCTCAATGCTGTGCTTTGACATAATAAGTCATTTTTCATTGGTTGTGATATTTTTCTGAGTTGGCATTGTGTCTATCTGTATATTCTTATCAAAAACACCCCAATGATCAAACACAAAGATAATCCCATGAATGATCAAACACGGAGATATCCGTTGAGCGATCAAACACGGAGATGATCCCACAAGTGATCAAACACGGAGATGATCCCATGAGTGATCAAACGCGGAGATGATCCGCTGAGTGATCAAACACAGAGATGATCCTATGAGTATTCCATGCAACTGGTTATGTAAGAAGATGAGGGTTTTAGGTTACAGCGTCAGTCATTATGGAAGGATGTAAACACATCTATCTTATGAGCATTGGAGGAGAATTCTTGCAGGACTCTTCTATGTTCAGAAATAAGTCTACTTAACTGCCTAGTGATGACCCAGTATGAATTTACTAAAGGTCATTTAGAGATGAGGGTGTGTCATTGAATCTCTGGACAGAAAGTTGAAGGTCACAGGAGAAAGTGATGATAATTGTTATTTATAATGCATGTGATGAGATAAGGCTGAAACACACATTGTATCGTTGATAGAAGTGGCTGCTCTAATAACCAGGGCACTTCCTCATACCTTTAGTGACTAATGCTGGGTTGCGCACTCTCCTTTGACTGTCAGCAGATAATTCAGACTGTGACAGAGAAGTGCTTTACATGACACGTCATAACCATGTCTCTTATGGTGAATGAGTTGATACTTTCTTCCCATGAAGAGACCCCTCTAAATGGTGAACGAGTTGATACCCCTCTGAATGATGAATGAGTTGATACTTTCTTCTAGTGAAGAGACCCCTCTAAATGGTGAACGAGTTGATACTTTCTTCTCGTGAAGGGACCCCTCTAAATGATGAACGAGTTGATACTTTCTTCTCGTGAAGGGACCCCTCTTAATGATGAACGAGTTGATACTTTCTTCTCGTGAAGGGACCCCTCTAAATGATGAACGAGTTGATACTTTTTTCTCGTGAAGGGACCCCTCTAAATGATGAACGAGTTGATACTTTCTTCCCGTGAAGAGGTCTCTGTAAGTGATGAATGAGTCGATACTTTCTTCCCGTGAAGAGGTCTCTGTAAGTGATGAATGAGTTGATACTTTCTTCCCGTGAAGAGGTCTCTGTAAATGATGAATGAGTTGATACTTTCTTCCCGTGAAGAGGTCTCTGTAAGTGATGAATGAGTTGATACTTTCTTCCTGTGAAGAGGTCTCTGTAAGTGATGAATGATGAATGAATTGATACTTTCTTCCCGTGAAGGGACCCCTCTAAATGATCAACGAGTTGATACTTTCTTCTCGTGAAGGGACCCCTCTAAATGATGAAGGAGTTGATACTTTCTTCCCGTGAAGAGACCCCTCTAAATGATGAACGAATTGATACTTTCTTCTTGTGAAGGGACCCCTCTAAATGATGAACGAATTGATACTTTCTTCTTGTGAAGGGACCCCTCTAAATGATGAACGAGTTGATACTTTCTTCCCGTGAAGAGACCCCTCTAAATGATCAACGAGTTGATACTTTCTTCCCGTGATGAGGTCTCTGTAAATGATGAACGAGTTGATACTTTCTTCCCGTGAAGAGGTCTCTGTAAGTGATGATGGTGAAGCAGGTGATGCTGAATGCCGAGCTTATTGATGTTTTACGTTGAGCACTTGTTAGCAGGGTCACTGGGTACTTTCTGTCTCGTCCAATCAGAATACAGGTTACTTACGCTCCATGTGAAAGTGTTGCGTTGTACAGAGCCTAGTCTCAATCAGAACTCGTGATTTCTATGTGCAATAGGTATGGTAAGTTTGTAGCTGCTTTGTTGTACATAGCCTGATTCCTGACCTCTGACCTCTCGTTTTCTGTTATCAGTATGTAGTGACCTGTATGGGTAGTGTAGCATGTCTCTCTGGTGTGTGATGGTCTCGGGGATGTATTGTTGGATTAAGTTGGATTGAGATGTTACAATTGTACAGTACGCATAAAGTTGTCTTACCTCAGCTGTTATCCTTTGGTCCTGGGATTGATGTTGTCAGTCTTTGTCAGATTTCCATGGCATTGTTTTGGGTGTAAAGAGAACGCTGATGCTTTGTGAACACTCCATCGGTGTATAACTTGTGTACACTAGCCTTTAGCACAAACTGCGACCCTTGGGTCTAATGTACACTAGAGTCTACTTGTTCACTTAAGTCTTGTGTACAACTTGTGTGCCCAATAGGTTTGGGTATAACTTGCACTCTCCAGCGTTTTGTCCATCTTGTGCATACATGTCTTGTAAACAACTTGTGTATACACGTCTTGTGTACAACTTGTGCATACAAGTCTTATGTACAACTTGTGTATACACGTCTTGTGTACAACTTGTGGATGCATGTCTTGTGTACACCTTTTGCATACATGTCTTGTGTACAACTTGTGGATATATGTCTTGTGTACAACATTTGCATACATGTCTTATGTACGACTTGTGCATGCATGTTTTGTGACCAACTCATGCACCCAATGGGTCTTGGGTATCAACTGTAATCTCCAGTCTTGTGTTATACTTATGCACTCATCCCTATTGTTTTAAACAACATGATTGATCCTCTGCTACATGCAGCTGTGTTCCTGTTTAAGGATTAGCATGTATCATTTCCACCTCTCTATAGCTGTGTGTGGGTCAGATGATGACTTCATTGTAGATGATTACTAAACAGAGTAGGAGCAACATCAGCCAAAGGTGGTGATTGACCTGCAAAGGAAATTATCCTTCTCACAAGAGATAGACGAGAAATATATGCTTGTGAGAGCTAGAGGATAAATATATGCTTCTCATAAGAGCTGAATGTAACATTGATGCTTTTTATTGGAGCTTGCTTACATGGAAACAATGTGTATGCAGCCATTAGGGTAGAATTGTTGGCGTTGCCATGACTTTGATCGTGGGCAGAACCTGTTAGAATGAGGCTCTCAGCTGGGCAAGCTACACATATCAACTCTGCGTCACCCAATATGTCTAAGTATTAATTGGCTGCGAGGCTTTAACCGCTGTGTAGATATAGGTGTTGACCCAGTCTGTATAATTACCTATGGAAGTAGCTTCAGAGGCAGTGATGTCTGAATTTGTATTTCCTCCCTGTGTTTAATGTAGTATTTTTGTATCAGTTAACATTGAATTATGTTTATGAGATTTTGTGTTATTTGTTATTGTGTTAATGACCTTGTTGAATTGCTCTGTTGGGAGTAAGTTGGTCCATTGAATACAATCTTGTCTTTACTGCAAGTGTAAATAATAGTTTTCTGCCTAATTCAAGTCACTTCCTATTAAAGTCACAATGTGTGTAAGAGGTCACAAGCTGTCCAATGACCTTGAGAATGTAACTGCCCCTGTTTCTATGCCCAGTGTGTGTGCTTAGTATGTCCCGGTTCCCTGGTTGGATAGTGCCACGGGTGGATAGCTTGCCTGGGACTTGACCTGTTTGCAGTGTCAACGCAGTTATTCAATAGAATAGAGTGTATGATCATTTGTAGTCTATGTAGGTGCCAAAGACTGTTGTGGTGTAGCTCTGTCAGTGTGCCATCCATCTCCTCACCCTGTCGGATTTGTCCCTGGTGCTGCTGCTGCTGCTGCTTTGTAAATCGCATCCCAGGAATTGCTTTCGTGTTATATTGCTATTTTATAATGTTACACGATTCAAATGTGTCTTTGTTACAATTGTACATGGAATAGTTCAAACTGAGTTGATTTGCCGCCCGTTTGCTTGTTCCGCCATTGTGGTGGACGTGGAATTGTTATCATAGCGGACCTCCTTTACATCATAACGTACTCTGTACTTGGACGCGAGTTTGGATTAGCTTTTGTCTAGTGAACTCGTGTTTGTGTTTCACTCACCATCAAAGTATCCCTTCATGACCTCATAAATCTCTAGCTGCATGACACTGACTCTTATTTGATGAAATAAATTATTCGAAAACCCTGGATGATATTTTGTTCTTTAGTCAACTATTTTGGATTGAAACTTCACCTCTAACAACATTCCCGTTGTTTACCCCTTTCCATCTCTCATATGCGCGCCTATATGGGATCAAAGAACTTTCTTCTTTGATGGTATATAAGACCGTCCACCATTCGGGGCGAGATATCTACCCTATGTTTCTAATGTCTCAGAATCTGTCAGATCTGTATACTTATATCCATTATTCCATGGTTCATACATCCATTGCATATGTACAGAAATCATCAAATTTTGTTTTGAAGAATAAATCGACCGATTCCTTACTACCTTTAGTAATGATATTTAAAAACACTTAGTCAAAAAGGTGACATCAGCTGTGATCATGGACTTTGTAAGGTCCGATTCCTTATTTTTGACGGGACGTGAATTTTAACCCATATATGACACATTGTAGACGTTACAATACATTTGAAGCTAAAAACGGGCGGAGTTCGAGTGGCAATACATGAAAATGGTCGAATTGAGCATGCGTAGTTACTGTTCCAGATCGCTATACCTTTGAATAGTTCGGAGGCTGTTTCATGGCGCCTTTATTGATTAATCATCGATGATTTGGTGTTACCAATATCATGAAAGAATTGTAAACGTTTTGTTTAAGCTACTAGACTGCCACACAAAAATGGAAGCAAAATAAAAATTTCACTTAGTCACCGAAAAATGCATCTTTAAAGTTTGAAGCATTTTATTTGGATTAACGTAAGGAAGTTACGTAAGTATTGCAATCAGTTATTCGCAAAATTACATATGATGAAGAAATTTCGATCTATATTGTGTTTCTTAGGAAGTTCATACTCATTCATAGTACTTTGAGAACGAGATATATGCCGTCACTTTTTGCCACAACCATATGCGGCCATACAGCGGGTTTATTATATATGTTGCTTCGTGTGTCAAGATTCTCCCGGGATTTCCCACCGATCGTTGACAATGCAAATGCAATGAATGGACCCTGTGTGACGCGCCGAGAATCACACGCTCGACGTGCAGTTGTTACTGCATGTAATCAGAAATCAGCTTATCAGATTTTTAGATTTGTCCGACATTTTTATCCTGCCCACGACGCACAACGGGTTATATATTTGCATAATACCTTGTACGACGGGGTAAGCTTTTTTCGCCATATTCACCTTGTACGACGTGCTTCTTGCCATTTTCACCTTGTACGACGGGTACGGGTTTTCGAAGTCCCGCGGCACACCCCTATCCGGAGTTAAACCAATCCCCCCACCCCCCACCACCCCCGGGGGTCGCCTCATCTAGGGCGCTTAGTAGGACCAACTAATGCAGCAATGCTAGCACTAATTTGCCAGGGCTGTTATTATCGGGATCAACTTGCCCCTGAGCGTAGCAACATTGTCAACATCCGGTCGAAGATTTTCGATGAGTGCCTGGTTTTATCGCGATAAGGGATCCAACAGCTTATGGATAATTAGAACTCTTATGTTAATCGCACCAATCGCTAGGCACGATGTTGAGGAGAAATCGGAAAGGCAGAGATCCTTACGATCTCCTTGAACGCATCATGAATAAGACGACTTTAACAACACAGAAAGCCACTCACACCGATGTCATTGGTAAATCACCCAGCAACACAGTTATTTGGTGACTTATTGCCTGATTGCGATAACATGCCGCTCTGAGAATGTTTAATGTGAAGTGCAGTGTCATTGGCTCTTGGTTTGATTCTCCCACGACTTGGTGAGAGTTTACACAGTCCGCGGTTGAATAAGCTTTAGAATTCAGGGTTCACGAAACAAAAGTATGCGAGATGTTTATTTAATCGAGATCCCATAAATAAGCAGTGGTCAACTCTATTCGAGAAAATACTGGTTGCGGCAGTCTAAGTCTGAACGGAAGTGGAATCCCACTTGAACTGTTTGATCACCAGAAGTATGATGAAATTAAATTGTCAACAGAATCACGACCCAGATCGGCACAGATATTTGCATTCTTCATTCCTATCACTTGACCACACACTGTTGACATTGCAGCCATTGGTGAGAACGTCATGTCAAAGACACATGTAGACATCGATGGGATGAAGGAGGCTGCGATTCAGGAGGCACTGGAGGCAGCTGAGCGGAGGCACACACGTGAACTCAGGGCATCCTTACACCGGCTGCAGAAAGAAAATGATGTGATGAAGGAGAAAGCAATGGAGAAACAGAAGAAGGTGACTTTGTGTTTGACTTGCCAGACATTATCCTATTTGTGTAAATGCCAAGGCTGGAAGGGGAATATTGGATGGCCGGGAAAAAGCCAGCAATATTCCGTCTAATTAAGGATATGGGTGGCCTTTCCTCATGACCTTGATCTTATTCTCACCTATTGACCCATAAGCATGCACATAACTACGCCCCATGGAAAAGTTGCCAGAGTACTGTTGGCTTCATGCTTTATCTGTAGCTTGTGAAGTAAATTTGTAGAGTCAAGATTAACTTCATTTTCAGTATTACATTGACCTGGCAAAGCGTGTGGCAGAACAGCGCAATAAAGCAGAAGAGGAACGCATCCGAGAACTTACCAAGTAGGAAATCCCCATTAAAAAGGGCTGTGACAGACATGACATTGTTTATCAATATGATTGTTTTTCAAGTAGTGGTGGAGCTGATTTTAGTAAGTGGTGGAGCTGATTTTGTTTAGTGGTGGAGTTGGTTTTGCTTAGTGGTGGAGCTGGTTTTGTTTAGTGGTGGAGCTGGTTTTGCTTAGTGGTGGAGCTGATTTTGCTTAGTGGTGAAATGAATTATAGGAGACATTATGGCATGCACATATTTACATTCGGTGGCACTTTGTTCTTTATAAGATTGAGATGATATCCTGAATGAATTTGCATGTGAACCAGGAAGATGGAGAAGGATCGCGAAGATGCCCTGCGTGTGCAGTTGGAGGAGTGCGAGTTGCTGAAGCTGCAGGCAGTGGAGGAAGCATGCCAAGCTCTCACAAAGAAACTACGCGATGAGTTTGCCTGGGAGAAGGAGCGAGCCATCAGTGAAGCCTTGGCCGTAGCCCGGGTAAATAAAAACATGTCGACTGTCTGTTGGTCCAACCTAGGAAAGGGCCACATATCTTATTCCTGCATTTAATGATCAATTCATACAATATTACTGATCACTGAATTAGTATATAAACACTCTGAGAATTTCTGGGGAGTGTTTAAAAAATGGTGGATGTTTGAAACAAAAAAGTGGATATTTTGCAACCCTTGTGGCATCATTTTCAGGAGAAATTCAAAGCCCGTGAAGAAGAGAGCATCTTGCGAACACGACACGAATGTGAGGAGGCTGCCCGCAGGGAGGCTGGCAGGGTGGCTAAGGAACATGCTGAGGAGATACGTAGACAAGAACACAAGTAAGGGACAACTTGGTTACCGTTTTATTGTCATCTGTGGCCTCAAGCTGATGTGGAGTTCAATAACTATAGAGGATCAAATATAGCATTGTAACTGATAAGAACTCTGTATAACTAGCTGTTGAGGGTCCCACTCATGGGGTTGCCGGGGTCGGGAGATATCATAGATTACACTATCAATCTGTAACACCAGAAATATTGTACTGTGAGCATGACCTATTCCAGGTACGACCTACTTCGGCAGAAATATGAGAAAGAAGTTGATCATAAGCTACGAGTAGAAGAGGACTTCAGGGTTAGTGTTCACTTTCTCCCTGTCAATGATTTGTCATGACTTCCTGACCGGGTAACCATGGCTACTGCATCCCGGTGTCCATGTGATCATGATGTGTATGTTAGGAGCTGCAGACGGACTATCAGAGGTTCATGGACTACACAGACGGGAAGTACAGCTCGGAATACATGATGCACTTACGAAGTCACGGCTTGAATCTGGCCAACAGGAGAGTTAGTGTTGTGACTTATGAGGACATCCACAAGATCGACCTACAATGATAAACCTTAATCAGTGATCAAAATATTCCTGTCATGACCTTTAGTTGAATGCCAAGGTCATGTGTTGAGGATGCTGTGCGCAAATGTATCTTTCATTGAACCATCTCAATACTTTTTATTGTCTGTAATTACATTGTCGGTGATACTGCTTGTATGGCTATTATCAGGGGTCAAAATAAGCTGGGGGTCATTGTACCCTAGTAATAGCTCCGGGTCCCTAAGCATTCTGACTTAGAGGCCTGGACTGGCCCTCGTCTTTTTATAATCTTTTTATAAACTGAAAGTTTAGCCAAATACACCATGGAGCCTCTATGTCAAGGAGATGTCTTAATTACCTTGGAATTTGGGTGTACATTAATAAAGAATAGAACTGAGCTTACAAGCGGACCATAAGCTCACAGCTAGCACCTGGGCAATGTCAGTGATGAATGTGTAATGACACTTGAATGTCTGCATACAATAGATGCAACCAAAGCATTAATAATGCGCGCAATAATCAGTGATTGCTTGGTTAGGGGTCTTCAAGTGGGTGGGTGGAGGTTATGAGTGAGTAGAAGACCTCTGCTAGTGGAAGTGTTCCTGGGTCAGTAGAAATTCACAGTGAGTGAATTGGCAGTTAAATAACACCCCTACCCGTCATCATAGGGTCATCGTAGCACTATTAATAATAAGAAAGTCAATTGTAGCATTTTCTGACATAAAAAGTCATAAAAATGTGGCCCCTAACTTTGTCTGGTGGCCGATGAATTTGAAATCTAGTGGCCTGGCTGGCCAGGTGCTGCTGGGCATAAATACAGCCCTTTATTATCAGGAGAAAATGTAGATTGTCTTATGAATGAATGAACCTTGGGTTGCTGGTGTTTGGCTTCAGAGTTAGAATAGGAAGTGAGGAATAATATGCATCTATAGCTGGTAATTTGTAGAATTCTTGAAGAGGATATAATTCTGCTGTCGTTGTTGTTGAAGAATTTAATATAATTAACTGGTCAAATCTTCGGCAGGGATTCAATCAAAATTGTACTACCATGTTGTTTAGCAAGAAACCAACAAATTGAAGTTATGAATGAGGTTAATTGTATATTTAGGATGGGCTCTTATTGTCATATTTGTGTATCTATCTCGATCTGGGAATCAAACCCTTCCTATTAAAGTATCATAATGCTGTCTGTGTTCATTCTAACAAATCATAATGCAACTTGTGTTCATTCTAACAGATCATATTGACACCTTTATTTTCGCTGCAGCAGTTCTGTCAACGCCAATGCAGATAATTCATGAACATTCCCTGGACATCAAGATCGTCCAATGGAAGTTACAATTTTTTTTTACATGACCCGATATGGGACTGGCGTAATAAGATAATTGGATGTCGCATGCATGTTTATACGCGCTGTCATAAGCCAATGATGTTACGGCCTCTCAATCACTCAATTATTATTATATTACATGTGTATGGATTTTTTTTATATTCTGCAAATATCTTTACATGCGATGGTAAGCATCGGTGGTTCTGTGGTAGAATGCCCGCCACGCGGCTGGTCCGGGTTCGATTCTCGGCCGATACAATATTTTTCCCCTCGACCATTCGTCCTCGACTCTATGCCCGACTGGCCCGTATCTTCTTGCGCGCACACACACACACTCCTTCTGGAAGTAGCTCTGTGCAGGTGTCTGATATCATCGGTTCTGGGCCAGTTACCCTGGTTACCTCGGTTATTGGGATAACAAGCCGTCAAAATGCTCCAGCCATAGTTATATGATGGCATATTTTGTCATGAAGCACGAAAACAGTCAAAAATCATCAGATATCACCATCCGACCGGGGCTACCCTGAGGTACGATGAGATCTACAATACGAGAGGATTGTCAGTGGCCTTTACCTTTCCACTAGTCAAGGTCCCCTAGCCTGATTGCTGCGGGCGCTTTTTACATGCTACTGATATTCAATAGTCTCGCCTCCAGCAGGGCGAGAAGCGTAGCGGAACCCCTGGAGTCTGGGACGCAGACTACCTTTCCACCAAGTCACAACCACAATAAGGGCATGAGTATATGTGCATCTGATAATCTTATAACACGTGTTTTCTCATAAGTGCCTACACAAGGTGAGGCTACAAATAATCATTATTGCCTGGCTCCATGTCTACAAAATGTGTACACTCGGGTTATGACAGATAGTTACATGAACTTTTACCGAGACATACGCCTTTGCCCTCGTTCAAAAATATCAACTGTCCCCGCGCTATTGTGACGTCACAAGGCGGAGGGCGCGCTGCGAGCTGTAGTTGTTCCATGGCAACCAAACACACCAAATTCACACATTTCTTCATGAAATATTGCTGAAAATTAGTTTATTTGCATTTTTAGCTGATCTACTCATATTGTGATCTACAGCAAGATATTACTAGTTAGGTCGCCAACAATACATATGACCGCATAATTACGCGTTTCACTCCAGGGGCCGTATCCATAAAGAAACAGAATGCTGAGCTGGCCGTCTTAACCGTTTCCAAAAAGAATCTTAAGTCTCCTAGCGTCTTCAACTCTGAGTCAGTTAGGTAGCTGACTTAAGTTCGCTAGCTCAAACTTAAAATTGACAGTCCAACGGTAATATATCTAGGAAAATGCTTTCACAGATATGAATATATTAAGAACATATATGTTTTTTTAAATGAACCAAAACATAATCAGCTGTTCGTTATTTATGACACACCAATTTTTATCGGGATATTTAAATTATTTATGCCGCAAATGCTGCTTTGGTAAAAACGAAGGGGGGAAATCTTTGCAAACGCTTCAGACAGGAGGTTGTTAGTCTACCAAAGAGCGTGTTAGCTTGCAGTGGATATGAATTAGGAATGGTTATGGGTGGGAGTTTATATCAATAACGCAATATTCACGAATTGCCGCGTTGCAGTGAATTATCTTCAACTTCGCAATATGAACAACGGCCCCAAGATTCACATTTGCTATTTTTGAATATCAGGAAAGCAGGCGCCTAGCCTACCAGTCTATGGATCCACTTCATGATAACATGGAAGATATTGAAAGTGCCCCCAAAACACACCAACGACAGGTTTTTTGTTTCGATAATCACTCCGTTTTATGCATCAAAGACTAATGACGCGCAGTGACCCAGTAACGCGCGAATTCCAACGGACTGTCAAGCAACCAAACTCAACAAGGAGTGTTTATATTGATCGCGGATTGATAATGTTATTAGTCAAGCATGGTTGATGGAATTATTTCCCAATTAGCCGTGATTATATTGCAGATTATAAAACCTGGTTAGTGTGTAAATCTTCTCCTTAAGAAACAATGGTTCATCGTGCCGTTGGCGTTGTGGTCACGCTTATGGATAACAATGTGGTAGATCGGAGTGCTTAGAATATGTGTTAATGAAACTCGTGGCCAAGGGCTGCACTGTTTATTATACTTGATATCATATAATATCGTACAGTCTGATTGACTAAAGGTGAGTGACATTCATAGGGCTATTCTTTTTTTGACCATGATCGCGATGGTAGAGCTACACGTGTGAAATTATAGCCACTATTCCTTTTCGGCTGTTTGCCAGCCCTGAGCTGGCGGTCTCAGCTGAGTTCGTTAACAATTTGTTAGCGGACTCAGCTAAGCTCGCCAACTCAAGTTAAGACGACTCAAGTTAAGATTCGTTATGGATACGGACCCCTGATGACACTACAGCTCGGATATGTGAGACTGAAAGTAGTTAACAGCGAGGAGCTGTCAGAGGCGGAGTTTCTTTGAGTTTATTGAAACTCGTGGCCAAGGGCTGCACTGTATATTATACTTGATATCATATAATATTGTACAGTCTGATTGTCTAAAGGTGAGTGACATTCATAAACAACCGGTTTTAGGGCTATTCTTTTTTTGACCATAATCGCGATGGTACACGTGTGAAATTATAGCCACTATTCTTTTTTGACTGTTTGCCAGCCCTGAGCTGGCTGCCTCAGCTGAGTTCGCTAACAATTTGTTTTGTGGATACGCCTGAGTTCGCGGACTCAGCTAAGCTCGCCAACTCAAGTTAAGACGAGTCAAGTATCGTTTGACATTGCTTATATTCGCATTACGTATTGTCGGACGTTATTCATATTTGCATCACACACTGTCTGTAGTTGTTTTCATTCACTTCGCGCAATGGTCTGGCGGTGTAAATATTCGGAAGACGGATTGTCTGACATTGTTTATTTTCGCGTCTTGTATTGTCTGAGGTTCACATTCACATCACGCATTTTCTGAACTTATTTGTATTCACATCAATTAATGTCTGGCGTTGTTTATATTCACATTACGCATTTTTTGAAGATATTTATGTTTGGATCACTAATTGTCTCAAATTGTTTATTTTTGCGTCCTGAATTGTTCATTATGTTCACATCACACCATGTTTTGACGTTATTTATATTCGCATCAAACGCTGTCTGACATTGTTTATATTCGAATTAGGGATTGTCTGACTTTATTTAAGCTCGCATCTCATAGCGTTTGACATTGTTCCAAACATTATTCAAATCACATCTTGTCTGACGCTAATTATATTTGTGTCACTCGCTGTTTGTAGTAGCTTTCATTCGCACCACGTTAGGTCTGACTTTGTTTATATTCACATCCCGGATTATCTGGCATCATGCAATGTCTTATATTGTTTTTGTTCGCATCACACATTATCTTCCGTTATTTATATTTGCATCACACGCTCTCTGACATTGTTTATACTCGCATCACACGTTGTCAGTAGTTGCTTTTATTCACATTACGCAATGCGTGACGTTGTTTGTATACGAATCACGTAACGTCGGACCTCGTTTTTATTTGCATCATAAGCTGCCTGACGTTGTTTATGTTCGTATCACTGACTGTCTGACGTTGTTTATATTTTTATCACTGACTGTCTGACGTTGTTTATATTTTTATCACAGATTGTCTGACGTTGTTTATATTCACATCAACCATTTTCTGACCTTGTTTGTATTCGCATCTCACGCTCTCTGACATTTATATTCGCATTATGTTCGCATCAAAGACTGTGACGTTCACATGTGGATCGCGCATTGTGTGACGTCATTTATAGTCGCATCACACGCAGTCTGTATTTCATAATATTCACATCCCGCACTGTCTGACGTTGTTAATATTCGCATCACACGCTTGACGTTGTTATTCACACCATGCATCGTGTGACGTCATTTATAGTCACATCACATGTTGTCTGACATTGTTTATATTTCCGACATGGGTTGCCTGAAAGTGTTTATACTTGCATCTAGGGACGTTGCTTATGTTTCCATCAAACGTTGTCCGACATTATTTATATTTGCGTCATGCGTTGTCTGACATTGTTTATATTTTCGTCATACGTTGCCTGACAGAGTTTACATTTGCGTCATGCATTACCTGACATTGTTTATATTTGCGTCATGCGTTGCCTGACATTGTTAATATTTGCGTCATGCATTACCTGACATTGTTTATATTTGCGTCATGCGTTACCTGACAGTGTTAATGTTTGCAGAGATGTTCGTTGTGTTATTGTCACTGTTTGCACCAAGCTTAGTCGGACATCACATTTACATCAAATCTAGCAACACTTTTTATTTCGGCGTCAACTGTTGTCATTAACATCAGATCGTCTGATCAACAATTAAAACTCTGGGTGACCTCAACACCTCTCATCCTCCTCCCCTATAAACACACCCGGTCATCCTCCACCTACACCCCACCCATAGTCCCCCCCCCCCAGCTCTTCTCAAGACGGGCGATAAATAAGAGCGCCCACACTCCCCTTCAAACAGAGTCCCCCCCCCCCCCCCCCGTTGACACAGACACAGGAATAAATGGAGACAGCAGTTGAATAATGGTCAATGTTTTATTTGTTAACATCCGGGATAAATACGGACAATAAATCCTCCCGTCAGGTTAATAGGAATTAACAGAATTATTTATACAAACATCGGACATTAATCTCCACTCCATTTATAACAACAAACACAGGACGACAAACTGCATTAAGTTACATCAGTAAACAATGGTATGTAAACAGTTAATGGCGATAAAAGGGGATATTCGGTAAAATGGCGATGAGGTTCAAAGTAAATATTCATGAAGCAAAGAAATCAGAAACAGGAAACGACGCAAGCGGGAGACGCGCGGTGTTGATGATGATGAAATGAGATGATGAAGTGAAAGAAAAGGCGACAAATGATCCTCGTCTTCTTTACCTTTAGATGTCAGGGCGGAAGTCATCGGGGAGAGAGGGCGGGAGGTGCTGGAGAAACGACCCGCTCTCACGCACGTATGTAGGATACAGAGACCCGACCAGCTGTACGACGCCCGGCTCTTTCTCCAACACGACCTCCGCGTAATCCTCCTTCTTCCTGTAACCCACCACCAACCAGAGCCGGGTCAGAGGACGCGTCATCGCCCTGACGACGTCACGAACCTCATCCACAGTGAGCTTCTCCACATCAAGCCCTACGACGCATAGGGCGGGCGACGCGTTGACGGCGTCGATTACCTCCATGTAATCAGACGCGCGCCACTCGTCGTGGACGTCATCCAGCCAGAGCTGCTTCAGGACGGGTGACGTGCGGACGAGCGACGCCACGTCAGATGGACGAGGAGGAGGATGAAGATAAGGTGATATGAAGAGTTTGGTGATGGCGGCCATGGATGGTGACAAGTGAGACATGACTTCTGGGGTGAAATGAGAACAACACAACAGGGTGAGTGATGATATGGACGAGTGACGCGTGATGACGTCACTCAGCTCGGATGAGTTGACCTGATCATCAGATGAGGATGAAGATGACAAGTCACATTCATACAGCCACAAATGGTTGAGACGACACGCCGCGCGTCTCACGCTCAGCGCCCGCACCAACTCACCACCCGCATGAGCATACATCTCCACGAGACGCGGGCAGCGAGTCAATAATGCATTAGAGTGAGATGATGTTAATACAGGGTCACCATAGTTAGGGCGGCCAAACGTCATGCGTCAAAATTCTGATATGGCCGTTTTTGTCACAAAAGTTACCCAACTTCACCTCGCCGTATATTGAGAATCGATTCTCAGATCGCAATTAAAATTTAAAATTGTTTAGATAACAATTGTATCTACCTATCAATCAAATATCAGCACTGTATCTGAAACAGTTCATTTGCAGCGATTGTTTGAAGTTGCGCAATTTTCGATT
Organism: Urechis unicinctus; assembly: GCA_034190875.2. Classification (NCBI taxonomy): domain Eukaryota; kingdom Metazoa; phylum Annelida; class Polychaeta; order Xenopneusta; family Urechidae; genus Urechis; species Urechis unicinctus. Next base: position 35,519,877 of record CM067348.1, on the reverse strand, counting down.
TTTTGACATCGAAAAAATGGCGTGTCACTTTTTTTTTTTCAACGCTAGTCGGTGAAGAAAAGGTGGCAAGCGAATTTTTATGCCTGGATCAATCGTGCTAATTGTTTTTGGGGAATCATCATGAAATGTTGTGCTATCATATACGAGTGCGCTGGATATCTAACTTATCTAGAAGTGGTATCAAAATAGCGCCGTATACTTGTACAATCTGCAAATTTGCCCGTTTCCGGCCGATCGGGCCAGCGCACTCGCGTCCGACAGATCTATTTGTGGACATCATGAATATGTATTCAGTATTTACCTATGACCTGACACAAAAATTCGCTTGGGCACTTTCCTAAACCAATCCCAACCGCGTTGAGCGCTTTTTTTGAATAGCGCGTCATTCTGGAATTCCCGCGCTTTACCCTCGCCCAGCAACAACAAACAGCGTCCAACTTCTGATTTGACAGCTGACCTTTTCAACGCTTTTTATTATGGACTCTACGACGATGTACCGGGGCTTTGGAGCTGATTTGGTTCAAGGGAAGATTTCATCAGGTAGGAGAATCATTTAATTATGAATTTCTTTAAATTTGTCTACAATATTACAAGTTAATTTTTTTTTGGGTCATATTATCGCCCACGACGAAGCGGCATTTAAATGACGGGTTGTCCCGCACAGGGCGCGGGGGTATGGATTGGCAGGATACTCGTAAACACGAATTTGTATGAAGTTTTTGGCGGTTAACTATCAATGAGGAATTCTAAATAATGTTAAAAACAAGCTGGTGTCACTGTCTGTATCTGGGTGCATGGTACAGTTACTTGTAAAGCCTTGCGTTGTAGATTTTGTGTATATCAATATGTATATGATGACAATTTATAATTAATTCATAGTAGCTACTAAGCTAGTATATCTCATGTAATGATATTTTCACTTGATCAATCTTGTAATCAAACCAATTTCGATAATGATTTATATTTTATCCACATATTTTGCCATTGATTAATTATTATGTTGAATGACTTTAAATGTCTTTTTTGCCTTATGTTGGCAGCTTGCCTCAGATTCAGAATGGATCGTGTATAGATAAGTTATTCATTTTATCACCTGTTTTGAATAGCATGGTGATGGGTTTTAATTGTGTGCATGATGCTATAGATTAGTAAAAAAAAGTATGCTTGATCATCATGTAGTTGCATGTCTTTTTATATCCAAATGTGGTTGTGGTGATGATTTTGTACTTTTCATTGTATTGTTATCTATCAACTTTTATTGTATTATTGATTTACAGTAGAGTACTACAAATTTTGGCTAACTGCAATATAACAGGTTTAGAAAATCAAACGGACACACTTAGAGACAACAATTTGATATACCTTTGTTTTGAATATATAGGTAAGTGCAAGGAAATCATGGAGTTATGCAAGAAGAGTGGTAAGGATTTTGTAGATTTTATAGAAGTCATGCTGGGTAAGTGTGATCCTTCATGTTCCATCCCAACTACTATTGTTCTAAAGAGTTATTTGGATAAAACAGTAGATCTTGATTTGCCATGTAAGGCCCTGTATCCATCAAAGCATCAAGCTCAAGGGCCAAACTATCTGCCTCTTTGTAGAGAACTTGGTATAAGGGAGCCTCACCTCATTCAACCAACTTCATGGGGTGCTGCTAGACTTAGTAGTAGCAAACTAACCAAGGGTATAATGGGAGAGGTAGCACATTATTTCCGTCAGTTACCAAATGACTCAAACCCAAAACATGCTCTCCATGCCTTTGTCTCTCTTGTTTTCAGTGCCCCCGAGTGTCTCTGTGACAGCCTTTGGAAGAAGGCCTGTCGTACTCTAGACGAGTACAACAACAAGAGACGTTACACAAATGGGTAAATAACTTTAGGATTTGATTTGAATTGTTGCCATTTGGTAATACTATATGCAATGTCTAGGATGATAAGACTGGAACTTGCTTCTGCCCTAACAGATGGCTGAAGCTGCAAGCAGAGGAATTTGTTTTCCCTAAAGCTGGCGCCATACCTACTTTGTCTCCTCCTACTATGACAAAACCCCTAGGTAGTACTTGTGTTGTTGAGGATGACTGTGTAGTCCCTCCAACTAAGATTTGCCGCAGGCAAATACAGGTAAACCAGGGTACTAATGATTATCATAAGTTCACTACTTCTATGTCAGAGTCCTTGTCCCGTCTGCAGGCTCAGATAGGTGTCTTGAAGACTCACAAAAGCACACTACACCATAGAAACCAGCAGTTGCAACGGGCACTAAAGAAGAAACAGCGCGTACCTCTCCACATCCATGACGAGGGCGAAAGAATGCTTGCTTCAGTGAGAAGGTCCCGTAGGCACTTTAAACAACAACATAATTTGAAAGTAAAAGAGCTTGCTGGTGTAAGACAGACTTTGTCCGAGATTAAGGTGGCTAACCAAAACCTGACACTTGAGCTAGCATCATCTCAAGAAAGACTTAAACAGGCTGAGGCTTCAAAGCATCGCCTTCTTTCAAAAGTCCATTATTACCGTAGCAAAAAAACCTCTATCGAACAGTCTACCTGTGAACGTGTTCGTGAGCTTCAGGTCGAGCTGGACTTCTGGCAACTGCGTGCTGCTGAGTACGAGGCTGAAGTCGACAGCTTCCTGAAGGATGACAATATATCAACCTTCCACAAGGGCCAGTACCAGGACAACATCCGTGAGGTTTACATGGAACTTGTTGCTGCTGGCGTTGGCTCTCGTAATGTGGAGAAGATAATCCGGTAAGTGTTGTACTTAGTTACTTATGTCATAGAACTGTTCCAACAAACAGTAGTAACAATATATGCTACACTGTTGCAGAACTGTAGTGACCAAGATGACAGGACTAGCCGTTGGCCGACTCCCAGGACCGTCGTTTGCCAAGTACATGGTACTTGAGGCACGTTCCCTGGCACTGTCACAGCTGAAGAGTGAGATGACTCAGAGTGAGGATATCACGATTGGAATTGATGGGACTACGAAGTTCGGGCACCATTTCACAAGCTGTCAGATCTCTCTCCCTGATGGGAAACAGCGAGTTCTTGGACTCCAGGAGATGTCTGGTGGCTCTGCTGAGATCTACCTCACTACTCTGAAGAAAATGGTAGACGACGTTTCAGCTAGTGCAGGAGACGGGGACTCTGCGCAAACGACTCGGGAGCTTGGTAATGTTTAGCATAAATTTGTGTTTTGATGTTTTCATTGCCTCTGTAGCAACTTATAGAACATGTTATTTTACATCACTTGTGTGTTATGTACAGTTGCCAGGATGCGGAACACCATCTCTGATAGAGCCTCTACCAATACTAAGCTAAACACGCTGCTCGAAGACTGGCGGGCCAGTCTTCTCCCTCAAGTGGTTGATGGTTGGGTGCAGATGTCAAGCAAGGAACAAGAAAGCCACATCCGTATGAACAACTTTTGGTGTGGTTTGCATTTTCTGGTTGGTCTCAGTGACAAGGCGAACACAACCCTGTCCATGCTAGAAGATCTCGTGCATGATGGCAGTAAGAAGATTGGTGCTCCATCCCTGCCAGATGGCTTCAACAAACTAGGCGAGTCTGGTACTGTGCGACTGCTGCGTACCATCTGCAAGTCTGTACAAGACAGGGGATGCGAGAAGTCAGGAAAGCCTGTTGAGTTCAGAGACCACCTCCACAAGGCCGGTGTGACGTCTGTACCCTTGGCCCCCTTCAAGGGTAACCGATTCAACATCTTGTTCCACAACGCTGCGGGGGCTTACCATCTACGAGAGCATCTAAGGGTGTTCATGGAGCAGCATGCATGTGACAATCGCTTGATGAAAGCAGTCCATGCCGACCTGCAGGTGAATTAAATAGGTGCAGTTTTCTGCCACTTGAATTTAAAAAAAAAATATTAAAAAATCAGAAGTGGCAGATCATGTCATTAATATCTTGTTGACAGGTAAAGACCTTCAGAGCTGGCATTCGTGCTCTGGGCCTGATAGGTAGGCTGGTGACCCTGCCACTTTGGCGGGAGATCGTCAAAGAGTGTCATGTGCTGACTCTATCGAGGGTGTTCCAGCAAATGTGCGGCTGCTTTGAGGTAGTTATATTGTAACAATCATACTCAAGTATTTCATTATGAAATGTAGGATTGTAACGATATTAAGAATTGCAATGTGGCTGTTGCAGGCATGGGCCGAGGACAGCACTCCGGTCCTTCAAGGTCGAGCTCGACTCTTCGAGGGTGCACACCAGACTGATGACCATCTTCTTGCCAGTCTGTGTGCCCCAGATGTTGAGCTTGACTTGCTGACCAAGCAGATGCTGGAGGTCCTCTTCTCAGCGTTCCTGGTAGTCGTCCAGAGGCAACTGAAAGATTGCCTGGACGGTGGTAAGTATGCTGATCCTGATAACCTTCCGCTTTCTTTTTGGCAGGAAACCACCTCTGTTCCAAACACCAACATAGGACCAGAGCGAATATTCTCTCAGCTGGATCGACTGGTTCGCCTTATGCCTGCTGCAACCACAATAGCTATGGGTATTTCTTCATTTGTACAGCAAATATGATGAATGTAAGCAAACTTAAAGTTTGTCAAACATATTTGCTTATCATTTTCAGAGGGGATCACTATGTGGTCTCTGAACCATACAGCTCAGTGGCTGCATGGACTGGACCAGATGACGAAGGCACAGCTGATGGAGAGAGCTAGACGCTCCAAGCAGGAACAGAGAGTGCAGTACCTTACCAGGTTAACATCGCTGCGTGCTGAGCGAGAACTGCGCCGTTCTAGTGCTCAACAGAAGGTAATATGTAAAGAGCAGAAAGAAAGAGTGAAGAGAGATTGAATTGATGAGTGAGATGAATGAATGTGGCAGTTTGTGTGTGACCAGTGAGGATGTGGATGCTCGCATGCAGGCAATGACAAGTGATCGAGAGAAGCGTCGCTTCCTAGAGCTTCAGTTAAAAGCTCGAAGGTATATAATCTGTTCTGTGAACAGAAATGGCATATTGAACTTGTCAACAGGTGGCAGAACTCTCCCACTTTCCACTCTAGCTGCCAACCTCAAGTGCTCCATCAGGATGGCAGCAGACGAGGCCCAAGATGTGACCTTGAGGCAGACCCCCAACCCCCCACCTTTTCTTCCCCTTTCAGATGTCCAACTGCAGGCACAGAAAAACATCTTCAAAGAGCTGGCTCTTAAGGAAAGTAGGAAGAAGCACAGTGTGGCAAGTGCACCAAAGCTCCCTGTAATAACATCAGCAGATGACCTTGTTGGTAAGCGTGTACGGCACCTGTGTGAGGAAGATGGTCAGGAAGTATGGTTCCTTGGAATTGTCAAAAACTTGGTAATGAAAAGAGGGGTGCCAAAGTATACCATCAAATATGACGATTCTGACACGTGCTATCAGTTTCCTTTGTTTCAAGACCTGAAGAAGGGTGATCTAGAGCTGGTCTCTTTAGACGGACCCTACCTTCAAGGCAAAACTGTAGACCATCGTTTTAAGAGCCCAGATGATGGAATGGAATACTGGTACACAGGGAATGTGCAAGGCTATGACCCCTCTACTGGTAAGCACACCATCCAGTATGAGTATTGTACAGATGATGAAGAAGATGATGATGAAGGTGAGTCCATCTTTGAAGAGCCATTGCTTAAAGACTATATTGCTGGTGATGTACGAATAATTGTCTAATTGGATTTTGTGTCTGAACTATGATACTACATATGCAATGACCGATGATGAAAGGCAGACTGCTGATATATTATCTATTTCATAGTAAATATAATTCAAAGCTCTGTTCTAAAATGTTCTTTAAAATTCTACTCTCAGCAAAGCAAGATTACAGTATATATTTTGTAAAATTTAATGTAATTTCTAAATTGGTCAGAATAGTCTGCCTAGTTATCCTGTTTGTGTGCATTAAGTGACAAACAGATAAGCAGTGACAATTCTGAGGTCTAGGTTATATCAAACAAAAAAAATGTGAATTTGAAAATATTATGAAGATCTTACTTTCCAGGATATGGCGACTTGAAAAAGCGAGCTGATATTGATCCAACATTTGACTGCTTTGCGAATGATTTTTTTCCCCCATAAATTCAATGCATTAGTTTGCAGTACCATAGTTAACACTTATGTGTCACTGATTCATATTATTCTGCATGTGCCAGTTGATGGTTGTGTTTAATGACAGGACACTATTGTGAGGTTTGATTGATTTTAATTATTGAACATTGACATGTCATACTACAAATATTGATAGTTTTAATCAGTGGAATAAAAACATATTTGAAGTTGAAATATCATTTGTTATTGGTTATTATAGATTAATATTTTAACATAAAAAACCTAAACCCCAAATATGCACCCAGTACACTGAAAATGCAACTTTGTTACAAAATTTCATATTTTTTTGACCCACTTTCCTTGCATGTACTTTCTGCAATTGATCCCTCCCAACACATCTTATATTAGTCAGAACAGGTAATAAAGCAAAGCAATGGGCAATTAATAGGAGATTATGAGGCAGTTTACCCCAAATAATTATCTTTATCGGTTTTCAAAATATTACAATTTGAAGTCATTTACGTCGTCGCGCGGTGTTTTTTTTGGCGATTTTGCAATTTTGAATATTCAACGACTTAGCACTCAAAAAAAATAAATGATGCATTTAATATATTCAAACAATATTCCTGGAATGTATTGTCCTTCAGGGCTACTTCATGGTAAAATATCTTTATTGGGGTTATTTATAACACTTAATTGTACACAAGTATTTGAAAATGAGAAAAAACATGAAATTTTCATGTGACACACCAAAAATAGGCTAAGTCCAGTGAATGAAACGCAATATTCCTTGGACCGTAAAATTTTTAAATGTCTACATTTTCATGAAAATATGTTACAATCTGGTTTACTTTAGGGCTAACTACAGAATAAATGAATGGATATTAGGTATTTATGATTAAAAAACATACTGTGGACATGTAAAGTTGGTCATCCGTGCCGTTGTTGGTTTTCGGGCACCACAAATCAGAAAATGACCCTATATTTTGGTCTGAAAAATCGCAATAAAATTTAAACGGTTCAAGATATTTTAAAAATTCAAACTGTTTTGAGTTTCCCAGACCAATCCCCTTCTGGTGGTGTGGTTTTCAATGTTATACATTATATTTGAAAAATCTGTTGTCCACACTACCATAGTAACGAGAAGCGTTAAGATATGTGAGAGTCTCTCCGTTTGTCGCCGCCAGCTCCACCAGCTCCTCTCCTCCCATTCCGCATCCCGCCACATCGAGTCCAGTCAACTCCCTGCTCCTCACGTCGCCTCCCCGGACGCCGCGGTTCCAACTGATGTTGAGGTGAAGCAGACGACGACACGACGAGGTGACGGCGGCCACATCATCAGACGACAGACCACAGCCAGACAAACGCAGGAACTGGAGGGATGAGATCGACGACAAGCCGCCGAGAGCCGACGACTCGTCTGATGCCGACCCCACCAGTTTATGGTCCATGCTCACTGCCTTCACGTTGTTGAGTTTGCTGAGCTCCGCCACCGTCTCCCGCGTGATGCGCGCACAGGAGAAGCTGACCGCGGTGATGTTGCGGAGATGTTGCGCGTTCTCCGCGATCTCCGCAGCCGTCGCCTTATACAGATACAGCGCTGTCGCCCGCGGACAGTACCTCACGTCGCTTATGCTGTGGACCTCCACTCTGACGAGCGGGTCGTCTGTGTCGCCGCGCGGGTCGTGTTGGACGAGTTGGTCAGCAAGCATTAGGGCCTCAGTGCTGTACGGCGTCAACCACCTACTCCCCATCACACGCTGTAACAAACACACGGCCGAATTAACACTCAACACACAATGTATCACATATATACAGACAATGTAAATAAACTACTGATCATCACCACAATAATTATTCTTAGCTAGCTTACTTCCGTAAATTCAAGTCACATAGAATGATAGTATTAGCAAATCAAAATTTCAACCATAGTTATTCGAACCTTGTGTACAGAAGAGGATAATCCAATCAATGGAGGTGTTAATTTGCAATTCTTGTCAGTTTATATCCCTTAAAAATCGATTTTATCACAGCAGCTTATGGATATGTCCGTCAATGAAATTCAACAAAATGAAGAATTGCGCCAAGACGGCTGCAGACGACGTGGTGACGTCGAGTGGTAATGAGTTGATAATTGTGGGGCAACTTTCATAAAAGATCAGAATCAAGTTGAGCAAGGCTTAATTTTCACATATAATCGAGTGTTAGATCTCATATTAAATGGTGCAATGATCGATTGATAAGTATAATGATATGATATATTTTTTTTATTTATTGTGTGAAATCAGATGGCACTGTCGCTAGAGATGGAGCAGTATATCTTATTGAATTCAAATGCATCTGAAGCAGATTAGATATTGAAATATATAATCAATAGATTAAATAGACTATTTACGCACCTGTAGTTTTGAATTTTTGCACCTTATCGTTGAAATAAATTTTGTTTTGTTTTGTTTTGAACGGAGACAACCACTTGATATACCGCTTCCTTAATGTCGAGTAACTCCTTCATTGCGCGCGTGCTTAATATACCCACGTCGTTTCCATAGAGATTCGGATCACGCGATATACTGTCTCGCGCCAACTGTGGCATTCGGGGTAATTTCAAAGCGCTAGGGTCTTTTACGTGCGTGCATCCACCCGGCTTTGAAACGCAAAAACCACTGTTGAAATGACCCCTTTCAATTCATTAGATGTAAGACTAACCGGTAGCATTCACTGCCGTTGAGTTATTTTACCAATTCCAGCATACTTTTTTGACATAATCATTAACTTTCAATAAGAGATGAGCGAGCCCAGATGTTTATCGCACAGGTTTCTTGGGCGAAATTAACTGCAGCCGGTCGGGAGAATAACTCGGTTCTTAACGGTCCCATGGAAAACGTCACAATAGTAAATAAAAGAATTTATGGCAGTAACAGTATTGATAAAATAGAGATAACAGAGTCATTGACATCAATTTAAACATACTGCGAGCACCAAGGGAGCGAAACGCAACCGATTGTGGCAGAAGCAGAATGAAAAATAACCCAACCGTTGAAACGTTATGATTACTAAATGTTCCCAAATATCAAAAAACAACTCGGTCATCGTTTTGACGTTATGATTTCCCTAAGCTTTGTAAAATCATGTGTTATGCACGGTATATTTTCAAGGGTCGTAGATAGGCAAATACTGGAATCTCTTAATAACACTTGAATGAGTAAATAAATGATAAAATTCACATCGTAACGCAAACTACTGTTCACCACAAACTTAGCTTTTAGTGCACTCTTATATATTCCTGCGCATTTCTTATCCAGGTGTTTGGTGGATACAAGATTCAATGTCATGATAATGCACTCAGCGAGGTAGTTTAAAAGCACAGTTTGATCAATAATTAACTCTTCGCAGCAAAACATAAGCGCCACTTCAACCAGCAGAGTTGACGGCACCTGAGTAGTATTATGATTTAAATCAAAATTATTAATCCTTGAAATATACATGCTTTTATTTCGAAGCTTGTGCGTGAAAATCGGCTTATATGATATCACATAAGATTTTAATATGATGGAAAGATGGCATAAAGTCACAATAAAATTGTTTAAGAAGTTAACTTTTAGATTTATATCGCGTGCGTAGCGCAATGAATAGTCCGTGGATTGATAGCTGGGGAGGGGTGGTGTGGTTTTGGAGGCTTAATTAACACAACTTACCTGGCGCTATTAGATGGTAATGCCAGAACCCGGTGGTTCCAAATTCCTACATTTGAATATTGAAGCGAGTTATTTTCCTTTAATCCAGCAATTGCGTAGTCAATTTAGGCGTTTAACATAATGAGAATGACGCTTCGCCGGCGTGTGGCTTGTTTGTTTGATACGATCAAACTGAGGTCTGACTGTTTTGGATATTTAAAGAACTTGAATTGAATCAACTGAAAGAAATGTAGAATTTGGCGCAGTTGTTCTCCCTGGTACATGGAATGAACATTATTTACTGAGAGGGTCAGTATATCTTCATGTGCGTACTCTGACCGCCATATAATGACTGACGTCGGATGACTTACAAAGTAGGGTTAACTCGTTGATAAATACCACAAGCAAGATTTCTACAACCAACATGGCATGCGTTGAGATCACTTCTGAAATAAAAAAAGTAACTTGCTTACCATCAGGTCTGCGATCAGGTCCCATTGCTGGCTTTCAACCACAATTCGTTGGCAGAATTCCTCCCCACCTGGTAACACCCTACTTTTGCTCCCGAGTATTGCGCGTACAACAGTCGCCGCCAGTTTCTTGAAGTCCTTCTCCTGATCCTCTTCAATAAGTACGTACTTGAGCATCTTTCTGTTCTTATCGTTGCCCAGGATCCCCGCTACATAAGTAAGCACGAGGTCGTGTCTGTAAGGTAAACATAAGACGCATAGATCTATAAATACCTGTTTGACAGCAAGCATTATGGCATGCATGGGTATGTTATGATTCACACGCGCCACTGTTTACAAGGAGATCAGAACATGCTGTTTTTGAATAAAAACGAATTTATTAGTTTCTTAAATGATAAGTGTACACTTTCCAGGACGTGCGAGTGTTGCAATAATATACGCTATATGTTTGTTAAGGTCTACACAGCAGATCTCTTGACAGGCTATGACTGTTTAACCACTGGCTATTACTGCTCAATTCACGTTTATCAATGAGTTCACATAGGATAGACTGGGCTGGCTGTACCGCTGTAGTGCCTCAGAGAATAACATTGTATATCACAAGGAAGAATGTGCGACATCAGCAGGGAGAGATGTTTGAGCGGACTATATCTCGGCCCAGTGCGATTTATTGTTACACAATGTTACAGCCTCAACATTCACTCACTTTTATCTATCCAGTTACGCTGTAAGGGAACTAAATATCAAACGTAGATATGAATTACCTGCCGTCGTTGTCTGCTACAAGGTTTAGGATTTGTTGTTCCTCCAGTCCCAGAGCCGCCAGCGACTCAAGGATCGATTGATGATGAACCATTAAGATGTGTTTACACACGTCGTCCTCGTCTAGAACCTGCTCGATGAATACACCAGTTGCGACGCATTCCTCTACGGAGGTCTTCTTCTTAAGATCCTTATGGGTCATTTCAGTTTTAATTGCACCCTCACTGCATAGCAGCTCTGCAATGAGTTTGCATATCTTAAGCAAATTTTCGCCTTGTTTTTCCAAGCGCTCTTCCGGAATCTTTGTTCCATGAACCTTATGAAGCTTCGTCTTCACCAACGAGTCAATGAGTGACAATGATAGTCCTGTGCGGCTTTCTAACAGCAGATCCTTGGTGTCTTTAGTGGTCTTTGCGCGCAATACGAACGTGGCTGCTTGTAGCGGAATGAGGAGAAGAGATCGAATATCTTCACGGGTCTCCAGGAAACTCTGTACCTCAGTGAGATGCTGAGGCGGTAGTTCATTCTGCAGAAATCTTGTGAGGCTCTCATCGTTAAAACCGCTGACATCTACTTTCCTGTCAAAGTTATCCCAACATGACGCTAAGTTATGTGGTCTGGACGACACCAGGATTCGGGCTCCTTCTAATAGCTTCTCTGATATGAGGCTGTTAAGGATATCTTTGGGAGAAGCTTGAGTTTCTGCTCCAGCCACAGGAGCCGGCTCACTGTTGAAGAAACCTGTGCGGACCTCGTCAGCCCCGTCCAAGAATATTGTGATTTCTTTTGGGTTCCTCGACAGGGCGCGCCATATCTTATCCTGTTCTGTAGCTGGCAAAGAGGGTCCATAAAGAAGTAGTAAATTCTTGAGAGTCGTCCCATGTTGCCAGTTGACTTTACGTAGTTGAATCACGAACGGGGGGCGGGGTATGCTTGGCGTTTTCTTGGCGGTAGCTTGTCTGGCCATCTCCTTAACAGCCGTTGTCTTCCCGGCACCATGCGCTCCTATGAGCAGAACTTTTTGTGTTGGCTTGTTGTTCTCTGTGCCGCTAAATAGTTCCGTCAATTCGATTCCATATCTCGGTGATTGGTCAATGTGGGTTTCATTCAGACCTCGCCTGTCAACGGCCACAGAATTTCTGTTAATACATAAAGAGACAAAATCTCGAGCTTTCACGCCCAGTCTTTCTTCAAGCTCGCTGTGTTTTAATGCAATAGCTCCCAGCAGGTTGTAGTAGACATTAAGCAAGAGATCGTCCATACGTCCCAGCGCTGTCTTTGTGTCCTCTTCACTGATTTTCAACATTAACTCTTCCTGCTGTGAAATGTCCAAGAACTGGGTGAGTGCAAAGTAACTGTACAGCGTTGATTCCTTCACGCGGTCGACTAGCATGTTGACCTTACCTTCGTTGCCTGGCTGTTGTTTGATCTCTGAGGTCATCTCTGAGGTCAGACACCCTTCCTCCTCTATCAGGTCCACGAGTCTCTCTACATTCTCCATCCCTTGTAATGCTTCACGCTGTGTCGTCAGGAGTTGCTGTATGTGTGGAGGGACTTGTATCTTCCTCGGGTCTCCTACTTCATGCTTACAATACACGCGGTATTGTAGCGTGGACAACTCGTCAGTAACAGGCTGTACAGGCCCCGTGCTGACCAAGAGCTGGTAGAGTTCCTCCTGACCAGTGACGCGCAGACACTGAGCGAATACATCATAGGCTTCTCTTGTCTGTACAGCACGGAGAAGCTTGCGCTTCACCTCGCGTGGTGTGTTTTGCTTGTGCTGTATTACTTCAACTACATATGACGGCAGAGTGCGCGTTAGTTCTAACTGCTCAGCTATGTCTTCTGCATATTGGAGGTTGTTGACAAGGTCTTCCCAAATCAGTCTTATCCGTTCAGACATCGTGGAGCCGCCGTCTTCTTTGACGCTCTGTAACAAATGAACATCGGGTATTGCGTCACCCTCACTGTAGAGCGATATATCCTCGACGAATTACTTATGAGTATTTTATATTACTAACCGTCATGAGAAGTTCGTCCTCGGTGCAACAGCGGGATGATATACACGGTAATAATGACGGTAAGAGCGCTTCAAAGCAGATGGTCGTCAAATCAGTTAATTTGCAGTTGATAGTCAACTTCAAGTCGTACGCGGACAAGGCTACGCACGACAATGAGGGTGTGGTCGGGTAGTTAGCTTTATAAGCCGTCTGGCGTCTCCAAGCCTCACGGCTCTCTAACGTGCCAAGGTACCGCCCACGTTTACCGGGCAGCCAATGAAAGTCGATTGAATACTTGGTGGGATCTGATTGTGTGTTTTCATGATGGAGTCATTGGGCGGAGCTACGAATATAACGCGTTCGGTGCAGAATCAAATGTTAACCGTAACACATCGTTATTCATGTAATTGACTACCATTTGACTTACAAATAAGTTTTTGAATAGTCCTATTTTAGAGGACAATAAATCTGTAGCAGTGTTCGATATATTTATTGTGTATAGACGCGACTGTGCATGCTTCTTATAGCTGCCTCGCTAAGGGCTGTTAGATTGGCCGCGATTACAGGACTAGTGGAATATACATTAATGAGAATAAGGCGTGTTTCGTTGAGGGTGTATACACTAAGGCTGAATATCGAGCCCAAATGGAACAATGATGATAGTATCACAATCACAGAGACAACAATCACGGTAGCATCACAATCACAGAGACAACAATCACGGTAGTATCACAATCGCAGAGACAACAATCACGGTAGTATCACAATCACAGAGACAACAATCACGGTAGTATCACAATCACAGAGACAACAATCACGTAGTATCACAATCGCAGAGACAACAATCACGGTAGTATCACAATCACAGAGACAACAATCACGGTAGTATCACAATCGCAAAAACCACAACTGTGGTAGGATCACAATCACAGAAACCTCAATCACGGAAGTATAAAATCTCAGAAACCACAGTCAAGGTTGTATCGTAATCGCATAAAACTCTATCACGATAGCATCACAATCACAGAAACCACAGTCACGAAAGCATCACAGTAACATAAACCACTGTCACGGTAGTATCACAATCACATAAACCACTGTCACGATAGCATCACAATCACAGAAACCAATATCACGATAGTATCACAGTCACAGAAACCACTATCACGATAGCATCACAATAACAGAACCCTCTATCATGATAGTATCACAATCACAGAAACCACTGTCACGATAGCATCACAATAACAGAACCCGCTATCACGATAGCATCACAATCGCAGAAACCACTATCACGGTAGTATCACAATCGTGGGTTTTCTGTCACCATGTATCCTGATACTATCGATCTTGTACTGGTTACAGATGTTGTTTACACGCTCTACATTCTATATTCTAGTCGTTTAGCACCTATTTGACCAGCCCTTACAATAGACAGCATTTGTTAGCTGAGCGAATCAATAAAGATTCAATCGTCAAACGGGATATAAATTGTTTCAATACTAATTTTCCGTTAGGGATCAGTGTTAAACCATATCCAAGCGCTGACCGAGCGCCCCTTAAACTCCCCTTACACGTAGAGGAATAAGAACAGTCATGAATAAATGATCGTGTGTAATGTGGAAAGAAAAACTATCACACATATCGCTGGTGTTTAAGGAGGGGGTAGACAGCAGGACCGACTGATGGCGTTGGTAGGTAAAGGAAGGGCACAGTAAATGTAATATACTACAGAGTGAATACGAAATAAAAAAATTGCGACCCTGTCGACCCTGTATTTACCCTCTTGCTCTCTCTCTTGCCCCGCTCCTCTTGCTGTTCACCCTTATCACTATTGTTGCATATCTATTATTGTATGGAACACCAGGCATGTCTGCGATAATATCGGACATGGTGCAAATCTGGGATCACATTGACCACGATGGTTATCTGTGATGGTATAAAACACGATGTGTGTGTGGGATATCATTAGGAGAGTTAGATTTGTGATTGTGCAGGACATAATATAGATCTAAGATAGGGCATGGAGCATGTCTATGGCGTTATAGCTTGACTGTTACTATTTTGGATGTGAGACAGCAGGCATGTAGACGCTAGTCGTTATGTCCTCGTTCACATGTACACTTCCATCCTGCTTCGGCACACTCCAATTTTTTCATGAGAATAAACATCTTGTCAACCTCCACTTAATGTAAACCCCCACCACCGCATGTCAGACACACCACGGTGTTAACAACGAGTGTCAAGTATATTTATAATTGGTTCTGCAGGAGCGGCCTGTTACGACTCGAGTGCTTGAGTCCATTTAGTCTTGATACATCAGCGGTAAGGGCGTTTTATCACTCGTATGTCATCAGTCTAGGATGGAGAGATACTGAGAAAAGTCGACACAGAAACTGAAGGATGCCTTGCACAAGCTTGGCAAAGTGAAGAAGACAAGCAGTCCACTGGAGCATTAGTTGCGGCACGTAAGTCACGGTGACGACAGGAGGTTAGGAGAACCACCTTCTATCGAAGAAGGGTCTTACACGATTCTTTTTAAAGTGAATTATCGCATGGCACCCTCCTCTCAGCCAATCTGAACTTGAGAAAAAGCTCGGTCTTTTTCCCATATCATCTCAAACGCACAGTTTGCCATGCGATAACTGCAACCGTGTCGATATATCACCGAGAAACAGCTTCACTTGAGATGGTCCCTCACAGAGCACCGCTGCTCTAGCATGGCAACACTACGGAGGTTCTTAATATCACGCACACTTTACAAGTCTTAAAACGAAGGGTTTCTCAAAAGTCGCTTGCTTGCCAGTCACTAATCTGTTTGCATAGCGCGGGAAGTCACGGTATTATCCCACCTCCCCGTTATGAGGAAAGACACTTGGACGCTCCGCGTCCTCGTGTTCTTTTCCCATATCACCCACGTGACCATGCGAAAACTAACACTTAAAGTCACCTGCGCGTATACACCGTGGACCAGTGACATTGCGGCAAACTGAGCCTGACCAGCACTAACTCACCGTGAACGCGTCTCGACATCAACACGAGGTCTATGCTACAACATGTGTGGCAGGGCAATGTTAAGATGGCATCTAAGATAAACTACAAGGCTGTGATCAAGGTTGAGTACAAAGACTGCCACGGGCATCGCCAAGGCGTTTTGATACATATGGTGTAAATTATGAAAGGCTTATTTGTCATACTGCTATCAACAGTCTCTTTTTCAAACGATATCCCTTATCGATCAGCATACCGAATCAGTCGGATCCTCAAGTAAACGAGCATCTGCATCACCCAATATAATTATGCCTACCATATCATCTAATTCATTTTAATGCCGTTTCAATCGACCCGTCATATCAATCAGCCTCTCGCATCAACCTCTCATTAAAATCCGTCTGCAATATCAGTCGATAAAATGGATCAGCGAGTCTCCCATATCCTTTCAGAAGTCACGATTTCTCACTGCGTCATTCAAATAACCTGCTTTACAGTTTGACAGATCTATTTGTTACTGTCTGGTGCGTTCGTCACTGTACAAGAGATGTGGAAGTTTTGTAAAGGTGGCTGGCGTGCCTAGCGTCTGTCTGGACTTGTCCTTGAAAACTTGTTACTTCAAACACGCCCGCAATTCCCTAAGAGATTACACGATCAGGATTCAAAGAATATCAACGTTTCATGGTCGTTTGGCCGCTATAGGCCGCCTTAGACGTAACACATGGTGAGCTTCAATCACGTTTGCCTGGTACCGTACCAACTCTGACTCTCTCTTTCTCTCGTCTGTATGACCGATCATGTCACACGAGGTGACGCTTACATTGACATGTCACTACACATTCATATTCATCAATATCTACAGCTTCTGTAGTCATAAGTCAAGTTTAAATCGACTTAATCAAGCGCCCATAACTTGCATTAAGACTATTTATTCGTAAGGGGAAATACGACACTGTGTCAAGATTGGGTCAAAATAATTCCATGGATGACAGTTTGAAAGAATGACTGAGTGCATAAGTGGGTTGATAAATGAGAAATCGCTGATCATATGTCAAAGCGAGTTAGGGAGTAACCGGTGACTAAATGTGAGTGACTGCGTGAGTGCGCGAGTTAGTTAACGACTGAGTGAATAAGGGAGTGACTGGATGTGTGCGTGAATGAGTGAACGAGTTAGCGAATGAGTGAGTGACTGGCTGAGTGGGTAATTAAGTGTGAGTGAGTTAGTGATTGGGTGAGCGAGTGCGCGAGTAAGGGGTGGTTTAGTGAGTGAGTGTGTGTGCTAGTGAGTGAGTGCGTGAGTGAATGGGTGAGTGAACGAGTGAGCGAGTGACTAAATTGTTAGTTAAGTGTGCGTGAGTTAGTGAGTGGGTGATTGAGTGCGCGAGTATGAGGGTGGTCCTGTGAGTGGATCAAAGAAAATGAGTGATCTAGCGAATGAGTGAGCTGGTGAACGGGTGAGTGAGCAGTGAGTGAGTGAGTGAGTGATTGTCTATACACAGATCAATGCATAGTGAGGATGGGTGTTTAAAGTCCTTATAAATCATTGGGGAGGAAAGATCGGAATTGTCCGACAGTGATTGAGTCTTTCATATCCGCTTATTTGAGGAGGGGATATCACTTCAGGTCAAGTTTGTACATACTAACCGCTAGGGAGAGGCAGGTTTTAAGACTCATTTTCGTGTGGTAGAGTCTCTACATATCCACGCACCATGTAACACCCTTATTGGTGCGCCATAAATCTATATACCTACTTGAAAGTGAACATTAACAGACTGTCCTTGATCATGTTACTGCATGCCACCAGACCGAGGAAGGACCGCTTTGAGGCTATAGTTCCTTTTAGTGAGTGCTTTCATGATAAAATACAGGAATGAAAGGCTTGTAAAGACTCAAGTGCATATAACTTAAAACTCAATCTACCGTATCACTCAACCTTATCACTCAATCTTTTTTATGAAAGTCGTTAATGTCAGTTTAGAGTTTCGCCTTCCATTCAAGTCAGGTGAGCGATAAAGTCCCTATCGTAACGTCCTCCTGACGAAGGAAACAACACCACCTGGACGCCTACTATATACATTCCTTTGGTGCTATTCACTTTGTGGCCCCTGGCTCTCTCTGACTGGCCGCGTTTTTTCATGTATGTCTCTGGTTCGATTGTAATGTCAGCCGGTCAGTTGGTGAGTTTATAACTTGATCAGCTGTCTTTCATTAATTTACCGGTTGGCGCAACATAGACAAACATTGTTCAATGTGGTCTTAGAAATGGGTCGATCGACCCATTCTTCAATGGCATTATTCAAATTATCCACACATGCAACTCATTTCTCCACCTCCATTTGAGAGCCTTGCGAAACAAAATACAGCAGTGTCTGTATAGCTATCAACCCTGATTGCTTATGCAGTTCAACCGTTCACTTTATCAATCAGCTTATCAACTCTACCAGCCCCCACACTCAGTCAGCCTATCAGCTCTTCCATGCCCTCAACTCAGTCAGCCTATCAAAGCTACCAGCCCCTACATTCAATCAGCCTACCAGTTCTACCAACCCCTGCACTCAATTAGCCCATCAGCTCAACCAGCCCCTCCACTCTATCAACATATCAATTAATCAAGCCCCAAATACATAATCAGCCTATCAGTTCTACCAACCACTCCACTCAATCAGGCTAACATCTCTACCAGTACTTATACTCAATCAGTCTATCACCTCTAGCAGCTCCTAAACTAATTCAGCTTACACCTCAACCACCCCCTACACTCAATCAGCATAGCAGCTCAACTAGTCGCTCTACTTAATCAGCCTATCACCTCCACCACCCCCTACACTCAATCAGCATAGCAGCTCAACTAGTCGCTCTACTTAATCAGCCTATCACCTCAACCACCCCTACACTTTATAAGCCTATCAGCTCAACCAGCATCTCGTCATCCAGCCTCTGCACTCAATCAGCCTATCAGATCAATCAGCCCCCAAACTCAATCAGCCTATCACCTCATCCAGCCCCTAAACTCGATCAACCGATCAGTTCTACCAGCCCCTACACCCAATCAGCCTATCAGCTCTGCTCGTCTTTTTAAATAATCAGCCTATCAGTTCTACCAGCCTCTACACTCAATCAGCCTATCAGCTCTACCAGTATCTCTATTCAGTCAGCTTATAACCTCAACCAGCCAATTAGCCCAACAAGCCCCTCCACTCAATCGGCCTGTCAGCTCAATCAGTCTCTCTACTCAGCCTATCAACTCACGGGCTTACAACTCACCCATCAATCATTCTCTTAGTTCAATCAGTTCCCTTGATCAGCCAATGAGCCCAATCAACTTCTTCAAAGAGCACTAGTTTCTCAAATCGATCAGCTTCTTAGCAGAATCAGCTTCTCTGTTCAATCAGTCTCTCAGCTCGATCATGCTTAGACTAAAATATCTCTCAACTCGATCACCCTGTATAAGCTTCCAAGTGTATTGAGATCAATCTGCCAACTAGATTACTCATCATATATATCAATCAACCTAAAAAATCAATAAGCATGACAAATGAATCTACCAACCAAGTCAATAGACTGGCCAGATCATTCAACATACCAGTTCATTCAGAATACCTGATCAATCGCAAAACCAGATCAATTACAATAACAGATCAATCAGAATACCAGATCAATTTGAATAACAGATCAGTCGTCATATCAGATAGATCAGCCTCACATTTCCGTCAGCTTAAATTGCAGACAGCCTTCTACCTTAGTGACCTCACAGATAAATCCTTGCGTTGTTATGGGGAAGTGTTTTGGTGGGATATCAGGTTCGATGACCTCAATACCTAGGCTGTTTTGCGGTTCCCATCAATGACCTGAGTTTGTTGCGCAGTGGTGATATAATTAACAATGATGTGGTGGATCATTCATTGTCATCATTTAAATCAACCAGTTAACCGCGGTAGGTTGACTTAAGCAACAAATCGTATATTAGATGTAGATGGGTTCACTTATATTCAAGATTAGCTAGTTTCGGTCCAAATAAATGCTCTCTACCTGACCCTCTAACGTGATACACACTCTCTGTCTACACCTTTTTTGTATTAACCGCGCTCTCTACCTGACCCTCTAACGTAATGCGTCCTCTCTGTAATATCCCTCTAAGTATTGACCGCCCTCTTTCTCTGACCCTCTATCGTAATGTGTCCTCTCTGTCACCTCCCTCTCAGTATTGACCGCCTTCTCTCTCTGACCCTCTAGCGTAATGTATCCTCTTTGTCACCTCCCTCTCAGTATAGACCACCCTTTCTATCTGACCCACTAATGTAATGCGTTCTCTCTGTCACCTCCCTCTCAGTATTGACCGCCCCCTCTCTCTGACCCTCTAACGTAATGCGTCCTCACTGTGACCTTTCTGTCAGTATTGACCAAGTATTCTATCTGACCCTTTAACGTAAATTGTCCTATTTGTCACCACTCTCGCAGTATTGACTGCGCTTTATATCTAAACCTCTAACGTAATGCGTTCCATCTGTCACCTCCCCCTAGGTATTGACTGCGCTTTCTATCTGACCGCTTGTTAAACATTTGATGCCTCTTATCAAACAGCATATGGATCATACTGTGTGAGCTGTGTGTATTGTGTGGGGTATTTTGTTGTGTATGTTGTGTGTGTTATGCGGGGCGCGTTGTTGTGTGCGCTATGTGTGGCGTGTGGTTGTGTGTATTGCGTGTGTTATGTGAGCTGCGTTGTTTTGTGTTGTGTGGGGCACGTTTACAGGCTGCCATAGAGGTTTGATGGAAGATTTCGTTTGTAAGTAAATACTAGTGAGACTTCTTGCTTCACAATGACAAAACCTCACTCCCTGTACCGGAATTACAATGGCCATGTAATTCACTTGCCACGATATCAATCCCACCCACAGTCTACCTCATTCAGTAATCCCCTGTATCTATAATTAAACGTGTTTGGCCTGAGTGAAGTAAAGGAATAATGAATTCCTCCACACCCACCCACAACCACCCACCCACACCCACCCACACCCACCCACACCCACCCACACCCACCCCACCCACCCTAAATCACTTCTGTGACTGTGTATAAACATTAGTCTGATATGAACATTAACTAATACAATAGGATTCACAGTAGACCACAATGTACAGTGTCCTTCATACATGAAGAACTCCATTATTGCAATCAAACCCGATATTATTGTGGCTTACATTTGAATTGAATAAAGCACAGGCCCATAACACAGCGATAAAGTTGTTCATGACAACACACACACTGGTACATAGAAACCGCGGACGCTTATATTGATTGCCTGCCAATAACACGAACAGGTGCCCTATGCGTTCACATGGTTGTTAATGGCCGAGCACACATAAAGTTTTCGTACCGGGGGATTTATGCTAGAGCGTATCCGCTCGATAAAGGAGCCTCGGCACATAAATAACTCCTTGCCATGAACTACTAGTACTCGGGTTTTTTTTATCAGTATAGTTTTGCTTGGGTTCATTGCTTAGAACGTCCCCCACGTTGCCTTTATGCAGAATAATCCAGCCCTGGATCGACCGCTAGAGACGTTTATTGTGGACGGTGCTCAGGCAAACAACCCTTATTGCTGTCAACATGGGACAACAGCATGATGAAGTCTCATTCAATGTTTATAGCTCGATACTAAACTCGACGGCTGCTCGTTATCCGACACACTACTGGTAAACTAAGAGATTCAGAATAAGTCAGAAATTGTGGCGTATACAGATTGAAGAGAGCCTCTGAGTTTAGATATGGTCACGCTTTGTTATAAAAGAAATAGAGACCACCGAATCATAGACGTGCGCGCGCCTCAGGGCAACACGGCGACTATCAGCTATCACGACAGACACTCCCTACTTCCATGCGACAGTTTAAATTAGGGGCATTCCCTTCAGCTGATGGTGATATGTGAAACAGAATCCCTGTTTCTGATTAGTGTATGAGATGTTGACTGGCGCATGTCGCTTGAAGCGCAAAAATGCTGCGTCCACATATATTGGCTTTCCATGCACTTATCGCCTCGTCCTGTAAAGACGGGTTTAACCGCTATAGAAAATATCATTAAGTCGATTGTTCGACGAGAGTTTCGTACTCCACACAGAAAAATTAAGTCATTGCAATTATTTTAAAACCCCTTTTGTTAGAATGTATTAATAATGCGCGTTGAATCAAAGCAGCATATCTCAAGCGTATCGTAGCTAGTTAATGCAAAATTATTCCAATGAGAAAATGACGCCATCCATTTATCTAACTCAAAAACTATCTGCTTAAAATGCAATCCACGTTAGGTAAGTATTATACTTAAATTCAAACCAGACACCCCTACTTCCAAGAAACACTCAAGGGGGCGCAACACGTGGCTCGACCCCTCCACGTACGAGAGCTGACATTAGTCAAGCATTTTTAGTTAGTGGTCAAAACGCTGTTAACAGGTATGGAAATTGAATGAAATCATTTATGGAGAGATATAAAGCTAACTAGATATTTGGATTATTGTTCTGCTTTATTTCATTTCATGAATTAAACACATTATGGTGATACGACACCATGTGTTTAACACACTATGCTGATACAACACCCCGGCTGTAGCATAACACGCTAATACAACGCCATGACTACAACACGGTCACAAATCAAAACCATAAAACCTGTGAAAAACAGTTATTTGTTACATCTTGCTAGAGCTCTCTGACCCAACACAACTGCTCTAGCGGGCATCCATGGAGGGATCGTTCTACTTTAAGAGCTAGAGACCGGGTGGGCGACAAAATGAAGCAAATATGCGCATTGAGAAAACAAGCAGGGTAAGGATAGCTAATAGAGGGAGTCCGTTTCTGCGACCTGGCTTCTTTTTATCAAGTGAATTGGGTATGCTACCCATGAAATCTCCTGTGATCACAAGACAAATATTGAGTATATATGATAGATGTGAAGTAAATAGTTGCTCACCACAAACCCTTTCATATGCAGCCATTCGAGTGTGGGAAAGACGTGCCCGACTGAATGTAGATTTACTAGTTCAAGCAAACATCTTTTTTTATGCCGATAGTTCAAACTATATTTTCATTTCATATGCGGGGAGCTAAAGTTATAGAAGAACATGTATTAGTTTGCTTAGTCTTCAACAAACATAGAAATGTTGACGCAATGGAGATGTCTTCTTGTGACTGGCAGGCGATCAATAATAGCGTTCGCTGGTTCGTTGTACCATTGTCTGTCGTGTATCAAATACCGTTATGGACATCACGTTTCTGCTTAGCCAAACTCGAATTTCTAATGCAATTATACTAAATTAGTGAATATAAGCGATTGCACGCCAAAATACTACGCTCAAGTTGGTCATACCAAATATGCTGGTAGAAAAATTCACAACTAAACTCAGTCCAGCACGTTTTCTTAACGGGCGGTGAAATAGGACGAAAAATGATACTAACGAGATGGTTTGCAAGATTTGTGGTCTGTGATGGTTGTAGGAAATCTTCGTTTGCTGCGCTTCTTGTTGATTGACGCATTGTCATGTGTGGACCATGATCTTAAAAACAACAACACAATGGGTAGCGTCTACTTCCTTAACGGCTCACACGCGGTATGGTCAGGGTAGTCTAAGAGTTAAACCATCAGAACACTTGAACGTGTTTTAGAACTGGATGTCGTATAAAAACACATTTCTTATATTATGAATAATTCGTACTAAGATCAATGCGTCCACCAGCCAATCAGTAGCGTTCGTTAACCGTAACTTATATTTGGCTTGTTGAAAAATGTTTATTTATTGCCTGACTTACTTGACAGAAGTTACAGCCCCTCAACTAAGCCAAACTATAGTAATGTTGCAGCTCTTAAGTTGCAACAAATAAATACACGCTAAGACAGCTTTGGATTATTGTCCAGTTCCTTCGTTATATTGTGTACTATAACAGCAACATCATTTAGCTAGGTGAAATGGAAGACATAGGTGTCAAACGCTGTAAACACATACTAGCACCTCTAGAAGAGATTATTATTAGAGGTCGCTTTAACTTGGTGGGATGGCACATTCGCAATCGCCAATTGTCTGCGAAGGGTTTCGTTTTCCCCATGCAACATGCCCCCTTTTGATCTGAATATAGGTGAGCAATGCGACCCACAATGAGGAGAGGGCACGTGTGATAAGGGTGGTTTGCCTTGAAGGGATGGGCGCTTATTCGTGTATTTTCCTATATGAGGCATAACTTACCACAGATGCGTTTTAATATAAGCGGATGGGACCCATTAGCTCTCTGACACCACACTTCATGATCACAAATACTCTGCCGCTACTGTCTTACGGAGAGACAATGCTTGTTAACTTATACTCTTTCTTTTAATCTATGAACATTTCAGGTGAACACGCCCATGTGAGCCATGACAACACATTGAAGCTTAACATGAAGTGGCTGACTGAACAAAATAAACACATTGCGATATATGCGAAAACTTGCTTGAAATTTGCAAATGTAACATTTAGAGACCGATTACCAAAACATAAGTATCAGATTGTGCCCAATGTAAAGCATTGATATGGCAGTAATTCATCTTACAGTTCCTACCAATCAAAGTATTAAATATTTGGTGTTGCATTGTAATTTATCTTGGATGCCGCGTTTTCTCAGAATACGTTTTCACCAGTGGTAAACAACTGCTGCTTCGCCTTGTCAGATCTACTTTATCCAAAAACAGCTAAAGGTCGTACCAGGATTACATTGTTCTACATGCAGGCCAAGCAGGAGGCGGGTAAAAGTAGAGCTGAAGCAAATATGCAATATTGGCATTTCAAGAAGTTTTCCACATGCAGTGAGCCGAACGGGGGAATGAAGTATTCAACTGATTGTAGTCGTCACAGTTCAAACTCTATTTTCGTTTAATATCGGGAGAGCTAGAGATATAGAAAAGCAAGTTTGCTCAGTCTTCATCAAACAACGGAATGTTGACTCAATGGGCGATGCCTTCTTGTGATTGGCAGTCGATCAATATTAGTGTCTGCATTTTCGGGGTCCAAAAAAGGCGAACGCACGTGGTCGTTGGCAGAACCATTGCCCCAGTGCCCCACTATCAGATCCACGGTAGCGTGTTTGCAGTGTGTCTGTACGCTACAACCTCACATTAACACCCACTCATCCTCCTCATCCTCTAACTTTGATTTCTTTGTTGTAAAGGAGCAGATCAAACTCTCTGTGCTGATGGAATGAACAACTGGGTGATAATTCGTAAAGTGTCTACAATGGGCCGAGTAACCCGGCTGGCCCCTCCCACTTGATAGTTTGAACCTAGTAAATTTTGCATTCATGAAAAACCGCTAAAAACCGCGCGGCTGATGTGGAATCATTTCACACATGTATGAAGTGGAGGTGGTCAATATGATGTAGGGCATGAAATGAAAAAGCGAGTCTGCTTTTAGTATATCTGTAATATCGCTCAGCGCGGGCTGGGGGCGCTATTCTTAGTAACCGGGCCAAGTTAGGCGACCCAGTTAGAACAAGGCACCCTTGTTGCTTGTTGAGTTTTTGAGAGGGGGGTTGGTGGCTATGGTTTTGTAGGGTCTGGTGTCAAGAATTAAACAAGTAACTCCCAACTCTGACGGGACTTGCTATGATTATGATTGTCTGGCAAACGTATGGTGAGTTAACGTATTCGTTCCAAACAAAACTTGCTGAGTAACTTGTCGCTTATCCTTCCTTCAAGCATGATGAGGAAGGTTAAAGAATCTTAGAGCCACCAATGTCTTAGGTAAATGTTATACACAATGTGACCATATGGGAAGTGTAATGAAGAATATATATTCATTTTGGGGTGATAGGTAAATGTGTTGTGCTATTATTAAATTATGCCTTGCTATTTGCTGTACGTATGTTTAATTAACTAAATCTTATGTGTTGTCCTGTTAGGCTCATAATCTCTCCTATGAATGGCACAGTTGTTTGTTTTACATACATACACTTTATTAAAAATGGTCTACAATCAAACACTTACCACTTGGCAGTGAAATGCACGCGGTCTAAACACACAACAACCAGAACATACAACATTAATAGACAAACACAACACAACAGATATAATATGGATACAAGAAACATCACTACAGACGCGAAGAACACACCCATAGATAACAGCACATACATTAACAGCAACCTTACCATACTACAACCATCCACACAATGACAACAACGACAACCGACAACCCAACACATCTGATTCATACTTCATAAACACAAACTGGCCCAAATACGAACAACTCTCACCACAACACACCACAGCAGCACTCATCCAAACAGACCTGATCTCTTCCAAAAACCAATCTTGAAACATCGGTACCAAACTCATCAATTCAACGACACCTTATTAACAACACCTGTAACAAGACAAACACACCAAATTAAAAACTGTTATGACGGTATTTTCAAAATATCTATATCAAAGCCCTTATTCCACACGTAATTTATTCAGACTTATGACCCCTTTTGATAGCATAAATTCTTTACAAACTCTATCCTTTTTATCTATCTGATAGTAACAACAACATTTTTAATTCCTTTGATCTAGAGCAATCCCACCATTGATTCGTATTGACACTTATACCGGGTGTCTGCTATCTAATAACAATGGACAAGGTTGGATTAGTGCCAGCTTGCTAATCTCCAGATGCCACCCGTGTCCCACCTGGAGTCCCCAATCCCGAACCAATGACTCACTTAAACTCCAACCAGGTGACCAGTCGTGACCAATGACGATAGTCCATGCATCTGATTGGGGGAGTGGTTGAGATCGGGGTGGGGATAAAAGGAAGGACATTGGGGGCATGAAAAAGAAAAACAAGGAGAGAGGGAAAAGAAGAGGGAGAAGCTTGCCAGGAGAGCGAAGCTATACGAGAGGGATAAACATTAATTATCTGAATTATAAAAGTCTTCGAGTTTTGCACCACGACCAATTTCTAAGAAACTTCAAAATCACTCTAAGAATAAAACATCCGTAACGAGACAAACACACTTTATTAACAAAACCTGTACCGAGACAAACATACTTAATTAACAACACCTGCAACGAGACAAACACAACTAATTAACAACACCCGTGACAATACAAACACACCTAATTAACAACACCTGCAACGAGACAAACACACTTAATTAACAACACCTCTAACGAGAAAAACACACCTAATTAACAACACTAAGGCACTCCGGCACAAAACTAATAGGTGACAAGACCAAACATGCAATACCTGTCCTCATCAACACACAATCACCACATAACAGGCAACCAGGGATAGCTAACCCAATAGCCTCACACCTGCTGAAAACAAGCATTACATTCAATAACCACAAATAACAACTTGAAAAAAACATATACACTGAGCAACGCCCTCAGAACAACAACACCAACCCAATGCCCCACTTAACATAACCCACCCCAAAAACAACAACACCCACCAGAAGAGCTACACCGTCCCAATGTCTCACTTAACATAACGCATCCTAAAAACAACAACACCCACCATAACAACAACATGCCTCCATTAACATAACCCACCCCAAAATCAATGACACCCACCAGAACAACAACACCAACCCAATGTTCCACTTAACATAACCCATCCTATAAACAACAACACCCACCAAAACATCAACATGTCTCCATTAACATAACCCACCCCAAAATCAACAACGCCCACCAGAAAAACAACACAAACCCAAAGTTCCACTTAACATAACTCACCTCCAAAACAACAAAGCCCACCAGAACAACAACACAAACCCAATGATTCACTTAACATAACCCACCCCTTAAACAACAACACCCACCAGAACAGCAACACCAACCCAATGTCCCACTTAACATAACCCACCCTAAAACAACAACACCCACCAGAACAACAACACCAACCCAATGTCCCACTTAATATAACCCATCCTATAAACAACAACACCTACCATAACATCAACATGTCTCCATTAACATAACCCACCCCAAAATCAACAACACCGACCAGAACTAGATGTCTCCATTAACAAAACCCACCCCAAAATCAACAACACCCACCAGAGCAACTCAATGTTTCACTTAACATAACCCACCCCTTAAACAACAACACCCACCAGAACAGCAACACCAACCCAATGTCCCACTTAACATAACCCACCCCTAAAACAACAACACCCACCAGAACAACAACACCAACCCAATGTCCCACTTAATATAACCCATTCTATAAACAACAACACCCACCATAACACCCACCAACATCAACATGTCTCCATTAACATAACCCACCCCAAAATCAACAACACCGACCAGAACTACATGTCTCCATTAACAAAACCCACCCCAAAATCAACAACACCCACCAGAGCAACTCAATGTTTCACTTAACATAACCCACCCCAAAATCAACAACTCCTGCTAGAACAACAACACCAACCCAATGTCCCACTAAACATTACCCTCATAGCCTGACTCACAAAGAAGTCGGGTTGTCTGTTATATCTTACTGACAGCTGTCTGAGCCTCCATCCTGATGGAAGTCAGTGGATTTCGAACATCATTTGAGATCCTGCTTCCCAACACACTCACTCGACTGGTGAACAGCACTTCCTAGCTCATCACAACGGCCCTCAGGATCCTCCACACATGGGTTCCCCCCGTTTCATGTGATGGCATTACCTCCACACACTGCAGCATTGCAGCACTGAACACAACCACACACTATATGACACATCTGTAAAAGAGCATCACCAGTACAGCCGCTTCATTGCTTTCTTGGTGAGTTATGTGATGTTGGCAGTTCATCTGAGCTGGTCGTTCCCTAGATGTTGTAGGTAGTGACTTGGCCGACACAGACACCCATGATAAGCACGGGCGGTTGTGTCTCCTGAAGTCCGTCATCATTTTATTCGTCTTCGTCACATTGAGCTCTAGGTCTGATGAGCCCGACCACAACCGTGTCGATTGTTGGACTTGTGCGAGTTGGAGTAGATGGTGAAGAGAGGACACAGCTTTGGGGGGCGCTCATGCTGGATGAGAGGGTGCTGATGCTGGGGGTGATTGTGGATGAGAGGGTGCTGATGCTGGTGGTGATTGTGGATGAGAGGGTGCTGATGCTGGTGGTGATTGTGGATGAGAGGGGGATGCTGGTGCTGGTGTGAGGGCGCTGATGCTGGTGGTGTGTTGATGCTGGTGGTGATTGTGGACGAGAGAGGGCTGATGCGATTAGAGAGGCTGATGCTGGTGGTGATTGTGGATGAAAGAGTGTGATGCTTGTGGGATCGATGATGATGCTTGTGGTGATTGTGGATGAGAGAGAGCTGGCTGGTGGTAATTGTTTGATAGAGGGCTGATGCTGGTGTGTGGATGATTGTGGTGATGGAGAGAGGGCTGATGCTGGTGGTGATTGTGGTTGATGCTGGTGGTGATTGTGGATGAGAGAGTGCTGATGCTGGTGGTGATTGTGGATGATCTGATGCTGGTGGTGATCTGAGAGGTGCTGATGCTTGTGGTGATTGTGGATGAGAGAGGGCTGATGCTGGTGGTGATTGTGGATGTGTGATTGTGTGATCGTGATGAGGGTGCTGATGCTGGTGGTGTGTGGATGAGAGGGCGCTGTGCTGGTGGTGATTGTGGAGAAGAGGGCGCTGACTGGTGGTGATTGTGGATTAGAGGGATGATCGTATGAGATGCTCTGGTGGTGATTGTGGTTGATCGTGACGTTGATTCGTATATGCTCGGTGTGTCTACTCAGAGATCCAAGGATCCAATTACGCAGACAAGTGTCCACTCCCACATTCTTAGCTTTGTGTACAATGTGCTTGGTTGCATGTGGTAAACAATGAGCTGAAATCAACAAAGAGCATACGAGCAGAGTCGCCAGGTGCACCCAGTTGCTCGGTTTCACGGTGCATGAGGAGACGTGATGTCCTCCACGCTTCTAGCTGGCTGTATGCGAATTGGTGCGGATCCATGATGTCGCTCACTTCAGCAGTGAGATGCCTCAGTACCAGACGCTCCATACACTTAGTAGCAGTGGACGTGAGTGCAGTTGGCCAGAAGTCGTTGAGCACACACTGTATCGGTTTCTTTGCTACTGGCACTGTGGTTGATGCTTTCCACCGATCTGGCACTGCATAGTCTTGGAGAGATCTGTTAACAAGTACAGTGTAGGATTGGACCGCACTTTTTTAACAGTGTGGGCGTGATGACGTTAGGATGCATGGCCTTGTGTGGGTTCACAGCCTGCAATATATACTTCCTGCTCAGCAACCATGGTGACCAGTCTGTAGGGAGTATAGAGGTGGAATCTGGCTTAACAAACCCAGAGTAGAAGTGGTGGAGTTGGTTGACCCACTCAGTATCGACAGTACAACCTAAACCACACAATTTAGAAAACGCATAATCACACAAGTAAAACTGAACAAAGCCTTCAGGATACCCAACAATGACTCAATCTTCAAGGCAGAAACACAAAGCACTGATAGTAGGACTAGCACAGTACATATCTAGACAACAAAAACATAGTCAGCTTCTCTGACACTCTGTCAGTTAACAATAACAACACATACATTCAAGAAACCATTCACATAAACAAGGACAACACATTACTCCCCTCTCATCATGGAATACCTGGTAACACAATACAATCACTTACATTACCTAGCATACACTACATACCACTTGCCCGACACAATACCTAACTATAATCGCCTCTGTTAAATCTGGCAATATGCCAATCAAACATGTTGTCAACATCCTAAGTGACACAACAGTTATAGCGAAACACATACCTTAGCATTCTTTAATATCTGACTGTGGTCATTGATATATCAAAGAGGTGTTGCAGTCCTTTGTAAGGCAACCAGGGATCATTTACTTTCTACATTAAACACAGCAACTATGTAACGTCTTCTTTAACTTTGTGTTGAAAATTTTGATTAGCTGAAAATATGCTAATCAATTTTTTTAACATTATTATTGGGCTAGAATACTCCTGATACTGAACAATCTTATTAATGGTGGATGTAAATCATTCTTCAATGGCCATATAACTAACTCACAACTGCTGTGTATACTTTTGCTAAGGTCACTAAATGTAGAGGTCATCAAGTCTTCTCTTATTTAAGTTGTGAGCTTCACCCGCAATCTTTATATTAAATGTGGACCTGGTACCGCATTATCGTAGATTAATAGCATTTTAAATCGCGGCTTCGACGTTGGCCAAGAACTACTTCTCGGTGGCTAATTCAGTGCCAGTAGTCTGAGGCTCTCCACCTTAAGAAGCTATGATAGGTCTGGGCTTGTGCGCCTCTGTTTCACATTGCCTTTGAAAGACGGTGGGTGGGTGTGAACACTACGATTTATCTGGAACATAATAGTTTGATGGCGCGCTTGGTCTCTCCACTTCCACCACCTCTGTTGAGTAAGCTGAGCTGGGGCGGAGTCAATGGATCGCTGTGGGGCGACGCGTTATCAGGTGACACGTGTGGTCCCCAACTGTGTACTGGTATATACGTCTGCGGTTCCCCCACCTCTTGCTCCGCAAAGTGCGCTTGTCATATGATGCCATTTCCTGGTACAGAAAATAAAAATTAAAACCAGCAATGATTACCAAAATGTCCCCCTATATCTGTATTTCAACGCGATCATTAGGAAGTGTCACATTGAAAAATAGAGAGTGTTTGGCCTGTGTGAGCCGAGCCACCATCAAGTAACAGAATAATGAATTCCTCCACACCCCCCATCCTAAACCACTTATATGACTGTTTGTAACACTTAGTTTAATATGAACATGAATATGTAATATAGGATTCACAGTAGACCACAATGTAACAAGATTATGCATCGTCCTTCACACATGTAGAACTCCATTATTGCAATCGATCCCAACATTATTGTGGATTTTAACTTAATAAAGCCTAGCACGCACGATGGTACATAGAAACTGCGGACGCTTTTATTGATCGCCTGCCAATCGCACGAACACGTGCCTTATGCGTTAACATGTTTGTTAATGGCCGAGCAAACATAAAGAGTTCGCACCGGGGGATTTACGGTAGAGCCTATCCTCTTGATGAAGAAGCTTCGGCACATAAATAATTGTTTTTTATCAGTATATATTTGCTTAGGTTCTTTGCTAACACGTCTCCCACGTTGCTTTTATGAATAAGAATCCAGCCCTGGATCGACCACTAGAGAAGTTTAATGTGTATGGTGCTCAGGCAAACATCCTTTATTGTTGTCAACATGGGACAACAGCACGATGAAGTTTCATTCAATTTTTATAGCTCGATACTAAACTCGACGGCTGCTCGTTATCCGAGACACAAGTAATAAACTGAGATATTCGGAGGTAATTATTCATTATATAGTATAACGTCTTATAGACATTTGCCTTCGTCCACTATCTCTTCAAGCCAGATGAATGTAAAAAGCGACGACATTCTGTTTGCCAAGACTTGTGGAGTGGGTAATGAACGCCCATTCCATACATTGATATTCGCCTACTCACTGACTCTCTCCTCTTCTCCATTCTTGTTTGGAAGTAGTGTTTAGCATAATCCTTCGTTTTGTCGTCTTTTTATACCTCAACACCAATATTGTTCAATCCTCTGCCTTCTCCGTCACACGCGATTATGTCTCTGCCTATACTTGACTCTTTATCTCTTTCTACCTCATCTCTCTCTCTCTCTCTCTCTCTCTCTCTCTCTCTCTCTCTCTATCTCTTTCTCTCTCTTTAGCAAGCCAGAGAGAGATAGCCAGAGAGAGTTAGATAAAGGTAGGGGGGGGGGGGGGGGCTAGAATGACAAACGTATGTTTAATTAAGATACACGCAGAAAGTATGCTGTTTGAGTGATGAGGCTGGGTATTAATAGTTTCGCTAATACTACCATATTTACACCTCCTATGGTTACGTCTGATAACTTTAGTTTACCTCAGATGTTCTAGGTCCAGTGTGTAATGTAACCTGTGCTGTCCGCGAAGGTGGATGCATTAGGAGGGTCGTTAACCACTCAAACTCTAATCGTTCTAGGAGCGGTTTTGAGTAAACCTAACAGGTTCCTTGTGCGCTCGAAATCAGAACATTCTTATGATAAGTAGGTGTGATTACTCCCCACACATGTGTTACATAGGTTCCATTAAGCTTCATATATACTTGCTCGCAGCAAGTTTGGAATAAAACCACTGGTGTGGAATATAGGCGTAGTTATGACCTGTGTATGAATGCGCCTGTTAACGTCCCGTGTATTATTCGAATTTAAAAGCCAGGCATCGATCTTATGAGCGAATACAGCCAAGAAAGGGTACTTGGTACAAAAATACATTCCTGGTTTCAAAATTAGAATCAGAAGATGATGATAGCCTTTCTTTACAGAGGTTTACCCGGTTAAGTATCATGTTAGTTAGTTCAGTACCCCAACTGTAGAACGGACTACAGTAGGTGATCTACGCTAGAGGTTCGGTGTGTTATACCGGCGTTAACACGGCCATCAATTAATACATTAAGACAGTATATGTGGTGATGCTGGGTAGTCATTATTAGATAAAGCCATGTGTTCTCCTGCTGTAGCACGAAGCGCCCCCGTAATTCACCCACAGCAGGTGATGGTGCGCGCTTGTCATGCATTACTGATCCATCGATCTCATTAAAGAGTTCTTTTTATGTCTTTGTGAATAACCTTAACTGTAGAGCGCACCTGCCGAGCGCCACGTTACCGGGTGCTGCTCAACATCGGCTGACGTTAGTTCATGTGTACCGTGATTTGTCCAATGACGCGATAGGAAAAGATTTTGAGCGCATGTGATGTTGCTTTTCGTGTCAATTGAATTCAGGTAAGACCGAGCCAGACGTAGCCGGCGAGCTGACAAAGGTCGGTTCAAAGGTCACACTAAATTTCCTTGATATGACTGCTGAGCTCTAAATATTGTTATCAACTTAACGTGGTCGACAAATTGGTGCAAAATATCAATATAGTGAATCACGATCAAGCAATTCGTCGGGTTGATATTGATGATTTCTTTGATGACCTTGAACTTGATTTGTGGTCAAAGGCTCTGTGTTCTGGCGCATCATCAACATCTTCCAATTAGAATGAAATATATCGAATATATCTTGAAGATTGTGATCTCTATCGAGAGAGAAAATTAAAAAGTAAACATTTCTATTTTTAAAATGCTGGGGGGAAGTATATTAAACTTCTCACCCTGTATCGCAAGATTCCGTACATATTGTAAGCATTCTTTAAAGTATAATGTAAATAGCTATTTTGCTCATACACTTTTTATTATGGTTCAATAAAACTTTTTGAACCAGAGTTGCATGCCTAATAGCACTTCAGATTGTCGCCAGTATTTTTTACCCATAAATACAAGTGATTAAATTTTAATGGCACTTCTTCAGAGGTCAGCTACTCTTCTAATTAAATCAATGTATTCTCAAATCCACTTAACGTCGGATAAACAGTGCACTGGAGCTCAATCAAAGTGCTTATAGCTTCCTGCCAATTCCCTACGGCAATACTCCTGTGCTGTCTCCTGACTCCTGTCTCTTGTGCTGTGTAGGATAAGTCGTGACTCAATATTTGAGTATGTTTTGCTAATTGGCTTGATATTTATTATCTTAACATCTAATGAAAGGTTGCTTGACTAATTGAGGATGAACAGGATATGTTATTTTGGCTACAGTGTATATAAATGACAGGTGATATGGGTGTGGTTTACGCTTTATGTAGCATAATTCCTAGAGCTCTAACCAGATCTTAATTTTCGCCTACCAATACCCAACCCCAATAAACTCACCTACTGCCCTGTGTAGGTGACCAATATTTGAGGTTATTTCGCTTATTAGTTTGATATACATCATCAAAGCATTAAATGATGTTTGACGAATTCTGGGTGTAGAGGATATGTTATCTGGGTTACAGTGAATATAGATAACATGTGAGGTGTGTAATGTAATGAGTATAGATTACATGCTATATTACAGCACTGCATATTGCATTTTTACCTGGGATAAAGTTGATGTTGCTTCCATCCATTGAATGAACCGTCGATGAATAATACATACCTGGGGGAATTACTGTTTAAGCTGCCACTTACATCTATTATATTACCAGAGTGAGAATGTTAGGCTGCAAAAACAATATTTTTTTCCATTGTAATGTTGACTAGAACCTTCATCTGCTCTAACATGCCGAATGCATACTTTACTCAAGAACAGTTACTTAAAATGTAGATTCTTATCTTTATATGAAATGGAGCAGTGATTTCAGTGGAGATTTTCAAGAATGTTTGACATTGACAAAACTAGCAAACATGGTTTAACACGGGCTGATATCAAGCGTCGCCCATAAGGTGCGCACTAAAGCGGTTTAGTGCATACTAACTTTATATGCTTTTCTTCAACGGTATTTGTGGTTAACATTCTGCAATAAAGCTGATCGAAAATGACATAAACAGAACTCTTTGGTAGAGGGTTATCACTAAAGAGGACGTCACTCGAATACACTGAAAACCGAAGGGTGTTGTTTCATGCTTTTTACATTAGTTTGGACTTATTATCCCCGCCAAAGAGTTATTTATTTAACATCTTCAATGTGTTAAAACCGAACTAATTAGTTAGTTATTCGTTTGCGTAAGACCTAATTCATGTTGGGTTTCTTACCTGTCAACTATATTATCGCCCAGGGCTAAATTTTTATGCAAAGTCATTGTTGCAATTTGATGATTTGATTTGTCCACTATGTGTTTTTCAGTTTTTTCGTAATTTGAGTGGCTACAGCTGGAAGACGGAGAATAAAAGAATCAATTTAAAATCAGCGTGTCTTATTTTACTGATTTTAGATATACAGGAATGTAAATGCAGTAATAAGTAGCAGTCAAAATGTTAGTGAAATCCAAACATTGGGAACTGTTTACTAGTAAGCAAAACGCTCCTAGTGATACAACAATTGGATGTAAAAGCACACGAATGACTTCCCCCTTTAATTAAGACCCTCCTGAACCAAACAGTGGAGAAGATTACCACCAATGTATGCAAACCAACCTTGTTCAAAGCATTGTTTCTAGTCACGTTGTATGCATGCTTGCAGGTGGGCGAGGTTGTTCTCTAAACATGCAACACACATATGCTCACCATTTAAGATTTAAAGCCCATAGTTATTGGCAAGGACAAAGCTTACCATCTTATATTCCGGTCTTTCAAACACAACAAGACGAACGTGAAAATATCCCACTCTTTGCATTGTCAATTCTTCAGGTTTCTTCCTTTCAACCATGCCTCTCCATACAAATCAAGTCTTTATGTATGAAAACCTACCAAAAGATATTTGTTTGCACAAGCCCTTAAACAACGCATTCGGTTGTAAGGGCTTGACCCAACCAAGTCAAAGCAGTTATTCTGCTCACCTATGTCACAAGCATGATTATCACCCCATCCATCGCTGATAACATAAATAATAATCGGGCAATTGTCAGTTACCACCACTTGTGGCACTAATTAGTGGTGTTGTGCAACAATTTTACAAGACCTTGTCGTACGGAAATGCTATACAAACGCTACCATGACAACAGTGTGTCCATTTACAGGGACCCAATTGACTTAAATTAGTTGCACTTTGGCACTGCTTTTCATTATGACGAATCCCCTTTGCTTCATCCGGGGAATTTAATTTGCGTATGTGACTTCTACATAGAGTGACTGACGGCGATGATATCTTATGGCAGCTCACATGGACTGTAAATGATATCCTATTCCTTCCCCTCCTGATCAGTTCAGTCTTTTGTTTAATGTCTTTGTTATAACCTCAGTCATGCGAGTCGGGCAGACTGCCCTGGTTGAAAGGCTGTAAATGTCAACTAATGATTGTTAATGAAGGCATATACGACACAGTTGGTAACGAGTTACCAATCAATAGATGCCATACCCAGAGTATGCAAGTTTAAAGGTTCTATATACTGGAGTGTACGACCCTGTTTAGATTGTATGACTGTGTTAAGGTTGCAAATACAGGAGAGTAAGACGGTTAAGATTGTACATGAGAAGAGTATGCTAGTGTTAAGGTTGCATATCAGGAGCGTATGATGGCCCGATGTTTGCACTAAGTATTGACAATGTAAAGCTGTATACATAGGAGCGCAAAACAGAGTTTGGTTTAAATATTTTGGAGTTTATGAGAGTGCAAGGTTATATGTACAGGAGCAATGACAGGTTGTGTATGTTGGAGAGTAGCAATGACAAGTTTAAACACACAAGTTGTATATTCTGACAGAACGGTTGTATTAACAAAACAGTTGAAAAATTTGGGAGTGTAAGTATTAGATACAGGAAAGTATGACAATGCTATTTATGAGGATGTGTACGTTTGAGTGTATGATAATGTTGTAAATATACAGGCGTTTCCTTCACCATGGTTGCATGTGAAACCCTTCCATAAACAGCAGATAATTACACTGCATGTCAGTGATGCATATATGTGAGAGTATGACAGCTCTACATCCGTATGTATAGTTAAGAATGACGAATTTAAACGTTTATATACAGTTTCACAAAGGGGGATGGAATTGGGTGCTCCTTTTCCTAGTCATCCAAATTGAGCTGGGACTACCAATGAAAAAGTCACCCTCGGTATCGGTATTTCCGAGTAGATTTTAACGTCACGGTGCGAATTCGCCCGCTGACCCTGTGCTTTATTCGCTATAGTATAATAAGAATAATTAGTTTACAAATACACGGAATTAATTGATGGCTTACGTTTGTATATATGAGGGGGGTTGACAGGGTCAGCTATGTATACACAGGGGTTAGTGACAATGATAAGCAGGTATCAGTTTTAATCGAGCGATAATACCACGCTTGCACAAGGGAGAGATATACAGGTTCTATTCCAATGTCTGGTTCTTATTCACTTTTCTGTTATTCGGGGTCTTCTATTTCTGGCCACAGCCTCTAGTCTACCACTGTTGTGGTTGAAGTGTAGAGCAGCAAGAACATACCTTGAAAACATAACTGGTAGAGCAATTTACAATTTGACTAACAGACTCGCAGGTTAAAATGTTTGTCCATCTTTAAATACATCAAGAACAGGTGCAATATAAAATATATTGAGGCAGGTCAGGGTGCAAAAAAAAATAATTTTGAACATAATTTCATATCAAACCAACGCACCGTGCATACTGACAGAGCCACTGAAAACCAGTGTGTTTTAGTGCAAATTTGAAAACTATTCTATGGAAAGCCTTATATAGTGAAGGTATTTTTGTGAGGTCTTTGATTAAGGCCTTGGAGAGGATAACATCTTCTAGTAAATCATTGGCTTCACTGTCTGTACAGAAAAGGTTCTTTTATATACCTACTCACACAATACCTCAATCAGTCATTATTCATAAATACCATTTTTAATATCCAGTACAAGTGGAAGCTACTGATGGGCAAGCATACATCTACATATGGCTGCCCTTATGGACAGGTCTATATGGTTAATCTCTGGAACAGACTTATCAAACTGAACTGCCTCGCACGGAATAACTAACGGCCATATCAAGTGCAAATCCTGGCCACTTACCCAAGCAAACAGGCGGTAGTTAGAGTTCCAGTACCTGAGTTTTTCATAGGCTACGGATATGCAAATGACTTAGATTAATTGTCTACAAATGGGAGTATAATAGTTTTAATCTCTTTTCCATATATACCACCACGGCTTTCCACTGCTGCGATCATTTTCACTTTTATTTTGCTTTAAAAATCCGAACAGAAACATAACTAATGAATTCGACTGTCATGTTGGATATGTAAGGATGAGTATACATACAGATTCCCCAAAAAACATGGATCAAAAACGCTGAGGAGTGTCTGTAAATAACAATTGATTAGCTAGCTCGATAATAGAAACCGTGGCAAGATCTTCTGGTGACATATGACGTCACAACGCCTTCGTTTATCTTAGGCGTGTGGTCGGGAAGTTCCGTAATGTGTTGGCAGTTTGGGGAATGATGCCTACGTCAGTTACTATCACACAGCCAGTGGCAAGGCAGATGTGCAATTGTTTATTGGGCAGTCATGGTCCGAACGTCAAGTAAACAGTTGAATCACATCCATTTTCAGTAGGATGATAGATATAGGTATCCAAATGGTTGCATAATCATATCTAAATCAGTTGATTAAATGCTCCAGATATTTGATGGATTGACCTATCTTCGGGCAGTCGACAACGTTGGTTGACTAATCTGGCAAGCAAACGGTTGACAGCAGCAAGTGGTATTCGATCGTTATAAGTTTAGGCTACAGTTATTTTCCAGGAATAGATCGATCACTACCTTCGTTGTGAATAAATTTCAAAATAATTATTAACGGTCACTAAGATATCTTGAAGACATGTAATTAACCCGAAATGTCCTAGGCTTTACGACAGATTCCGATTGGTTTTCTGTGTCTAAATCTGTTGTCTGTTTAAAGATAGAGACATTTCCGCGGACGAGAGACTTAAGTCATCATATCCTTGAATGTTTGCATTTACGATTGTTTATTTGTATGTGATGCATTTGGTGAGACCCTGGATGACAATTAGCTCCATACGTCAATCATGGCAATAGCAACTGGGTATTAATGCTAGACAGGTGTTTGTTTTCACTAAAGGTCCGTCGCTACGGGGTTACTTCCGGTGGACGTTGGCTCTCAAGATAAGCAGGTTCAATGGTAGCCCCGGTCGGACGGTAATATAAATACAAACAGGACATCCTGCACTGCAGCAGGGCTAGCTCTACAGAAGACCTGCTGTAGGCATCTATGTCTGCAGTAGAGGCCTACTCCATGGTGGACTGGTCAATTGAGAAATATTTCTTTGCGCTACACTTTATCCTTTTGAAATAGACATGCGTTGTCATTTTGTTGGACTCAATTGCTGGTCACCGTCAAACAAATACAATACTGAAGAAAACGAACGGCTATAGTTTTTGCGTATGTTCTCATCGCAATGTTTGCTCCGAAAGTGGTCCTTTCCGTCAGAATGTGTCAGAATCGACAACAAAATAGCTGGTTGTTCTGTTAGACCAACAACATATACAACTTGAACTATGGAAGAGCCATTTAATCCCCGTAGCAAGGATAGGCGGCACCCAAGAGACTGAAGCTGACGGACGTAGCGGGGGGGTCTCTATAGAGTATAAAAAAAGAACTTTGTATGATACAGAACCATTGAGTTCTGCTTAAACATAGAATCAAACTCAATTTGAACTACTCTCTTCATACAAAATGATCGACAGGTTTTTGTTGGTGCTGAAATTTACTTTTATTATGGAACGACATATTGTACAATTAACTTGAGTGAGCTAATAGCGGTCGATCTCTACTGGATACGATTACTAAAAGTAAGACGTGGACAGGTGGTTCTAAAACTTGCGCTGATGCAAATAGATAATTAGTCTATTGCATAAAATTTTAGCTTGCAAATATGAAGAAAATACTGTTCAGAATAGCAAACACCTTTGGTTCTATGCGGTGTTAATAAAAGTGTGAAAATATGCGATATAATAATTGATTCGTGGGATACAGTATCTGAAAATAGTTCCTTTCTTCAGCTCTCGCAATTTGAGTTATCAGCAATAACCCTTCCTGCTTGTCAGTCTAATTTTTGCGCAATGTTCCCCACAATTTTTAGAAATGAGGATGTGATGAAATCTCTATTTTGCAATCTTAGCCGAAGTATATTTATTGAGCGTGTAATGATTTACCGCTAACATACGTGTGATTCATGGTTTTATGGAGGCGCCGTTAAGGCTGATTGACCACGGTGACCAAGCGACTACGTTAAATGCGGCCTTTTGTTATAGCATTGAAAGGGCCGAAATTCGGTATTCTAGGGGGCCCTTCTAATGAGAAGATAAAGATACATTGCACTACCTGTGTAAGTAGGCCTTTTCTAACGGTAATTAGAATACTGTCGGGCATTCTGTCGATAATTGTGAAAGTGTGGGTTACAAATTTGTTGATGAGGAAGATGATGAGAAAAGGTTTGCACAGAACATGTAGCTCAAGTCTGCCCGCTTTTGAAAGCTGATTGAGTTGATCGAAGTTTTTCGTCGAAGTAAAAAACAAGAGGTTCGGTGATTTTTGCATAATCCATAAAGCATTGTCTGTATATCCGCTCATCCTACAAAACGATCGGACACATTTGACACATTTAGGTGGCTGTAAATTGGCGATCGCCACTAACATTTCCGTATCCGGTGCGATACCCTATTCCGTAACATTGCATCCAAACAGCTTGATATTCTTTAGCCCAAACACAAAATTCATATGTCGAAGATGCTATTTTTAGTTATTTGTCATCAAGATAAACCATTAGACAACGTGCCACTAGTCCAAAGGGCATACGAGTGAATTCAAACAGGCCATGGTTAAATTGGAAACATTTTTGGGGGGACATCTGCCTCCTTAAGAGAGATTTGGTGATAACCAGGTCAAAGACGACCGCAGAAGGAAGTACGTACCTCGATCGAGGTACGTACCTCGTTCCCAGTACGGCGTACTTGGTTTGAAGTATGCATATATAAACATTAATTTTCTCAACTGTTTTTCAAATTGTGACATTATTTACTGAGATTTGGTTGGGTTAAATCGTGGAAACCCTCTTAGTAGTCACAGCCTCGATTTGGGACCATATTTAGCGTTGCCCATGTACGAGAAGGCTTTTCTACGCGTTTTCAAACTTTAGTTCGGCGGCCATCGCGTGTCTTTTCCGACGATTGATGAGGCAAAAATCCTTTTTGAATCAGTCTGGCAAAGTAAAGAACTTACTTTTTGCGGAGCATAGTTTGTCTAGATTATATGAAATACAGTTTAGTGAAAATTGTATGGCATATTTGTGACTTATGGATGATAACATCACACCCCATGTCAATCCATTTGCACACCTGATATTTTTGTACTACAATCGAATCGAAGTACGCACGCCGCACCATGGTGGTTTCAAACTTCGCTTTTTGTCTACCCGGGTCTGATTGAGAGTGTTCATATACGCATTCAGTTGTGTTCAAAAATGAATGGTCTTCTCAAATAGAATAACAAAGCAGCCAGGTGTTTTGATATTGAACAGAATGCCCCCAAAAAACACCACAACAGTAAGTTTTCATACTTTTGTTGACCTGTTTTTGTTTGTGTTTTTTTGAAAACTTTTGTTTTAATTGGATGTTAGGGTTATTATTTAAGGCTTAACAGATGGAAATGAGCATCATTACATATGTAATGAACATTATCATTTTAGAATACTTAAGGTTTACCAGATATGGAATGGAATGTTCACAAAATCACAGGGTCAGCGATCATGTTGTATTGATATTGACTGTGCTTTATTACAATTACTTCCATAGCAATGTGGACAGTGGTCATAAGATCATTCCTCATCGGTAAACTTCATGATGGGTGTTTATTCTACATGCTGCTAATAATTGAGTTTCTATCAGCCAAATCATATGCCTTTAATCACATGCAATATATCATGCAGATCCATATTTTGATAAGAAGTGGAGGAACAGCAATGTTTGAGTTAATTTTATTTTAGAAATAATTCTCAAGTAGCAAATTGTGTCCAAAATCACATACATACAATATTCGTTATTACATAATAGGATACCGAGTAATCCCGAGTGCAGGTACACTACCAATCAATTACCAGTATCACAATGAGGCAGATAATGATAACAACTATAGAAATGTTATGACTGTTTGACAGCTAAAGGTATATTTATGATGTTGATGCAATAAGTGAGATACAAAACGCAGGATAAAGCTACTTAAATAGGTCATGACACAGATAGGATTAATTGATATACCTATACATGTACAGACATACATATTACAACAGTGAGTGTTGAATGACAAAACTAGAGGAAAGCATGTACAA
This sequence comes from Urechis unicinctus, assembly GCA_034190875.2. Lineage (NCBI taxonomy): Eukaryota > Metazoa > Annelida > Polychaeta > Xenopneusta > Urechidae > Urechis > Urechis unicinctus. Next base: position 35,477,023 of record CM067348.1, on the reverse strand, counting down.
AAGGTGGGATGGCATTGAAAAGGAAGGGGGGGGAATGGGAGTGCAAATTGATGTGATCTCGTTGAAATCTAAATGAACAAGACAAAGAAGTGCTGGTTACCTGACCATATCCGCGCGGGATTTAATTGGGGCAGCCTCTTCCCTTCTAAAGAGAAAAGAAAAGGACTTATGCGATAACGTTTACAAATTCGACAAAATCAACCTATGTTTTCATGAAAATGGAATCCAGAATAAAATATTCTCTCTGTCTCTGTTGTTTGGAATGGAATATATTGGAAAAAATTACTTAAACTTTCAGAGATCTCAAGTGGAAACACCACACAGGTTAAATACATATTGCATACATAGCTGATGAATGCCGCGAGAGCGGAAACGAGAGGAAGAGGATAATATGCACAAAGTCTTATGAACTTGTTCAGCGATGTGAGGGCAATATTCTGGTTGAGTATAAAGACGAGAACAGGCAAGACCTGGTACACCCCTCACAGGAATAGCTTCTTCATTGAGAGAGCTGTAACCAACTTTCAGCGGCTTGGAAGGCAGCTCCATGGAACGGCTGAAGGAATGTTCAAGTCTGGATAGATTTCATCCACTTCATCAATGCATGATTGACAGAACTTAGGAGCAGTTTTTGTGTAATGGACAGATTCTGTTTTTCTTTGACACCACTTGGAAATTTTAATTCAGGTTGGAAATTTTAATTTCAGGTTTCCAGTTTCCAAACATCCTCATTGTGATTGAAGGCTTTCAGAAGAACACCGTATTGAATATGGCTTGGCCCATAGCTGTTCTATTCTGAAAAAACACCCCAAAGTAAATCAGATACTGGCTAGTCAAATACATAACATTAAATATTATAATCTATGTTTAAGTACACAACACAAACCAGCAATTCCTGTGAGATTGTTTTATATCACCCTCTACTAATAGACTAAATCATATTCGGTTTGAAATATTGACGTTGTCACTAGCCGTGCACGACGTATATATTTATATTACCGTCGTTCGCGGCTACAATGTGACTTCAAGCCGTGCACGACAAATTCCAAAACAAATTATCTTATAACTTGCGATTCGGTCGTATGATTCATAAGTGTCATTCTTTTATCTGTATACGATCTACTATCAGAATATGGCACCAATTCAAAAGGAAGCACACCGTACTTCGATTTAAGTACGGTCGCATCACTACGCCATTGTTTCAGAAAAATCATTCAACAGTGGTGTTATTTATTAGCGATAGCTCATTAATATGCCATAGAATTTTGAATAACATATAATGTATCATTAGATGATATACTTGTAAATTAGAAAACATAGACCTTACCTCTGCCATGTTGATGTGTGTACAAAATTTAAACCATGAACGCAGAAAAACTTGAAGTCGCTGTCGAATAATGGAAGTGAATACTCTTCTTGTGAAGGCCCAATATCGCCCACAACAACAGATTTGGTTTCAAATGTAGGCCATAATATATTTGCATAATTAAATCGTTCAAAGCCAATCACATTTCAGAAAATAATGTCATAAAATGCAAAACAGCAGAGGGCGGTGGTACGACTATCATGCGTACCTCAATCGAGGCGCGCCGTACTGGGAACGAGGTACGTACCTCGATCGAGGTACGTACTTCGTTCTGCGGTCAGTCCGCGACCTGATAACCTGAGTTAATATCATGAGTTCTGAACTTCGTGCTGTCGTCGCTGAGCCTACCACGGAAATTCGTGCAATACAAACTGTCAATGGCTACCCAACCTCAGTCTAACATCGTGGTCATGGTTGAGGGTGCCTACTCCAGTAATCATCGACCTAGGGCAGCAGAAATGAAACGAAATGCACATCTGACCAAATGCAGAGGGTTAAAAACGTTCTCAAAAGGTCCGCAGTTGTCAGCCTTGGGAGGTTTGTTTTGACCATTCTGCTGAATGGGGGGGGGGGGGGGGGGGTGTAGGGGCACAGCAACCCTACATCACACGAGTGGAATAATGCGGAGGCACATTGCTATGCTCTGTATCAGCTGCTTGGTCACGTGCCCGAAGAATCGCGGATTCACCTCCACTGTTTCTCTGCAACTTGGGATGTGATGAGCGGAAGTTTCCGTGTGTTAATTTGGGGTTAACTCGGCCTGTTTCAGAACCTCCCAGCTTGAGACCCTGTTGCAAAGACTTACCTTAATCGAACACATCAATGTATATACAATCAGTCACGTTATTGATTGTTGTGTTTGCTCCGTTAGCATCACCAATAAAATGGCGAGATGTATGCTAGAGTTGTTCATTCTGTCTAAAGGATATAGCACTGTGAACCATGACGTCGCTCTGGCTAATCCATTCATGCACATGTAGTGAAACTTGCCAAGTCGTTTTGAAATAGCCGTTTTATTTGCATCGATCATGAAGTAAAATTTGTGAATGTACCGCCCTTCTTGATTATCATAACATTAAATCACCAAATTCGGAGAAGGCCATTACGGTGTGGTTCACTGAATAGATTGGCCAGCATATAAAGATAGCTCGGCTATAAAGCATGGACTGCTTATTTGTCATTGAACCATCAATTACATATATCTAAATAATGGATCGCCATAATTTATTTACTGCAGCTCTGTTTGCTACCTATATAGCTCTGCAGTTGCCTTATAGTTGTCAAAATCATGGGGGCAAGAAGAAGTATGCAATGTTAGCCAACTGTTTTTGAATGTAGTCAAGCGTTGGATGTATCACATTTTCCATAACATCTCAAACAACGATTTGTGCTTACCTGAACAAGAAGAAGATGAAGCAGCGCATGATTATTTGAGACCATCAATCACACCAAATAATCACAAGTTCATCTTGTTTATCATTCGGTCACATATAATTTACAACTTATCGCTTCCAGAGCCAAACAAATATATTCTTTGGCTTTCTACCGAAACAAACACTGTATTAATGGCAAACCGATATCATTGAAAGCATTGAAATGAGTCTTGGTTTGATAGAAAACACTCTCTTGTTTGACGTTGTCTACACATATCAATGAATTTGTCTACAAAAGATGCACGCAAGACTAATTTTTTGGAAAATGCGCGTACGTATATAATGATCGCTGTAAGACCACTACAAACGATATCTGCCAAAGATATGGGTATGGCCTTCAAAACTGTAGACATGTCTACGATACTTCTTGCACAGGAGTATAAGTGGTGAAATATTTCAGGATGCGGAAGTAGACCAAAGGCATTGATTATCCAAAGACTGAGCACCGTACTCTTTTTATTGTGCGCTTGTAATGATAGACATTCTTTAGTTATGCATCATCATCATAGCAGAAAACTCCTTGACGTTATATCTGATTTTATGACTGTTCGCTGCTATCTTAAATATTATCACTAACAATCAGATTCTCTAAATGACTGTAGCTGACTGCCACCATTACATCAGCGTTTGACGAGCTAGTTTACACATGCCACTCATTCCGTAGAGGGGAGGTTATTGTTGGCAAACGCCAATATTCTACGTAACGTCCCCGTACTTGATAATCTTTACAATGTTGCAAACTTCCTTGTTTTTGCCTACGACAGTACAAAGTGGTCAGGTGGTGTTTTTTCCACAGCAATAGTAGTCATGACGCACTATTGCTTACATGTCTGCGGCATCCGTCTATTGTTATAGGATTGGCGATCATAACGTGTTCTTTGTTCTGTCCTCTTGTTATGTATTGGGTAAAATGGTATAAGGATTGTCATTCCCTTTCCAAGAGAAGATTGTTCTAAGAATGTTTTCGTTGTTTCTTAGAATTTGGTTGTTGTGCAAAACTCGAAGACTTGTATCTCTTGTCTCTCTTGTCTCCGTCTCTCCTGGCAAGCTTCTTCTCTCATGCCCCCAATGTCCCTTCTTTTATCCCCACCCTGGAGCTCAACCGATCCACCCAACCATACGCATGGACTATCGTCATTGGTCACGACTGGTCACCTGGTTGGTGTAAGTGGGTGATTGGTTCGGGGTTGGGGACGTCAGGTGGAACATAGGCGGCATATGGAGAATAGCGTGCTGAGACCAATCCAACCATGTCCATTGTAATAATGTAGTTGACACCCGGTATTACTGTCAATTCGAATTAATGATGGGGATTGCTCTAGATTAAAGGGATTAAAAATTGTTGTAACTATCCGATTGATAAAAGGGATAGAGTTTGTATAGAATTCATTCCGATCAAAAGGGGTCATAAGTCTCAATAATTGGCATGTAGAAATGCATGCGAAATCGATATGGCAATATGGCAAATACCGTCATAACACAATTCCCATAACATTTAACATCAGCTCATTTGATTTTCAATAAAAGCTAAAGTAATTGAACCTCAATTCACGCTGACGACATCACACTTTCATAAATACCAGAACAGAAATCAGCTGTAGTCACAGTCGTACGGACCAAGTTGGGAGACCAACTCCGTACGACACAGAGCAGTTTGGACATCCAGCTCAGCAGCAGTCTCTGGACATCGCCAGAGTTACTCCATGCCTCAGTTTTGTAATTTATATTCTGACTTGTCGAAAATAAGAGGTAAAAACACCACGGAGGAATGATAAATAATGTCACATAGGAATGATGCCCCACCAGAATGACATCAATCATGAATGATATCACAGAGGAATGATAACAAAGAGGATTTATATCATATAGAGGAGTGACGTCACTGAGGTCTGATATCACAGATGAATCAGATCACCGAGGAGTTATATAGCATCGTTCAATGAATTTATTATTAAAAGCCGTCCCATATCATATTCCCATCACGAAACGAAATTGTCAACATTAGTTATACCTCATTGTTTATTGCAATGGGTGGGGTTTTCGTGAGGTGTTTATTTTTTGAGGGGCTGGGGGGATGGTGGTGGTTAATGTCTACAAACACAGATTGATGACAACTGCCAACTAGATTGACAAATCGCAATTTATTTGTCTACAAATCTGGATCCGTCTCAACGTGGATCTTTTCTGTATTATATGGCTCACATCGTGACCCATGGGATTCATTGTGTTTATGCAAATTATTTACGTAAATATAAAATTGACAGGTGCAGTATGATTCTGTTGAATCGTGACTGCTGTGACTGAAGGATATGTTATAGCCAAGGTTCCCAGTTTACCTGATCATGTGAGATCAGAAGGGCTCCCTAAACTCTGTGGCCCTAATGGCGGACAGCCAGGGTCTTTAATTAATTGATTTCGAAAAAAAGATAATGGATCGCGTCAGTTATATCAAATGCGTTTCGATAATTTCATCTCACCATTAGGGTGGGCGTATCGATGATAGAAACTATCAAGTTGAGTCGCATTCATTTCACAGCAGCCCTAAGTACGCTGGACTAAAGGATGGTTAAAAATTAGTAAATATTTTGTCTGAATGATAAGTTGTTCATGAAGGATTGTTTACTGAAAAGGATTGTCGAATCTTAACGATTGTCGCGTCTTGAAATGTATATTCTGGAGTATCCTGTTAGGCGCCAACGTCATGCAGCAGTGGGTGATACTACTCGCCTCCACGTGTAAAGCTAGAATTACTAAGCTTTTCTTGCTTATGCACGCTCTTCGTTATAGTACTGTTACTCACTGCCTGTAGTTGCTGGAGTGGGGACTAATCAGAGGAAATTAACGCGAGTCCTGAAGTAGAGTTGCTTATTTTGTTTATTTAATTTCAACAATGAAGCTCCCTGGAATCTCGCGGTCCGAATCGTTTCTCTGACTAGATGAATCTCTCCGACTCACCCATCTGGACTCTTTATAAAGGGCCCCGCGATAGGCCAGGCTAAAACAATCCCCACGTCACACGACGAGTCCACTTGGAGGGTGAACTCGCTTGCTGTGAGGATTGCTGAAATCAGGGTTACACCTCTCCCAAAGAGTGGTGTGATGTAACCCGGGCTCTCGTGCTGATAATTAAAGGGGGAGGCTTTTTAATAACGTACGAGCCAAAATAGTATTATAACACACGTGTTAAGGTAACCATATACTAAAGTCAACCTTTCTGTACAATTATGCAACTCGGTGTAGGGTGCTCGTTATTACCACCGCACATGCAACGTGTGGGTTGTTGTCTGCAGTTGGATGCAGTGCGTATGACGATGACTTCGAGAAGGGGGTGACGTTCTGTAACGGATTAGGCCGCCATCTCGAATTACCTCGCAATGTATCTACAAACGACCACCTGAGAAGACGAATGTCCTCTCTGAGCGTAACATCCGCCTGGATCGGTGCACAGATCCGGACAACATTCTGGCATAGGAAGACAGGCTACTGTTTGTTAGTAAATACAATATGCTATGAGAAGGTGGGGTAGGGGTCAGCTTTGTTACTTTGCATGATGTCAGAGCATGTATCACTCGAATGGTGGTACTTTATGACGTCAGAGCATGTATCACTCGAGTGCTGGTACTTTGTATGACGTCAGAGTATGTATTACTCAAGTACTTGTACTTTGTATGACGTCAGAGTATGTATTACTCGAGTACTGGTACTTTGTATGACGTCAAAGCAAGTATCACTCGAGTATTTGTACTTTGTATGACGTCAGTGCATGTATTACTCGAGTAATTGTACTTAGTATGACGTCAGAGCATGTATCACTCGAGAACTTGTACTTTGTATGACGTCAGAGTATGTATTACTCGAGTACTTGTACTTTGTATGACGTCAGAGTATGTATTACTCGGGTACTGGTACTTTGTATGACGTCAGAGTATGTATTACTCGGGTATTGGCACTTTGCATGATGTCGGAGCATGTTTTATTTGAGTACTTGTACTTTGCATGTTGTGGAAAGCGATAAGGGCTCGTCTGTTTTTATTTAGTTCAGGTTATGTTTGTGTTCGCAGAAGACGAACCCTTCCACGACCAGGGCTGTTACAGCTTCGAGAATGTGGTCATCTATGTGGGGAATAAGTCCACCAGCATGCAAAAATGCGCGGAATACTGCCGCAATCACAGATACATATTCATTGCCTCAAGAGGAAATGTGCGTATTGGGAATAAACATCGTAATCACGTTATGAAATAACTTAACACATACGCACGACAGCCGTAAGCCGGCATAACGACGCGTTCACTGGTGACGACTTCCGGTGTTCGTGTACATCTGTGATCCTCACGGAGCTTCTCGACGACGGTGCCCTGTGCGCCGTTCGATGGTCTAATTTTCTCCAGCCAGCGGCGTGTTGTAGCAATGTCTTAACCCACTGTACCAAAGCTTCACAAGGTACGTAATGGTGTAGAGATGTTCCACGAAGTTGGGATGCATCTTTTAGTGCATTAAAACTAGTTTTATCAGTTGTCTGTTCCTCGGAGAAGCCAGCATTGCTGGTGTTGTGTGATGAGCAGGAGTTTGATATTAGAGATATGATGTTGTTGTTACCTGACAGGTGAAGACGAGATAGGTGCGTGGTTTGGTACGTGGTTTGAGAACGACATAGCCTGTAGGGAGGGAAAGCGAGTCGAGGGGGATAAAGGCTGGTCTGAGGTGAAGGCGTGGACATGGAGGTCCTGGGGTAAGTAGAGTGAGTGATGGAATGGGTGAGAAGATGGATGTGTTTGCGTGAGTGAGTGAGTGAGTCAGTGAACATGTGAGTGTGTGAGGGAAGGCGAAAGTGTATGGATGAGTTAGGGATTGTGTGAGTGTGAGAGGAAAGGAGGGAAGGCTAAGGTGCATTGGTGAATTGGAGATTGTGTGTGTGACGAAAGGCGACAGTAAATTGGTAAGTTAAGGAGTTTGTGAGTGTGAGAGGACAGGAGGGAAGGCTAAGGTGTATTGGTGATTTGGAGATTGAAAGGCGACAGTAAATTGGTAAGTTAAGGATTTTGTGAGTGTGTGAGGAAAGGCAGGAAATCATGGAGGTGCATGGGTGAGTTAGGGAGTGAATGTGTGATCAAGGTAGGGAAGGAATCAGCGCGCGAGTGTAGCGGGGACAAGGGTATGTGTGGGTGAGCGAGCGTGGGTGGGTGAGTTGGTGGTGTGGAGGCTATGAGGCTACGATTATGTGAGTGAGTGTATTGGGAGTGGATAAGTTGAGTGAATGAATAAGTTAATCGATGGATGAGTCAGTTTGTGAGAAAGAGAGCGAGTGAGTAAGTGAGATGGTGGTTGGGTGGGTGGGTGTGAGGTGGCGCCAAAAAGTTAGTAAATGAGAGTATAGTTGGATGAGGGATGAGGAAGGATGGAGGGTGGGAGTGAACGGGTAAGTTATGAAAAGAGTGAGTGCGCGTGTGTATGTGAGTAAGTTGGTGTGTGAGTCAGAAAGTAACTGATTGCGTTGTAAGTGTATGAGTTAGGGAGGGAGTGGGGAAGGAAGGGAGTCAATGAGAGAGCAAAGAAAAGAAGAGTGATGCGGGAGTGAGTGAATATGTAACTGAATAGAAGATGGAGCAAGTTAGTGGGTGAGTTAGGGACGGAACGCGGAAGTGAGAGAATATGTAAGTGAATATAAAATGGTGCAAGTTAGAGAGAATGAGTGAGAATGAATGGATGGCTGTCAGTGTGATAATTTGCATGATGCAGAATAATTAACTCACGGAAGCCTGTCTTTGACATTGGCTGATGAAGCACACAAGTGGTCTTGACCATGCATATCCTATGCTAGTAACGGGTAGAGATTTGCCCAGTGGTTGTCATGTAACATGTAGTTGCACTTTGAAGACACTATCCGTATTTGATATGTACCCCTTGTTACACATCCCCCCCACCCAATTCCAATTGAATACCATTGGAGGATAGCAACATGCCAGATAATGAGTTGGAAACGCCACAACCCCGCTTGTCTCCCATTTACTCTCCTCAATCTGACATGTTATTAGCAACGGTGTGTGAACTAAGCTCGTAATGACGTCTCAATTCTCTGGATGAGTTGATCGGTGACCATTCTATGTCGAAGATGACGTCAACGTTGTAGCTTGTACTCTGTTGTGCAGATGATGACGTCACACAGCCGGACGTGACGCCATGGGCAGGGGATACCTCGATGTTGTTGGACCTAACCCCGACAGGGGCGCTTATGTTTATATGGTCGGACGGAGCGAGAATACGGATCTGAATACGACCAAGCTACTGTTTGTGGCCGGGAATTCCTCGACAGATCCGCCAGACACTGAGCCACTTTGATTGGCCTTGTACGCTTTACCTGTACTGACACACGTTAGGTCGAACGCGACAAACGCCCCTCACAACTTGAGCTAAGTTCGATATGAGTTCGAAGTCATTATTCTAGAAGATTGGCACAAAGGTTGATTCTGTTCGTGTAGTAATTCAATATCCATATTAGGTTATGAAGTAAATTTCTGTGTAGTAATTCAATATCCAGATAGGGCTTTGTGAAATAATTATTTGCGCAGATATGTGGTATCAATACTGGGTTGTAAATAAGTATCCAAATGTGGTTTTAAAATTATTAACTGTATAATAATTTAGAATCTAAGCTGTATATTGCCATTAACTTTGTATCAATTGAACTTCGAGATTGGGGATCAGGAACAGTATGAATAATCAGTTTGTACCGTCTGTACAGTTTCAGTAGGATATATTAATGATCTGTGGGCAATGTTTGTACCGTTTTTAGTATGATATATTAATGATCAGTGAGTACTGTCTGTACCGTTTTAGTATGATATATTAATGATCAGTTTGTACCGTCTGTACCGTTTTAGTATGATATATTAATGATCAGTGAGTACTGTTTGTACCGTTTCAGTATGATATATTAATGATCAGTGAGTACTGTCTGTACCGTTTCAGTATGATATATTAATGATCAATGAGTACTGTTTGTACCGTTTTTAGTATGATATATTAATGATCAGTGAGTACTGTCTGTACCGTTTTAGTATGATATATTAATGATCAGCGAGTACTGAATGTACCGTTTCAGTTTGATATATTAATGATCAGTGAGTACTGTCTGTACCGTTTTAGTATGATATATTAATTATCAGTGAGTACTGTTTGTACCGTTTCAGTTTGATATATTAATGATCAGTGAGTACTGTTTGTACCGTTTTAGTATGATATATTAATGATCAGTGAGTACTGTCTGTACCGTTTTAGTATGATATATTAATGATCAGTGAGTACTATCTGTACCGTTTTAGTATGATATATTAATGATCAGTGAGTACTGTTTGTACCGTTTTAGTATGATATATTAATGATCAGTGAGTACTATCTGTACCGTTTTAGTATGATATATTAATGATCAGTGAGTACTATTTGTACCGTTTTAGTATGATATATAAATGATCAGTGAGTACTGTCTGTACCGTTTTAGTATGATATACTGCATAACCCCGGTATAAATGTGCACCAATGTCAATTGTTATTAACAAAATCAGCACAAAAAGTGCAACGTCAACCATACCAGCAAATAATCCCAGCTTTAATTAATTTCCAATTAGCTTGTATATATTTAGCCTTGATTTAATATATTATCACTATAGCATGATTACCCATGGACATGTATGCATCAATAAAATAGTTAAGACAGGGCCAAATCCTCGTGACATCAAACAAAATACAAATATGGAAAACAATAGGCTTATCAAAATGTGCAAATGTAAACATCAACAACACACATGCATTCATTGGAGCAGAAATTAGAAACTCTCTGTTTACCTCGATTGTACTAGAATACCCTTACTGTCTACCTTACTAGACAACCCAACCAATCTTTCTTACCTCAATACCCTGCCTACCTAACCACACTATACAAGCTGTCCTCCACACATAACTACCCTTACTGCGTACGTTTCTAGTTTGCGTTATGTCTGATATCATGGAAGTCATGATTTTAGTGTGGAGGAATGTGATATCCCCGCATCATTTGCATAATTAATGCCTATTCTTCACTAGTTGTAATAGAATTCAGCCTCGTTTGGTCGATGCCAGGTAGACTACGGCCTCATTTGGTCGATTCCAGGTAGGCTACGGCCTCATTTGGTCGATAACAGGTGCCTACGGGTAGTGCAGGTAGACTACGGTCTCGTTTGGGTGCCAGGTAGGCTGCCTCGTTTGATCGAAGCCAGTAGACAACGGCCTCATTTGGTCGATTCCAGGTAGGCTACGGCCTCATTTGGTCGATAACAGGTAGGCTACGGTCTCGTTTGGTAGGTGCCAGGTAGACTACGGTCTCGTTTGGTCGATGCCAGGTAGGCTACGGCCTCGTTTGATCGAAGCCAGATAGACTACGGCCTCATTTGGTCGATTCCAGGTAGGCTACGACCTCATTTGGTCGATAACAGGTAGCATACGGTCTCGTTTGGTCGATTTCAGGTAGATTACGGTCTCGTTTGGTCGATACCAGAAGAAAAATTGTAAGATGTAAGAAGGAGGGGGCATTCTTTATAAGAGAGCGAATCAACAGTTTTAGACAAATAATTAATTAGCCAGTGAGAGTTGTCCATAGATCAATATACACAGACACCATATCAATTCATACCTTAATTAAAGCAATCCATACATCTGCTGAAGCATTGCTGTACATACTTAACAACACAGAGCGCATAGGTATAATATAATCATCACATAATCCACATACACACAACGTCTTTAAGGCACGTGAAATGGAAGAATATGGCACATGAAATGGAAGAATATGGCACATGAAATGGAAGAATATGGCGCATGAAATGGAAGAATATGGCACATGACACATGAAATGGAAGAATATGGCACATGAAATGGAAGAATATGGCACATTATATGGAAGAATATGGTACATCAAATGGAAGAATATGACACATTAAAATAGAAGTGGTGTAATTCATTACCAACATTAACTAGCATTGCAGACTTACACAACTTGAGACTCGAGGACTAGATCATTATATATAGATAATAAATAGATAAGCATCAAGAAAGGAATGCAGTATAGCACAGTAGATGTGATTCCGATTAAATGTGATCGTATTTGGCTGGAATGCTATTCACAAACTGAGATCTCAACAAGAAGTGAACATTATGGTCACTGATGTTTGAAATGAAGATCATAGCGTATTGTGAAGCGAGGATGAGTCGCGATGGCAAGAGATGCGGCACCGTGAGTGGTTCCTTGTCGTCTGCCGGTTACCACTTGGTCTTAATTGGCCTTCAGTAACGATATGGAATCTGCAACATTCAGAGAAACGAAATTTAAATGCTGATGCTTTATTAAATTGAACAATAATGCCTTTGCGCAGTCATTCACATAAGACTACCCTACGCAAGAAAATTACTCCAGAGCAGCTAAGTGAAGTCAAGCGTGTCGGTTATAGGAAGGTTAACGTACCATCTTTTTCCGCGTTGGTGGCGACACACAGTCTCCGAATTAGCTGCAGGTTGATGGCAAGAAGGTCACAGAACCCCTCCACACGTAACACGTGCTTGTCATTGGGCTTGCTGGCCAGAGCATTCACCTCGGAGTCAGGAACGCCTCCGCCCACAGCAACGACGAATATCTCAATATTGGCCTGGTACTTGGCACGCTCGGCTTCAGCTTGGCTCTCGGCCACGTCGTATGACGCCTTGTCGACGATCAAAACACCGATGCGCTTGGCATTCGGTCGCCGCCATTTACTGACTGGAAGCTGTTTTTGCGCATGCGCTTGATTTGAGCCGCTGTGTTAGCAGTGGTATATCGGTTGACGTCAAGGACATTTCTGAGGGTATAGATGTCCTGGCCCATGGAGAGCTCAAAGCCTGGGTTGGAGGAGCAATCTTTTGGGACGAGTCCCATATGGATGTTCTCGTTGCCGATCCTCAGGCTGTATATCAGCGAACGGATGAAGTTAAGGCTGTGTGCTGTGCTGAGAGTGTCAAGGTCAGAGGGCATAGCGAAGACAATATCCACTGGACCATCGTCACATGACCTGCCTGGTACAGAAAATAGAAGGCCATTAATATTTACTGGATAAATAAGCTTAAATTTTCCTCATAAAACACACCCTAACATAATTGGCGACACAGAAAAAAGTGATTTAATAATTCGGTCACTTGTGCCATCAAGTTGACATTACGTACTTTGGTCTGCATGCATGACTTCCTCTGGGGTGGGTTTGGGGGTTGACGTGCTGGTTGTCGTTGACGTTGTCGTTGTTTGGACCGCAGTGGTAACTGCAACATTTCAAACGATGATCATTACGGCACCCTCGGAACACATGCTTAACTGCATCAAATGATAACGATTGGTTATCAGGTGAGTGGAGAAATTAAATAGCAGCTCACCTCTGCACGTCTGAGCCGTCAGCTCGGATTTGATGTGTTGCAATGAGGAGTAGCTGCTCACGGTGAACACATGGTCCTGTGTTGGGGTGTTAGCGATGCCGGACAGCTCCTGTATGTCAACATGGCTGCCCACGCCGACAGCGAATAGGGTGATGCCCTCCTGGCGAGCGGAATCGGCCTCCATCACAGTAGCCGTCGTGTTCTGTGAGATTCCGTCCGTAATGACAATAGCGATCTTAGCGTGACCTGATCGGTAGCTGTGCAGGAAGTAATCAGAGCGCATACGCTCCAAGGCCAGATGAGTGTTGGTGACTCCCTTCTGCTGTACGATCCGCGAGATGGCGTGCTTCATCGGGACGATCTGTTGATGGTTATTGAACTGAATATGTTTCATGACGCTGGTGCCGAAAGTCATCACGCCAAATCTCGCGGTTTCGTGCGAGACTTCGAATGAGGAGATGATGTCGTTGACGAATGCGAGTTGGAGCTGGAAGTCATCTGGGTGGATACTGCCGCTGGCGTCCAGGACAAACACGATATCAGTCGCCTTCTTCGCACAATCTGCAACATCCGGAATTCAACTGATTAAACGGTACATCATGATGAAAATGTCTTGTTAACGAATCTTATTGATATTAAATGATTAGATAATTAATAGACAGCTAAACGACTTCGTGAAAGGCACAGTTATATACCATTGTATTCGGTGTCGACGACACCAGTGGTTTCCGTTTCCGCTGTGGGTTCGGGTATGCTTTCGGCAGGACATGCTTGGTGGGCCAGCAGTCCTTGAATCGTGTTCAGACCGTCGAAATTGTCGACTTTGTGTACGTACTCCGAACTGCTGGCTACAGCCTCAAGCTCCGACTGGACCACGCTGTCCCCCACGCCGATTGCGAACGTTGTGATGCCTTCCTGATGTGCCAGAGACGCTTCCCTCAGCGTTTCTGCGGGGAAGTCGGATCCGCCATCTGTGATGAAAACTGCGATTTTCGGGACGCCAGTGCGGTTGTCCGAGCGGAATAAGGTGCGGACGCGTTGGATGGCACGGTCTGTGCGCGTCTCACCGGTTGGCTGACTGATCTGACCGAGTCCGCTAGTTAGGAGGGCATCATGCGTTGAGTAGGATGCGGGAGTGAACTGAACTTGAACATGGTTGCTAAAGGTGACGAGTCCGACGCGTGTCTCCGTGGGCGAGATGCGAAAGTGACGCACGATGTTGCGCACGAAATCCACCATCTTATCGAAGTCAGGGGGGTAGATACTGGATGATCCGTCGAGGACGAAGACGATGTCAGCTGCTCGGTTACCACATTCTGCAACACAAGAATAGCTGGTGACACACATATACCCCATGCCCCATGGCTGATGAAATATTTTAGGTCATAAAAGTAGCCTGCTACTGTTAAGAATTCCCAAGAACTGAGCATGCCGCATTGCTTCGAGGCAAACTGGTTGTGTTCCGGCGCGCTCATGTTCATAAGAAGTTGTATTGCGGGCCTCAAGATTTAGGGTCAATTATTGTGTTGGGTTATCTGGCATAGTTGTCTAGTAGTCGCTTCTTGTTTTCAAATTAATGTTTTAATGGATTGTATGCATAAGATAAATGGATTTTGAACTCTCTGAAATGACCCGGGACTCGGTTGGCGAGTGATCGATGTAGGACATGGTATTCATTAAGCTGATGACGGAAGCCCGCACCGCTTGAAACTCGCTGGGGTTTGCTGATTAACTACTAGGTCGTACGACTGGTGGAGCAACTACTACCGCATTAATATGCCAAGTTTTTAAACTACATTAAATACATTAGACTACTACCGCATTAATAAGTTTTTAAACAAAACCAAATACATTAGACTGTTATGAAGAATGTTGCATCACTCACCCGCTCTGACACCTGGCGTGACCTGCAACACAAGCAAACACGGAGCCATTAATTTCAGATAAAGCTGCTGTCAGTACAACCAATTCAAGAATACTTGTGTTATTTTACCCCGGCAAAGGATGACGACAAGGGCTGCAGAACTCTAAGTAATATATTAAACAGACCTGATTAAGTAACATTGATAGTGGCTCAACTATAGAAGATAGCCAGATGAAAAATAAGTTTTGACGAATTCGGTGATTTTTTAAAATCAAGAATATTAAAAATTCTCACCCATGAGAATGCCAAGATGAAAGCAGTAGCTATAGTTATTGTCTTCATATCTGTGTTTTTCCCCGCTTGACAAATTGATCCCGCTGGACGAATTTGATCACTCGAATCCTCTAGTTGCGTTCAATGGTAAAGTCAGAATATCTTATCTGTACTTTTGTGTCCGGCTCGTTTGCTCTGTCATCTGGTCGAGACGCGTTTATACTTATACCATCATCGGCTTCTGTAGGGGGTGTTTCCTAACGTTTTTTTTTTTTTCATATATTAATATTTCATTACGCAGAATCGGTAGACGCAATGCACGCGTGTGTTGAGTGCTCCTGTCTTATTTCATTACGCGGAATCGGTTGACGCAAGGCACGCGTGTGTTGAGTGGGCCGGACCGGCTTGAGTGGAACATGAGAGCCGCATGCAAACGATCGAATAACAGGAGTTAGGATATAGAGACAGTTATTACATACTTTACAATTGAATCGTATCAGACTTATGTCTGCATTGTTTCTGAATGTGTGTTGCAGGGCAAGGGGGGGGGGAGGAGACGATGGGGAAGGTGAATGCGTGTAACGAAGGTGCAGTGCGTTGGGGGTTGTGGAAGGTTGGGCGGGGGGGGTACTCGTCATGAATGGTCGTAATTAAGCAACCACACGTGGAAAACAGATAGAACATAGGGACTTGGGTCAGAAAGGTTTTAAGACTCGAGTGCGTATGGGATGTACCTGGTGCGGAAAATGGACCTGCACATCCGCCTTTACTTTACTTCTTGAAGGCGTATTTAATCAGGAATCATGTTGTGAAATAAATATGATATCCGAAATATGATATCCGTCCAATCTGTGACCCAAGTTTGTTCTCAGGCCGTTATAAAGTCCAATTGCTTAGTTTTTTGTTGGGACGTGAATAATGATCGTGAAAATATGGCACGTGGCAGGCACTGCCAGGCATACGAAGCTGTAAAGGGGCGGAGTTAAAGCGATGGAAGCAGAACATGGTGGAATGGTGAGGCGTGGTTTCTTTACCTGCTCGCCGCTCACTTGCATAATTTAGTTTGCAAAGCATTGATATCGATAAGTTATCATTGATTTGGTTTCTTTCTACTTAGAAATGATTAAAATCGAGTCATTTTACAAATTAAAAACAAACGGGAACCGAACAATACACGTTTAACCACTCATATACACCTGGAATATCTCCCTACCATTGGTCACGTGGTCAATGACATAATTTTACTTTTGGCAGCACCATATGAAATCTACAGATATATGGATGCATATATTCATTGTTATAGAGTTACCAAGTGGACGTTGATTGGACCGTACTGTCACCGCTGTTGGCGGGCTGATCTGGTAGCTACATGGTTTTATTTGATCCTCCCTACACTCTGTGATAACTAGTTAAGTCGTGAATGTCGTTTAATTTCAAAAGCTAATCGTGAGTCGCGGAAATCAAGGTATACACCGGTAATTGGTTTTTCAATTTCACAAATGCAAATAGAAAATAGGCAAGCAACCCATTTTATGTTTTATTATTTTGCAAACTAATTTAGAAAATAGGTATACATTCCATTTCGGTTTCCCGATATTAGATTTCATTCACCGAAAGACCAAAATAGAAATGTGTTAAGTTTTGTTATCCTATTTGCGATTGGATAACTCGATTTCAGTTAATGAAGGATCCCTAAGATCGCGGATTTGCGCTGATCCCAGCAGCAAAAGTAATTCGAGTATTTCATCAGTCTCTCGGCTATGCCTCGCATAATGTGGTATATGTTCTTTTTCATATGCGCTGCAAATATATAATAATAGAATAATTTAAACTATGGGTCATTTGTGTACTTACAGTGCACATAATATTAAATTGATTAACATTGTGAAATATATAATTCGGGTTTATATCGTGACAATGATAGTTGAGTATGGTTTGTATGTCATCGCCTCCTTTGCACGAACCCTCTGCCTTGACTGGGAAGCGAACTGGCGCCCGTCGTACGGAGGACCTACACGATATATAACGCTGAGTCATCGCGTCGGGTTGTTGTTAACAACATCATGTTGCTTCAAAGGGCTAAATTGAGCTGAAAACTTTCTGCTCCTACGGCCGGTCTATCGAAAATGGGTGGGACTACATTCAAAGACAAAGATAAAGGTTCATCTTTCTATAATCAGCGATTTTATCGTGTACAAAGAATGTGTGAAAGGTTCCAAAAACTCATTGAGACAAATGAGTAAATGAATTGGTTGCTTTTATCATCATCCCCACAGTGGCTATGTCACACAACAACGTCAGAAGCTTGTATGCTGTCCGCGTCAGCTTCAACCCGACTGTGTCATCTTAACAGTGGGCGCATGACGACAAAATGAACCGGATTAACTAGGATTGAAGAGCGTTACCTTTCGAGACTGGTGATTATATTCGACGCATGTGTGCGTGGAAGACTGTGGGAGTCAGCTCCCGCGACGCCAGATGACCAATCTGCGTATAATGTACGTCAACATGCCATACATCTAAGATTTCCACTGCAACCCAACCATAATCCATTCGATAGGGCGACGCGATTTGTATTTGGTATTTGCCGTGACTCACAGGCGCTCGAGTCTCAAAATGCCTCCATCCTTCCTGGCCCCTGATGCAGAGAACAAAGAATATCATACATTAGAGACTTGTGTGGATGTGAGATTTAAGTGTCGAATGTCTGCGCTGAGCAATTTTTTCATTTTGATTGTTCACGTGACCCACAAGGAAGAGGAAGTGATTTAACCACTGACAGTCACGTGACATGGTTAATGACCAGAATCGACATGAAAAGAGAATCCAATTACCACTGTATCAACAAAGTGCTGTATCAACGTAGTACTGTATCAACGTAGTACTGTATCAACACAGCACTGTATCAACACAGCACTGTATTCACACTGCACTATCCCAACAAGCATACCACAATTTCATGGACTGGGTGACAGAAGCAGGCTGGATGTTTTTGGTATCACATTCATCTGACGCCCTGAACTCCCTCACGCATGTGCCTACTATTTCCACGTCATCAACATTCCTTATCGACTGACCGATTTGTGTCATTTTGAAGGTGTTAGGAAAATTTAACCACGAGGCGTTTCACTGAAACGTTTAATGAAGCTACTATTGTTTAGGAGTGTTCAGTTATCGCTGTCTGTCCCATGTGTCTTTAATGTAAAACCTGAAACTGGTTGCATATCTTTAACAGGATGTCGGTATCACCCAGCACAGTACTCAACTCGCCAACACGCCCAACCTACCGTACATCCGCTGCCGGCCTGGCGAGGAACGCAGATACTGTGCATCTGTATGGATGACCCTGTATGCCAGTACAACCAGAATCCACAAGGCGGTTTTATACATCGATTCAGTTGGCGAAATAGATAACTAAATGTCTTTTAATGAAAGCTACTATTGTTTAGGAGTGTTCCAGTTTATCGCTGTCTCATGTGTCATTTAATGTAAACCTGTAGCACAGTACTCAACTCGCCAACACGCCCAACCTACCGTACATCCGCTGCCGGCCTGGCGAGGAACGCAGATTACTGTGCATCTGTATGGATGACCCTGTATGCCCAGTACAACCAGAATCCACAAGGCGTTGTTATACATCGATGTAGTTGGCGAAATAGATTACCGTGGTTAACGGCTTTGTTGTGGGACGCCAAGTCTGTAAAGAATTAAGGGGGGGGGGAGAGAATGGCTCACCATCGATGATAATCAATTTTTTTGTATTCATATTGTAACCTCGTCATGGACATGTAAACAATAACCCACTTAGCAGCCTACAAGTTAGCAACCATTGAAGTTCGTAAGTTCATGGCCACTGTAAATTTAACCACTATACCTCATAGCCTCGGATAAGTTAATCATTATCTCTCATAGCCATGGATGAGATTACCACTACCTCTCAAAAACCTCCGAAGTGTTAACCACTAACTCACATTACCACTGATACGCTGACCACTATCATTCCTAGCCACGGAAAAATTAGCCATAAGCTATTAGCCACTGATAAGTTAACCACTTTCTATCATAGCCACGAAGTTAACTACTATCTCACGTAGCCACTGAAAAGTGAATCAATATATGTCATAGCTACGGAGAATGTAACCACTGTATCTCATAAACACTATCTCGTATGACCTCTGACCTATTGACTACAATCACATATGCCCCATGACACATCGACTGCTATTTCATATGACCTCTGACATATTGACTACTATCTCTTACGACCATCAACCACCATCTCATTTAAGCTCAGACTCATTGACTTACATATCATGTAACCACTGACTCATTGAATATTATCTATATTATATAACCACTGACTCGTTGGCTATTATCTCATGTAATCACTGACTCATTGACTATTATCTATCTCATATAACCACTGACTCGTTGGTTATTATCTCATATAACCACTGACTCATTGACTATTATCTTATAAAAACACTGACTCGCTGACTATTATCTCACCGATCCACTTGCTCGTTCACTATTATCTCATAGAACCACTTTACTCGTTGACTTTTATCTCATATAACCACTGACTCGTTGACTATTATCTCATGTAACCACTGACTCGTTGACTATTATCTCATATAACCACTGACTCGTTGACTATCATCTCATACAACCACTGACTCGTTGATAAGTATCTCCGCCACTTTCACGGACAACTATGTAACTTAACCACCGACAACTTAAGATGCAATTCTCAAAAACCTCTACGAAAATCACAACCATCACACATACGTTGCTTTCCCAAACATTCATCACGATTAACACTGGTAACAACGGTAACGGATTGCTATGCCGCCCGGGGTGTCCACCTCCCGGCTGTGGAGTATCATTGCCGCCAGCCATCAGAATCGCCGTCGACATGTCCAGTACCCTAAACACACGTGTTGACGTGTTGATCCTCCGATTTCTCACCCTCTGTTTCAGTATTGGCGTGTTGACCCTCCTATTTCTCACCCTCTGATCAAGTGTTAGCGTGTTGACCCTCCCCTGTCTCACCCTCTGTTTATATATATATCTGTTCCATGGATTGGTTTCTCAACTTGCTGATCCTTCGTTTCACAGCTCGTCCGCTGGTTCCGTTTGCTTGATCCAATGCTTGCCATCTGCCATTAATAACTTCATCAAAATAATCATTCATCATCTTCTTTAACTGCCAACAATAATGGCTATAATGCTGACATTCAACAGACGTATCGGTTATCCAATTGTTGAAGAAAATAATCCTCAACTTAGTTCACTGCCAGGGCGAAATGGAGTTGGTGAGTAATAGCCGTGAGCAATTGTCCAGATGACATGCACTCACTGTTTTGCTGAGTGGAGGGGGATGAAAAACTATAAGGTGACAATTTGTTTCACCTAAGATTGAGGTTCTGACATATTGCCCGTAGCGACTTGAACTTGAGCGAGACGCAAGATAAATGACTTAACTGATGTTAAATGGTGCTCTTGGTGGCAAAGAGATTGCGAAAAAGTAATTTTACAAAGGGCTTAAGGCACACACGATCACGCGAATTGATGAGGGTCAGGACGCGTTTATTGGACGTATTGGACAGCTCAGGACAGATGCTTACACTAGCTGGACACTTGGAGTTCAGGTTGTGACCAAAAGCTGACCTGGACGCGATGTCCAGACCTCGACCATATGAGATTGGGGAAAGTTTTAAACACCTCATAGATTATTACCAGAGATCAATAATAAGACGAACCCTTGAACCTAACCAGACACCAAGCCTTTCAAAGGCTACTGCAGAAGTTTTGTGTAGCTGCTTACATGACTCTTCTTAATTCTTTTGACGTTTTTTGTAATCATTGATAATTAATCTGTGTAGGCGCATGGAACTCCATACTTTGTTTACAAAAATATTGGAATTAATAGCGACCTGGGCCAATTACTATGCAAGCGCAGCTGAACATTGTTATGGTATTTTCGCTCAGCCCGATTTAAATTTCGAGTGTATAATAGCGTCGACCGTGAGACATATTTGGTTTAACATTCTTGTCCCGTCAAAACTAAGAAATCGGACTTTTTAAAGGTCATGAAAATAGGAGGGTTTTTTAGATATTGTACCTTAAAGTAGTCGGGAATTGGTAATTATTTTTCAAAAGCAGTATTTAGATGTAGCGCAGCTTTAAACAGTCATTTTACCCACACAACTCTCAATCTGACATAAGCGTTGTCATCAAACCACCTGACAAAATTGATGGCATCGATCCATTAATTGCATCCCGGGAATAAGCAGAAACATCGCAGGAACTCATTGTGCAAAGTTTACGTAAAAATTTATCGACATGTCAGATTTATTAAAAGCGCTAATGTTAAATTGGTCTGATATTAACATTTTGGATTGTGAGTGTGTTTGTGTGTGTGTGTGTGTGTGTGTGTGTGTGTGTGTGTGTGTGTGTGTGTGTGTGTGTGTGTGTGTGTGTGTGTGTGTGTGTATGTATGTATGCCTATGTGTATGTTTGTTTGTGTGTGTATGTTTGTTTCTTTGTGTGTGTATGTATGTTTGGTGGTGTATGTGAGTGTGTGTGTTATTTAGCAGCGATGATATAGATACTGGTTATTTGATGATTTCAAACAAAAGATCACGCGTGTGATGTGAAAGGCTCAACTCTCAAGCACCAAACACGAACCATCTTCATTTAATGCGGACCTGAAGAACACCCTCTCTGAAACTGCAATCGCTTACAAAACGAATCCAGAATTATACCTCCAAGTACACCCAATAGGGGCACAAAATTCAGCCAAATTCTGCTGTTAAATAAACTGAATTGATTAATTCCGTACCACCTTTGGAAATGCTATCGGTCAAGCTGTTGGTTTGTTGTTCCCGGTGGTATCCACTTTGCAGAAGGCGGTTGTAATTTTTTCCAATGATAATCGAAAAAAATGTGTGAATTTTTTTTTTATCGAACAAAAGTATTTAAAATTTTAGGATAGTAAAAAATCGCCACCAACTGTATCTAGGGAGTGAAGGAAGGTCGATTGTTGCGCACGCGGTATCCAGTTTGTTGCGCAAATGCTGGACACGGACCGACGGTCTGACAAAAACTAGCTCGGAACGTCTTCAGTCGTTGATGCGATGAAAATGTGATGACACGTCTGCAAACTAACATAGATGATTGCGCTTTGGGATTCGATCCCAAGGTGTGAAGACTTCACTGGTTCCCTGTGATGTTAGTTGAGGGTCCCCTCTCTGAAAGGGGATGCACGTAACCTGGTAGCTCAATAGCACCGTGCTGAATCTTCGTCCCAGCGGCGTCGGTTTTGCAGACTGATCCAGGCAGCTGGTATATGCCAAGTGGGCGCTGGTACTTTAGGGCAGGTGTCCAAGCATCACAAACAACCTCATCCATCACCGTCACGATATCACCTCGTTGTTGAAGTGACGTAACACCACAATATTACCATTACCATCCACGCGGTGTCAGAGTGTTGGGGAGGGGGGTGCGTATGTTGGCGGAGGGAATGCAGGGCGGTGGTGTGGGGGGGGGGTGTTTTAGAGTGTCCACCGACTTATATATTGATCTTCCATCAATAAGCAGATGCTTTGCCAAATTGGTGAGGTAGGAAACAAGTGGTCCATTTAATCACGGATCTAGGCTCTCTAATCACCAACACGTCGTTTAATCACGGATCTAGGCTATCTAATCATCAACACGTCGTTTAATCACGGATCTAGGCTCTCTAATCATCAACACGTCGTTTAACCACGGATCTAGACTCTCTCATCATCAACACGTCGTTTCTGCCGTTTTGTATTTGTTTTCGTTTGAGTAAGTCTGAACTCTAGTTACGATGGTCACACGTTAGGCAGAATATCAAGGATTTCTTTGATGTTAAACCTGTTGTATTTCTTTAACTGGCCTGGTTGTGATGGAAACATATTTCATGTTTGCCAGTCGGTAGGGAACGCCATAAATCAGGAAGCGATGAAGTAAACAAGAGGGTTAGGTAAACAGCATAGCGTGATGAGGGTCGCTTGAGGCAGACACTGATAACAAGCTGTTATACCTCAAGAACGAGTTGAGATGCCAACGAGGGCTATAAGTGTTCTGTCACCGCACAGCAAGAAATGTGAAAAAGACCGAGCTTTTCACGAGCTCTGTTTGGATGAGAAAAGGGTGCCATTCGATTGGACTGATTGACGTTGTTCATTGCTGTCAGCTGGAACAATGCCAGCGCACAGGCAGTGAAACCCTGTGAGGTAACACCCATCCCGGCGACTCCGCCCACTACTGATAATTCAAAACAAACCAGTTTGTGCGGTTCTAATCTTCAATAACTATTGACTGTCAACAGCATTAAATGTGCATTCTACTGCGCAAGTAATCGTCCTATTCGATTTCGTCGATCGATATCTGTTCCTAAGCCGATCATGTGACTAACCTCTGTTCGTTATCTCTATACTTTACCTCTGTGACTTACCTCTGTGCATTATCGCTATACTTTACCATGGTAACTTATATCTCCGCGTAATCTTTTTATTTTCGTGACTTACCAATATGCATTAGTACTATACTTTACCTATGTGCGTTATCGAGGTATATTATCTCTGTTTTTAACGTATGTTATTCCACAAGTTGCACCTAC
>CM067348.1:35288011-35445511 GCA_034190875.2 Urechis unicinctus | reverse complement strand
AATTATATATATGTGATTTTGTACGGGTACCAACATGAAATGGTAAGTGAGCTACTGAACAAGCTGTGTAACGTTCATCCTAATGATGAAATACAAACTGTAAATCTGTTCGTGGTCGAATTCGTCAATATTGAATTGAGAATAGTTAAAACCATTGTTACTGATGGACACAAGAAGGTACACTAACATGAAGATACGCCAACAGGAAGGTACACTAACGGAACTTCAGCAAAAGGTCAAGGAGGGAATGAAGATCACTAAACCTAACTAGAGAGCACTCCTTCTACCACAAGCACAGCACCATTATCACCACACAACAACTACGTCATCATCCAACGTGAAAGCATCGCGCGACTCACATCAATGCACCAATGCCACTCCCTAGCCATTATGCTGAGAAGCAATTCAACATGATGCAAGTAAAGATAATGTATGTGTGGTTTATTGGGCACTGAAATGTTAGAAATGGTCAAGCAATTATCATAAAGTAATGAACTTGTGGTGCTATCACGGCTTGGGTTTAATGCAAACACCAACGCCATACCTTGCTATGTAAGTGACAACTATGGGCAACTATTTGGTATTCTTTGACCATCAAACATCTCACAAAACATGCGGAAATTCTGATATCACCCCCATTCACATTATGGATTATTGTCAGTTTATTGAACAGTATACTTCAAATTACAAATCTTCAAAATGGTCATTAAAAAGCCCACTTAATCTCTGAATACAAGTCTTCGTCCAAGACTCCAGGGGTTCCGATACGCTTCTCACCCTAGAGTCTACGACAAGACAAGGTCTAAAACTGATGAGTCCGAATATTCATTAGACACGTTCGTTAATCTTCGTGACCATTCACCACAAAGGTTGTGACCCGGATAGACCTTAGTTGCACGCGTCTGGCTCATAAAACTGGCTTGTGATACGCACTCTCGGTTTTATGTGACGTTATGTACATTGTTGTGGTCTGCGTCCAATGAGATCACACTGAATGTCTTCTGCAATTATGGGGCGTCTCAAAAGTTCAAATTAACACCACAACAAGCGCTTTAATCGTATAGCCGCAACTGTGTAATTAACAGTGCCGCTCAGCGTGAAACAACAAATCGGGGGGTTGTAGAATGTCCCACATGAATGTCCCACTTGTCCCACATGACAAATCACTTGTCTTGGCAAGCGGACAACCATTGGTGTCGAACCCTGACCCATTCCTAGCATTAGCTAACAACGTGTATATATCTACATATATATATATATATATATATATATATATATATATATATATATATATATATATATATACACATATATATATATATATATATATATATATATATATATATATGTTTATGAACATTTTTCTACATATATGTGTATATATATATATATGTATATATTATATGTATGTATGTATATGTATAAATATAAATATATATATATTTATATATATATGTATATATATAAATATATATATATATTTATATATATATTTATACATACTATTACAATATTACAATATTGTTGCTCCATGGAACACCAAGTGACTTCATTTAGCCAAGTTTGTTTATTTTAACATCACATTCAATGGAGAAAGGATATTGATATAAATCACATCGTTGATTGGGAGCCGCCGGAGGCGCTACCATGAATTGTCGCAACAAGTAAGACATTTATTCAGCATTATTTCTTTCAGAGTGTTAATGATGTTGTTGATTTAACCCAATGTCTTTTTTTTCATGCAGTACGGTAAGCGCATTGATAAATGTTCTCTCATACTGGATATGACAGGCATCACACCAGGCCAGGTAGGGAGTTCCATGTTTGGACTTGAGTGCATGTATTACCTAAATGAGCATTGACCGCACTGATACCAGTGCTATCAGAACATATTCTTTAGTGATAACGATTGTAATAATGTCATTACAATATATTGCGAACGATTATGGCTGACCTCTAATTATGAAATTACCCTACAACGACTACAGATTTAAATATATTGAAGCTAGTAATATGAATACCGTTGACGTAATGGACTTCATAATGACTGTGAGCAAATAGTGTTGTTCTCGTGTACTCTGTTTTAGTTGGATAGAATACTTTTTACTTATGCTCATGGTATTGGCGGACATATTTGTGGACCTCATGAGGCAGCTTGAGGCTAATTATCCAGAGATCCTACGCACTGTGTACATCATAAACGGTCGATATTATCAGCAAGTTCATTATATTTGGGGCAAAACTGCAATATAGCATAATTCCAAACTTTCAATTCATACAGTGTATGAGTTGAAAGTAGTAGTAATGGTGCTCCAACAATATTTCCGGTTTTCTTGCAATCCCATCAAACCATTCCTGTTAGGTTATACCAAATCAAAAATTCGAATTTGTGGAAGTATGAAAATGTCAATAAGATACGCTTTTCACGAAGCAGAATCGTCAATATATATTGTGAATCCAAAAATGTTTTGAATAATTATATGCCAAATATATATTGGTCTTTTGTTGGTTGAAAATTTTAAACCTTATAATATGTTGTGTTTAAAAAGGCTGATTACAAGAAGTACTTGCAACAGGATATCAACGCTGATCTAACTCCACTTCATTGGGGAGACACAGCCAAAGATCAGGTGGTGATCCTCATTGTGAATCAAAGGTAGACTGTTGTAGAGAAATGACAGCCATAGGCTTGTAAACTCTGTTGAACAGAGTGATTGTACTTTGCTCCTAAATAGAGTGATATAATACCTAATTATAAATGGAATTTCTGGACAGACGGAAAAGACTTAGCATTTGGTATAAACTATGTAAATGGCGACAGTGACGAAGAAGTGGTGAAATGCTAAAGAGTAAACTCCCTCTTAATTCCCGAGCATGGCACTCACCGCTGTGAGCGATGCGGACAATATCAGAACCATGTTACGTCTGAGTAATGCCAAATATGATCTATGACTTGAAGTTGTCTGTGTATGATTACTCACATAAGTATAAATGACTGAATACTACATCACTGTTGAAGTAATCGCATGTTTGCAGATTGCACTTATAGATATATATTGAGAACCTGAGGCGCAGAAAATTTTGTTTTGCCAGAGAAAAGACGAAAGTACTTGTCGATTGGCCTAGGAGGTCACGTGAAAGAGGCGTGACTTATGTTAGGAATGATTAACCGAAATGAATACAGATGTACATCTCCTAAAGATCTACACCAGCATGTCAAAGATCAAGCAATGGACAGCTGAGTGTAACAACAACTGCATGAGCCACACATATTGTAATGCAAAGTTTTATATCGCGTTATAGCAAGAACAACATTTCCATAATTTTAGATGACCTTTAATTAAGGTCATGTTTACCTTGGTCACGCTAACATTGGAAACAATCATACAAAGTGTCGTTGAGCTATCCCTACCACTTTTGGATAAATAAGAAATACTTTTACAAATTAGAAATGGTTGCAATGCGATGCGCAATTCGCGCACGCGCGTCAACCCTTGATCCGTCCATGGACGAAACTTTGGGTCAACGTTGTACACAATCGACATTTCGGTACCAAAATGGCAGTTTTTGAGGAGCTGTTTACACAAATTTGTACTTGACAAATCAAACCGCAATATTCGGATTTATGGATTTAATTCACACGAGATATCCATTTATTGAGAGTAGAAAGTTATGTATATATTGCGTCTGATAACGATATTTGTTTTATTTGCATTGACAATCACGACCACAGGTCAAGAGACCAAATATTAGGCTTTTGCATGAGACAGTCTGTAAAATTAAGAATCTAGTTGATATCAATATAATATCAGTTTGGTTTTTATCATCGAACTTGCTACGTATAGTACGAATATCATCCTGACTTGCCGAACAGCTTGTGGCGACTGCCGTTTTGATAATATCATCGGACATATATGGCCTATTCCTTGTAGGAGTTCAATTTCGCATTAGAGAGAACTTGATTAGGTTTCGGTTTCATATATGATTCACTGTTATTCTTTCGGATAACTGTGTTTGAGATAAAGTATGCTTATAATTAAGTTCTTGTTTCAGTTATTGAGAGTTATACCGAAAAATGTAATATAATTATGTGTACACATACATAGAACTTCCATCGTGTTGCATCACGAGAAACGTACATAGCAGTAAACAGCTGGTATCACATATGATATTATGACAACGTCTCTGCACGTCACATCATAGCTTCACAAATGATATTATCACAACGTCTCTGGACGTCACCCCATTGCTTCATTTTAGCTGTGTTGGCATTCAGACGTCATTTCTGTTGTCGTTTTAGGAGTTCCTCTGTATAAACAAGCCTGTTTTGATCAGTAAACGCAGATTCACCACCTATAGCCGTAAAAGCCACCTGACTATCAGCCAATTCCCAACTGCCTGCCGGCTCAGTTCATTGTGCACCATTGAGCTTATTAAGTGCCTGACAGCGTTTGCTTTGTTTCGTTTTTAAGTAAAAGATGACAATTCTCTA
This sequence comes from Urechis unicinctus, assembly GCA_034190875.2. Taxonomy (NCBI): domain Eukaryota; kingdom Metazoa; phylum Annelida; class Polychaeta; order Xenopneusta; family Urechidae; genus Urechis; species Urechis unicinctus. The sequence goes on along the minus strand of CM067348.1, from coordinate 35,441,019 downwards.
CATAATAGTGTTGAAACTGTAACTAAACTGCCACAGTATAATATTTATTTCATTCCGCCACAGTGTACAAGATAATATTGTTCAAAATCTATCTGAAAGTCTATGTAAACAAAAGCGTGTGTTTTACTGCTATCTGTGCTTTTATCAAATATGAATGTATGGTGAAGTCCATGGTTGTTTAACACTATTTGGTTACACGCTACATAATTCAGAATTCAATCTTTATCGATGTATGGAGAAAATCAGTGCTTTGCAAGAAATGTCCTCATCCATCGATTTGGACTGTGCCATCTCATTTCCTGTTGTTGACTGTTACCTTCTGAATGTTAGGAAACATGGCAAGACCATTGTTCTGGTAGCTAAGATCGACATCTCTTCCATCCTCTGGAGCGAACGTGAACCTTTGAAAGATCATGGCCGTCAGCATGTGGAGTTCTGACTTGGCAAGAGCTTCGCCCACACAAACTCGCCTCCCCGTGGAGAACGGCATCCACTCGCCAGGACGAACCATGAACTTACCATTCTCATCTAGGAACCTCTCTGGTTTAAACTCGTGAGGTTCTGGGAAAGCGATAGGGTCCATGTGGAGAGACAGGACGTTTGCAAAAACGTTTTGCTTGGCAGGAAGAGTGTACCCACCTGAACAGTAATAAAGGACAGTTCAATCGGTTGATGACGAAGCTAACGACCATAATAAATATCAGATGAACGTATCTATATGTGCACGGCATATCTGCTAAATATACTGGACGATTATTAATACGTAGTCTCATATTAAACAAAACACAGCTAACAGTGTCTGTTTTGAAAGGTTAGTCCCCGCCTCGACATATTCAACTAACCAACTGATGTCTCGCATGTTGTTCGGTGAACGAACAGGGGACCAATAGGTCGGATTCGCATGGCTTCGTGTAGGACAGCTTCAGTGTACGGCAGATTCTGTTTGTCTGACAGCATGATCGGCCGATCTCCTGGGTTAAACGCATGCACAATGTTCCTTAATAGTATTCGTTAAATGACATGAACTAGATTTTTTGGTAGATAATGCACAAATGATAGAATTGAAAAAATGAAACTTACCCACTGCGGAATCAATCTCATCCTGCATCTTGCGTTGTATGTCCGGGTAAGCCGCCATGTACAAAATAACCCACAGGAGTGTGTATCTACTTGTGTCCGTAGCAGCTGTTTGGCAGATTCATAAGCGCATCGCTTCATTCTCATGGCAATAATTAAGCTTGCACTCAGCAACGTCGTCATAGTGGTTTGGTAGACCGTGCAATTTATATATCAATGGCGAAATTTTAATGTGAGACACAGTTAATATAATATATAAACATTGAAGTAAAATCACATGATTTGCATGTACCGAAGAAAAAGTCGCTGATGAGCTCAAGAAAATGTTCTTCTGTCACTTGAGCGAGTACGTCTTGATTTCCAGCGGAGTCCCTCAATTCGTTCCGTTGCTCAATGACGTGGTAAACTAAGTCAGTCACAGCACCTATACGCAATGCAACACACGATAGCAATAGCCGGCTATTATTTAACAAAACATGACGGGATCATTACTGCCAATGACACAAGCGCATCCGCTTACCTGCATCATAAGTCTGGTTGTGCTCTTCCCAGTGTTTGAGTATGAAATTATTAAGGGCAGACGTTGATCGCTTTAAAGTGCGTTGTGCGGGTGTGGGCACAAATCGCAAGATAGGGAAAAAATCCGCTGCAAGACCATTGCCGAGCACTTCATTCATTTGGTCAATTGTTGCAGTCAGTTGCAGAAATTCTGGGTCTTCTGCATTGTAGCTGAAACATATCCTCCAAAATATGAATACATTAACAGGATTAAATTGGTTGCTGAGTACATTTTCATATCAAGTTCACGGGCGACCAATAACAATGTGATCAACAGCTCCATGGTTTACCTTGTACCAAATGTGACATTGCAGATGATGTTGTACACCAGGAGGGTCATTGCTGCCAATGGATCCACTGATCCAGTTTCAGATTTTTCTGTCAGATATTTTGTTATTACCTCCATAGCATTCTGCAGCTGCTCTTCTAAATGCCGTCCACTTGCATATTTTCTGCCAATGCATATTTCTATATGTTTTATAACCTCACAATGTAGTTTAATACCATGAATAGAGATTTAAAACAATGAAACGTCTCTTACCGTATTGACGCATGCATTATCTGTCTCTGCATGTGCCAAACTGGCCCGAAAGATCCCGCAAAAACATCCTTGCCACCTTGGGTGGTAATATCCACTGATAACAATAGACTTAATTGTTGAAATACTTAAACGTTCACTTATGGACGGTACGTTAGAAATCAGCAAAGTTATACGATTTGATTAAATTGAGCAAATGTATTTACTTGGCTGGGTACGGATAAAATATACGCTCGGTCATAATATATATTTAGATATTGAATCTTCTAGAATGCGTCATAAGAATGTTAATCAATTACTAGTTCCACATGGTACAATCAATTTTTTGATTAAAGTGTGAGAGACACGCGATCAAGCCTGTTCGTGGGATTGACTACCCTTCAAGTTAGCGGCAGCTCATAGTGATCGCTGAAATTGACTAAACAGCTCTCGACATGTCCGGTTTATATAAGCATTCGTTTAATGAAGATGTCCGCTAGGACAGGGTAGTTTGCATTGCTATAATATACTGACAAGAGTAGAATGATGGTCGGCCCGCGAAATCGTTGCCTTTCTCCACAAAAGCTTCCTTGATGATGTCCTTTCCATTGATCATCACCGTCGATTCTGAACCTGCATCTCACAGCCACGCTTTATGTTAACACTTAACCATACAGGTCTATTCTATATGATATATCATTATCTCATATCTGCGTTCTGTAGTAAAGCGAGTCACATTCTTTGTCTATGCTGTCCAACAAATATATTTCCGAAAATGCATCCCAGTAATACCATTAATCTCTCGAAAAAAACAACAAATATTATTACTTATACATACAGTTTCTATTTTTTTCGGCAGATGATAAGAACATTTAAAGTAATTGTGTGTGATCGTACAAGTAGAAGTATAAATGTTATGAATTTCCCAATCGAACAATTGTCTTTTAATCCACAATAACAAAATCTGGCCAGTGACGCTTCACTATATGTGCTTGAAAGCATTTGAGTCATTTTTTCCATACAATAAGCCCCAACCATTTGTGTTGCTCGCGATGACTTTACATATCAACATTATACCTCACAAGATATGGATAGCAACTACTTCAGGTTAATTTCTTAAATATTATGCATCTCACCAAAGTACAAAGTGAAGACATCTCCATACTTCTGTCGCAGACTGTCGAAATACCCAAAGTAGTCGTGACATTTCATCATAGCTGTGACAGAGAAACAGCTTGTGACAGGCAAAATGAAACACCTTGAACAGTGAGATATTTGCTTTGTTCACCGATCAGCTTATTAGTGTTGTAAACCATATCCTTAATATATGAAGTTGACATAATCGTATCTAACAATGCATATGATAAATCGAAGACCTAAGAAGGTATTTTCAGCTCAGGAAGAGCTTACCTGCTGGCCCCTTTTATTCACTAACTTACCAGGCATGTTCCCAGCTATGGGCCATGGCCGAGGACCAGGGGGCAGCTTGTAATTCTTGGTTGTTAATAGATGGACGACATAAGCAGAAATAAGCAAAGCCGCCCCTGCTACCAGTGCAGTTCTGGTGTTGTCTTCACCAAGGTAGAATGTCAATTGTTGGAACATGGCTGACATTGCTCCCGTATTACCTGGTATCAGGAACATAATCTAACAGAGCGTTGGATGCGACATCAATGCAGTCATTTGAAAAAGGTCAGATATACAAGAACTTAACATCAAAGGGCCATATAATGAAACACAGACACATAGAAACAACCTAACTGAACGTATTCATACAAAATGACACATTTAGCAGTGAATAAACAAACACTTAACTCAGGGCAGTTTACATATTTTGAAAGTGCACTGTCATTGTTAACTTTGTCTGAGTATATGTAGTTGGAAATTATGCATTGTTAAAAAGAATCTAGCAAGTCGAAAATTTCTGGTAGCCTAAATCTCTAAACATTTATTTTCGCAATTAATTTACTAATTATTGTCAGATCGTAAAATAATTAACATAGTTTTAAAACTGGTCATTTTTTGAAAATATGGACTTTATCGTCAAGTTTTCGATGGCTTATAAAGTAGTATATAGCCCATGGTCATAACAATTGGGCTAGTTGCTGTCATGCACAGCGCTTATCACATCTTTTAATTTTACGGTTATCGATGTGTTTAACTTCCGTTACGAACGAATCAAAGTTTAAACGGGACTGAAATCTGAAGTAAACGTGACGCGTCTCCGACGTTAGTGATCATATCGTAGATTTAATTTTACTCGAAAGAAATCTGTCCAATTCTGAATATATAATCGATTACCTTGTGGTGTAAATTATCGATTCCTCTCTCACAAAGTAAGCTGCAAGTACAGCCTGTGTCACTTCTTCAGAGTTTTCACTTGTTTGTTAACAGCAGCCTACACAACGTGCTGCGCAAAGATGGTCGCTGATATAGTTTCAAGTTAACTTTTGAATTATTGTGCAAGGACTACATTAGGTTCATACAGGGGATAGACATTTTCCCATTATTACTTGAAGCTCTTCAGCATGCTAATGTTCAGTATTAGTCACCTGTGCTGCGTTAAGCATTACCTCCTCGCCGATGATGGAGGAGACAATGATGTGGTGTTCCCTATGGCGGTGATCTTGCTTATGGTACCATCAATGATGATGGTTATAATGATGGTTAGGATGATTAGGATCATGATCATGACAATGATGTAATAATAATGATAACAATGGAAATGATGTAGATTGTGTTTGTGATGATAATCATGATGGTTATGATGACAGTGATTATGATGAACATGGTGATTAAAAAGACAACGATCATGATGATGATGATGATGATGATGATAAAGATTGGAATTTTTTTTTCCAGTTTGCCATAATAGGAATTAGATAAATACTTCAAAGTACAATTTCATAATCCTTTCTTCGAATTGTTGACGGTTTTCATATCATTTAAGTTTCCTGATCGTGGTCATGATGGTATCATCATCATTGTCACCATTATCATCATAAACATCATCATCGTCATCATCTTCTACCTTGCCGTTCATAGCATCATCATAACAATCATATGGTCTAACATCATATCGGCTTCCATCATGATAAATTATTTTTCTATTTTTGTCATGATGCCATCACCATCACGGTCATCCTCATCCTCATCATCCGTCATCGCTGCATTGCTGGAATTCTTTTGTCTTTATCATAATAATGGTGCATGTATTGTGATTATGAACCTCAGCAAGTTGTTGATAGATGATCGTTGTATCATGTTTATTTCATGATATTTTCACCATCAGAGTATAAATGGATATACGGCCTTTTGTTGCACAGCATAGATAGATATAAGTCTGATATATTTGCATGAAAACTGTGTTATCAAATCATTGATTTGCTAAATTTAATCCAATCAGTGTATCTTAATGCTTAACATTTGTAAGCTTCCCAAAAAACGTTTCAGTTTGTTTGCCTTGTGATACAGATCAAAATTGTAAGTATATTTTCAAAATCATTTTTTTAAATGGAAAGTGTAATTATTTTCTTAAATGGAAAGTATAATGGATGCGAACAACCCCACAGGTTCTGTTTGATCTTGAACGCAAACTAAGGTCAAGGTCATCGAAACAAACTTTAAATCATTAGTATCACTTGAAAAATGATTCGATGGTAAAAACAATTACTTATTACTGAAGTACAATTGAATTGTAAGCCTTTTCTAAATAAAACTAATTATAAGATTTCCTTGACGATAAGGGTTATGACGATGATAATGATGCTAATGACGATAAGGGTTATGACGATGATAATGATGCTAATGACGATAAGGGTTATGACGATGATAATGATGCTAATGACGATAAGGGTTATGACGATGATAATGATGCTAATGACGATGCTGGTGATGAAGATAATTCTGAAAATAACCTTGATGATTCCAATGGTGATGATGATGACTATGATAAACACATGTCATCGAAGTACGCCAAGTTCCCCCATGTAACCATGGGTCTATTTGTGAAGTGTTGATCGCTAGACAGACAGTGTGAGGTCCATCCAATCTGCAGGTTTGTTGGTCTGTCACCTAACTACGAGTATCGACAATTAACCGAAAATAATCACTTAAAAAGGTAATCACTAAAACTGATCAATTGGCATCATGTCACGAAAGGTTGATAAAATTCATTTTTCACTGTGTTGGTTGTATCAGACAGCCTGTAATCTGATTCCGCGTCCAGACACTCGAGTCTCAGAACGTCCCTCGCTTCTTGCATTTATTTAACAGAGCTCTGAAATGAGGAGCGGTTTACGTCCTATGTATTTGTTGTAGCGTTATGGAGGATGTAATGATCAATAAAACCTCTTCTTTCTTTCTTAAGCCACTCATATATTAAGTCTTGGTTTATAAGCGGCTTGAGTTGGTGGGGGGGGGGGGGGGCTTAATATGACTTGAGTGCCATTGGAGGGAATGTACGTGGAGGTGACATTTGAAAATGCAAATCGAGATCGACGGCTGTGGTGGCGCTCCTTTTTCTTCACGCTGAACACGATGTTGGTTTGACAACAGCGCGCTTTGATTGACTCGTACCGCAGCCTCACGTATTTTCAGCAATGTTATATGTTTAATGCATTTAGTTTGATATTATTTGTACTTACAGGTTGCTTTGGTGGCCTGACAAGGTTCCTTGGATTACCTGGCAGGAGAAAATGGTTCTTTGATGACAACTCTGGTAACTTTTGTACAGTACGTGCGCGTACACAACCTTGCTGGAGAGAAGATGAACCTTTACCAGTTCAAGTTTCTCATCGTCCCGTTTAGATCCAACATTGCCACAATATCAGTTTGACCTGCATTTATAGCCATGAGCTAAAACAGCCCGAGGGCGATCGTTGTGAGCTGTATGCCACTGTCAAATACAAAGGCTCCTCAGCCAGACTTATCGGCTGGTGGGGTTACTCTTCTCAAATCCCGTCAAATATTTTCGCCCTTATATCTAATACTTGTTGTTTACGGTTATTAACGTGTACGATCTAGTTGATCTGTGACATTGAATAAACCATCGTAGGCGATGTGTCAAGTTATCGCTCAATCATACAGTATTGTAATCACATTCGCGTTATTCACCGCCAAATTTACCTCGTTTGAATTAAAGTTTTATTTTCATTTATCGTTCAGTCACTAGTGCCATCACTGCCGGCATTTATTGTAGATAAAGCAGCACGTGAGTGATGAGGTGCACTTTTTTCAATTATTACAGTATGACTAAGCCCACTTATGACTACCTGTGTGTGAGTCTGTAGTTAAAGCAGCACGTGAGAGATTATTAAAGTATGACTAAGCCCACCGACGACTGCACGTGTGGGAGTCATACCAGATACAGTACTTCACGACGTCTTATGTAGACGTCCTACGACGATGGAATCCAACGCTAAGCAAAAATCCACTACTCTATTACGATATCTTGAACGCGTACAACCTGGGGAGTTATTTTGTTTTGAATCATGAGTGATGTATTCAGTCGACGTGGACTACCACTACGATAGGACCAGTGGAGTAGCAGTGTGAGGTGTAGTCTTGCCGCACATATTAATTGGTTACTATGGTGATGTAGTAACTACTTAACATGTTTAATGAATTAGCTGTAAGCAGAACTTAGTTGATATCTTTCTTGAGATAAGTGTTTGTAAGTTTTAAACCACGATGCGGTCGTGAAAAAAAAAAGAATTATGCCCTCCCACAGGGCTGATCTAGTTTGAATCCGAACTTTCAACGCCAGAAAATGAGATGAGTCCGCTATGATGCAGTTCCCGATGAAATCGATTAATAGAAGGCATTGTTTATGTTACCTCATGGATGGGTAGTAAGATTAGGGACCAACTCACAGAATTTGTCCAGAGACTCTTGATATATGTTGTTTTCTAAACTCATGGGAACATTGCAGTTGAACAACTGTTTTTCCTGATCTGTAACGTTGTGCTGATAGGCCGTCCTGAGTGGTCTTCATGATATGGCGATACAAGTGACAGGTAAGAATACTCTCTGTATCAGGGTCCAGATGTGTACTGCACAAACAAAAGGCTCTCACTATGACAAACGATGGCTTGTCATATAAGGTGGCGTTCCCGGAATCGATCGAGCTCAAACACTGGCATAACAACCACCAGCGTTATAAGCAAACACTTTTTAGCTTTGATATGTGTTCACTCAAGCATCCACCCGAGAATATATGTAAAGACGCCAACAATGAGCCGCGTGTTGCTTAGTCATAGCGTCTCGTAAAATCACGAGGATATATCTGATTCATTCGGTGGCGTGGTCGCATCGACCAATCAGATGGCTCATATTTTCAACAGACGCCGAGCCCCGAGACGTTTGATCAACAGCCCCATGTAGTTGTTTTTTTATTTCACGGTATCACACTTGATGACGCGTGTGTATTCCAAAATCACCTTTTGGGGCAGCTATAAACTATTTGATGAAAGATAGATGATAGTAAATGGTGTGGACGAGATGAGAGGCGAACTGTTTTCGTTAGGTGTACCCCAGACCAGGCAATTGGTCAAGTTTACATCAATTGTTGTTATTTACGCTACTTGTAAACATATTGTCTGACGTAGTTTTGCACTGTATATAAATATATATATATATATATATATATATATATATATATATATATAGATAGATATATATATATATATATATATATAGATATATATATATATATCACATACATATATATATATATATATATATATATATATATATATATATATATATCTGTATACCTCTATATAGACATCCCTCTCTAAATCTCTATATATATCTATCTATATATCTATAGATATATCTCTCTCTCTCTCTCTCTCTCTCTCTCTATTCTCTCTCTCTCTCTATCTCTCTATCTCTCTCTATCTATATCTCTTCTCTCTCTCTATCTCTCTCTCTCTCTCTATCTCCCTCTACCTATCTCTCTCTCTCTATATATTTATAAATATATATATATAGATGTGATCTTATTATGAATACAACCAGAAAATCTTTCCACAATATTATAAACAATCACAATAACATTGTTCATTCCCGGGGAGTAGAAGCAGGGCGGCACTCTTAATCGTGTGTTACACGAGGAGAAACTATCTACGGGGTTTACCAAGCACAGATCGCGTTATGATTACTCAACAATCGCCCATTGATGATGCTCTCGTGATGTCCATGCATTGTTTTTGGCACACTTTGAATAAAAACATAAATCATGCCATACCATTGCTTAAGATTTCCTAGTATTTACACCTTCTGACCTCGGGTTTAGCGTCGCAAGAATGATTTTTTGTTAAATATATCACATATTTGTACATAGAAGATAGAACAAGCAAAACTCATCACCTTATTGAACATCACCCAACATCATTAACCACATTGAAAAACAACACTCACCACCTTATTGAACGTCACCCACCACTTAGATGGACGTCATTCACTATATCAATAAATAACACTCACCACATTATTGATCTTCACCCACCTTATTGAACATCAATAAACACTTACCATGAACCTACGTCATCATGAACCTCACTCACCATACACCCCACTCAACATGAACCTCACTAATCATGAACTTCACTCATCATAACCTCAATATTCATGATTATTGCTCACCATGAACCTCACTCAGCATAAACCTCACTTTACATAAACCTCACTCATTATGATCATCATTCATTATAACCTCACCACTCATTAATTATAAACCTCACTCATCATGAACCTCAACTACTGCTGGCATAAAACTCACTCACCAAGGCAATCGACCTCACTCTGACCAGCATTCACCACTCTGACCTCATCTTAATAAACTGACTAGCCTTCAACGTCCTCACTTCATCTTAATAACTGACAAGCCTTCCACATCCTGACCTCATCTTAATATACTGAACAGCCTTCAACATTATGAACTCATCTTAATAAACTGACTACCCTTCAACATCCTCACTTCATCTTAATAACTGACAAGCCTTCAACATCCTGACCTCATCCTAATATACTGAACAGCCTTCAACATTATGATCTCATCTTAATAAACTGATCAGCCTTCAACATCCTCACTTCATCTTAATAACTGACAAGCCTTCAACATCCTGACCTCATCTTAATATACTGAGCAGCCTTCAACATTATGATCTCATCTTGATATACTGACAAGCCTTCAACACCCTGACCTTATCTTAATATACTAATCAGCCTCCACCACTCTAACCTCATCTTAATTTACTGACCAGCCTTCAACACCCTGACCTCATCTTAATATACTGATCAGCCGTCACCACTCTTACCTCATCTTAATATACTGATCAGCCTTCGCCACTCTTACCTCATCTTAATATACTGACCAGCCTTCAACACCATGACCTCATCTTAATAAACTGACCCGCCTTCAACACCCTGACCTTGTCTTAATATACTGATCAGCCTCCACCACTCTAACCTCATCTTAATTTACTGACCAGCCTTCAACACCATGACCTCATCTTAATAAACTGACCCGCCTTCAACACCCTGACCTCATCTTAATTCACTGACCAGCCTTTACCACTCTGACCTTCAACGGCCTGGCGACTCTTGATACATTCATATCAGATGGGGAAAATGTTTCATTTTGAAACATTAAGAATATCAACAAAATTGCAATAAAAGAAAACTAGCCACTTGGAAATTGTGATGTATTGATAAAAGCAGCTTATTTGATCCAGGTGGCATGTTGGAACTAATTGGTAACGAGTTTCTGCGCATATATTAACAACTGATCGACGATTGGAGTTAATTAAATTTTTACTTTGTCCATGTTGATTAATCGGCAGATATAAACGTCAGATTTTCTTCTGCAAAAAGGGAATCAATAATAGTGAGAATATCACATCATCGTCTGGTTTCGTACTAACGTGATCAAAATATGAAACGTTAACGGATCGAAATCGGGTAGCCCGTTGCTTTGAAGACACTAGACGCAAATCATTGCCACGCATATAGACTAGTCGAATATTGCTTTCTAGCAAGCAGAATATATCATCATTTAGAATTCAGACGAGGATGTCGGTGACACTTTGAACCGCTGTAGTGTATTTGCCTATATCGTGTTTGGTTACTATGTCATGTTCACGTCACATGTTATATTTGGGTTTCCATCAGTTCAGTAAATGGCGCTTCGAACGTACGCACATGTCTTGTGTCTCTCTGGCCCTTAATAAACCACAATTGGCGACGAGGATACAACAAAAGAACCCTAAACGAGCTGTAGGAGCAAGACAGACTGGCTACAGCACCATTATAGGCACATTTGGACGAATCTAGAGAACCTTGAGCCCCTGACTATTGAACTCGCGCGTGGGCGATAATACGGCGCCACGTGCATATCTGCAGTGAATATTCCTCTGCTCAACCCGATCATTTTGATGTGAGACAATCATATATTGGTTGGTGAACTGTTGATGTGACTCTCAAATCTATTTCGCAAGGGCTGCTGCAAGCACTAAATTTGAAGAATTCAGTGGAGATGGCATTGAGAGCTATCTAGAGAGACTTGCCCAACATTTTATTGCCCTTGATCTTGACGGTGAAGGAGAAGCCTTGATCAAGAAACGCAAGGCAATATTATTCAGCAGCATTGGTAGTTCAACCTACAGTGTTCTCTAGGTCTTGTGTTTCCCAGATGCACCTGCTGCACGTACATTTGCAGAACTGGAGACCCAGTTGAAGGAGTACTATGCTCCAAAGAAGTTAGCTGTTGCATGTTTCCACACATGCAAGCAGAGGTCAGATCAATCCATCTCAGAGTTCGCTGCCCAGTTAAAGAAGCTTGCATCATCATGCAACTTTGGCAATGAACTTCTCACCAATCTACGTGATCGCTTCATATGTGGCCTGCAGTCTGAACTTTTGCAACGGAAACTTCTGGCCGAGGACCTTACCTTCCAGAGAGCTCTGGAATAAGCCACTGCAGATGAAGCAGCTGAAAAAAAATGTACGTGACATCACATATTCATCATCCGCTAAGTCTACATCAGATGGTGTGCACAGACTTCAATCCAAATCGCACCAAGCAGTTCCAACAACAGCCTAAGCCTCAGGCTGCACGCACGCCTTCATCAGCACCACGCTGCACACGCTGTGGATTCACTAATCATACAAGAGATGAATGCCGCTACAAATCTGCTATGTGCTACAAATGCAACCGTGTTGGACATCTCAAGTCTGAATGCAGAAGTGGTAAATTCCACAGAACAACGAAACAGAAGAAAAAGCCCACAAACAGCAGAGACTGATCTAGTGGAGGAACAGATGGTAGACTCTGTGTTCAGTGTGCATCCCAACAAGGATCAGACGGAGGATGCACTGCGCAGTGTGAAATCTAGAGTGGGTGACGCCATTTTCATTCCCATCTTTGTGAATGAACATACCCTGAGATTCATTCTGGACACCGGTTCACCCTGTACCATCATCTCCAACGAGGTGTACCTGAAGTACTTCCAGCATGAAAAGCTGCGCCCATCAACGAGGAACCTTCACGGATACGAGGGCAGATCACTCGAGGTGTTGGGTGAGATCAACGTCACGGTCACTTACGGTGACCAATCTTCATCTCTATGCATGACGGTTGTAAAGGGACATGGCGCCTATGCACCACCTTTACTGGGACGTGATGGATTAACATATATCAAACTGGATTGGCCCAGCATATTTGCTTCGCATGGCATGTATGCAACGAAAAGCACATCCACGAGCACTATGGCACCAGAAAAGCTTAACAAGCTCAAGGACAAATGCTCTCCAATATTTGGTGACAAGCTAGGCACTCTCAAGGGTGTCACTGCTAAGCTGCATGTCATGCAGGATACCAGACCTATCTTCCACAAGGCTCGACCTGTGCCTTTCGCGCTGAGAGGTGCTGTAGAGGAAGAACTGCAACGACTTCAGGGTGAAGGAATAATCACTCCTGTAGATTTCAGCGAGTGGGCTACACCGCTTGTGTGTATGTCAAAGGCGGATGGCAAGGTTCGGTTGTGTGGGGATTACAAAGTCACAGTGATCCGGCAAAGGTTCTCCAAGATAGACTTAAAATGCGCGTATAAACAGCTGTTGCTGGATGAAGTTTCACAAAAATCTGGTGACATTCAACACACACATGGGTTTGTTCAGATACACCAGATTGCCCTTTGGCATGTGTCTCTCTGGCCCTTAATACACCACACCCGCACCGCATCGATATAGCCATACATTCACCTAAAGACTGTCATTATTGCAATGAGAAAACCAACTGGTTAGTAGTCAGCTTGTTGCGAGATGCTGCTGGCTCATTGGTAGCTGATATGGCACCATATAAGGAGACGATCATCTCGGGGTTGAAGCGCGATAATGCTACCATGCCCTTCATCAACCAGCGCCCTGATGAATTACGGTGCTGAGCTGTTAACAAGCGCTCCATCAAGCGCCGTCATATATGAGTGCGGTGCCTGGCAGCTACCGAGCCGTCCATCAGCCAACAATTAATCATGCCTTCATTGTCACTCCAATCACCATTTTAAAAGACAACAAAGGAATTGTGTACATTGCTGATATGTCATCACCAAGTTCTATATCTGGTAAGATCATACGTCCTGACACTTGTTTTATGAACATACGCTTGTTATGTCGTGTGCGTTTCTGGGTTTAATAATGTACTCGGGCATTTCATAAAAAACGAGGAAGAACATGTGTTTTCTGTATGTTTGCCTTTGCGTGCGGACTTCACCTGTCATAACAGCCTGTTTGGTGATGTACATTTACCTGATATGAGGGAAATAGCGTATGAGTTGCATAAAATGTCTTTAGATGTCATCACCAAGCAATGATAAACAAAACAGCTAGTAATTCTCTTTGTGGGCGTTAGTTTGTTTGTGTGACCTCTACAACTCGCCGGATCCTACCTCACCTAAACTAGGGATGTCAGGAAAAACGTCATCTGCGCACTCTCTATTGTGCTATAATGGGGATACCTGTTTTTTTAATCTCCTCAGAAAAGGGCTTTATATTTATCATATCTGGATGATATTATATCATAAGAAAGATAAAATGTTATGTTTGTAATGTGCATTGGTTAAAACATGCTGGCATTAAACAATGATGCATCCCTGGTCCGATCTTTAACAGCGATTTTCGAAATTTGCGGATTGTTTACATAATTTGACTGATCAAGGTCACTTGAATCTCGCCTAATCACGCGTGTTTTTGTGAGCGTTTCACTTTCAGCTTTGAATGTTTTGGACTGCTGAATGTCTGAAAAACCTTTTCATGACTTTTAAATTCTTTTTTTGATGAATAATTACGTAATCTGTGGCGATTTTTAAACTCTTAGAGGACTTAAAGGTATGTGGATTTTATTTTTATGGTAGCACACTTATGCAACATACATTTTGGCTATGAGTCAGAACATTTCATGTCGCCTTACAACGTGGATAACATGTATGTTTTGGTGATTATGATCGTGGAGTTGTTCTACAGTGATGCACAAAGCTTGCTAACTGTTACATGAGTGTTACAGTGGGTTCTTATCGTCTAGACACGTCTATATGCAACAAGAAATAAACAATCCTATCTTTTCTGTTGATTCACTGCCATAAATGTGATCACCGGCATTTGGTATGATGATCCCCAGTGGAGGAACATGTAATAATCATTCAACAATGCAAATAGTGTTTAAAAGCAGTCACTGATGTTGTGTAGCATATTGGTGAGACAATATCTTGTTATCAGAGATGCTGGTGATGTGCAGGACTCTTCATATCACCTCGAGTGTGACACACGTCAGGACGAGTGATTCAGAGGCTTCTTCATGGAGGTAAATTTTGTTGAAACAGCATATGATGTATTGTGAGGATAATGTCACGTGCGATGGACTGTGGATAATGTCTCGTGTGATGGACTGTGGATAATGTCATGTGTGATGGACGGTGGATAATGTCATGTGTGATGGACGGTGGATAATGTCATGTATGATGGACTTCCATGATTCATGATCCGGAGTGGTTAGATCATACCAACTGTAACACATGCAGACAGACACGAATCTAGCATCATATCTTACCTTGTTTGAATTCGTTTATTGCAGCTGCAACCCATGCAATCAATATTGAATTAGCATGATTGTCATTTTAAAGTTAAAAGAAGGCCGTCTGGAAAGCACAAAATTTCCGTGGGTAGTGTAAAATATTGTTACACACAAAAAACCATATCTACTCTTTGATCCTCTACTTTATATGCTTTTAGTAACCTTTAAGACTTTGTAGTAGATTAGCTCAGGGTATGGAACACTGTCAGATGCATTGATTAACACAAACAACAACCTGCTATTGAGCATTTCGCCATAGGTTGGCGATTTATTTGCTGATACCCGAGCTGAACAAACAACTCTAAAATTCGACAAGCAACCATTCAAAACCATAATTAGAAGTTATACAGTGTTGTAACTGTATAAAACATAAATGTAAATGAGATTGAATCTTGGTCAATATGATTATAATATACGAAACATGTGCACGGGACCATGAAGCGCTAGATATACAACACATATTGGTGAATCCCAGATCAGAATAACTGAGTAATTCAACCCGATAACACAAACAATATGGACAGAGTTGACATTTTTGTATTACAAATTGAATACCAAATTTGAGTGACGGTACAAGAGGGAAGATTCTTTCCCTCGACATGACAGCAAAAATTGCACCAAGCGTGGGACAAAAGGGACAGTGTGGTCTTTAAAGGTCAATTACAAAGATTTTTTTTATTCCATTTTTCCAAAGTTCTATGTTTTTAAAGGGTATCGTAACTAAAATAAGGTGACTGCGCGCTTTTTTTTCTTTTAGAAAAATGATTTGGAAATGTACATTATCCACGTCGAATCTGACAAGATACCGCTCGGTAAAATTCGTGAATTTCCGGACAGTGACGTCATTCGGGTTGTTCGCGAGTATTCCTCGCCATCTTCAGCCTTCACGGTTGGTTGACAGCGTGTGACTTACTCCTCTTTCTTCACGGTCTGGTGCGTTTCTTGGTGTGGTTTATGCCTTATTGTTGTGCGTTTTATTGTCCGAACAATGAGAAGTCAGGCGTGAGTTTTTTTCTGTTTCCAAAAGACAGCAAAATGCGCCGCATATGGGTGTCGAAAGTCAAACGTAAACACTGGAGTCCTACCCTTACGACAGTTCTATGTTCTGATCATTTCGAGAATGGTGCTTATGATACTGACCCAGAGCTGCTCAATAGTCTAGGATTTCGTAAGAAACCTAGGCTCCGAAAAGAAGCCATACCGACTCTCTTTAGCCACGTTGGAGTTGATGACAGTTAAAGTAAGCGACGGAGTGCCTCGGAGAAAAGGCAACGACAACAGGTGAGATCTGTTGGCTTGAACCTTTACTTTAGGGGAAATAGGCTAGTCCTGCTATGTTGACGTATACTTATTTAGATGTTAATGAATTTATCACCAAGTTGCCAGTATATCGATCCAGCTGTTTCTTGTCATGCAAGTAGTAAATGAAATGGTATTGGCAGCTGAGCAGAAAGATAAATCAAGTGACAGCAGTGAATCACAGACTGAGGTTTCACACCCAAGCGCTGCCGACCTAGGCGAAGAAACTTCGCCTCTGACAGCGTCCGCGTTGTTTGCTACACCATGGGCGAGTGCCTTGCCGTCTGCAGAACATGAAGCTTGCTCTCGCTTGTCATTTGGGGTGCAGGCAAATGTTTCCGTGAGTGTCACAAGGCAACTGCAAGATGTTGTTCTCCAGGCCACACTGCTAAGTATGGCAGTAACACACTGATGGACCTAAAGACTTCGAAGGTTTTAGACATGCAGCTTGTTCAGGTATAAAACTTGCAATTTATGACCAGTATATGATGGATTCTTTAATGTCTATTGTACCATCAATTGCCTGTTAATTTCTTTCAGAGCAACCAAGTTAAAAATTCAAATGCTATGGAGTTAGCTGACCAGTCTGAAGCTTGCTTTGAAATCACTGTCTGAGAATGGCTTGACCATTGAATCAATCACTCCTGTCAGACATTTGGGGGTGATAAAGTACATAAGGGAAGAGCAACCTACAGTCCAACACTGGTTTGATGTGTGGCATGTTGCCAAAGGTTAGTTTCTTTGTGTGACTTAAGCCGACCCAACACTCTGTGTAACAATTTAAAGAATATTTAACATGTTGGCATACCAAATTGGTATGTTAGCATTAAAGACAAACACATACTTATTTGTAAATGAAGGGATCAAGAAGAAAATACTGGCCAAAGGGAAAAGAAAAGGCTGCAACATCCTGGGTGAGTGGGCCAGAAGCATTTCCAATCATGTTTACTGGTGTGCTGCCTCAAATGATGGAGATGCTGGTTTGGTCAGAGCCAAGTGGCTCTCTGTCACTAGGCATGTCGTCAATGAGCACTCGGGGTATGGGGATCTGTACCCGGAATGTGAGCATGCACTATTAGAGGACAGGAAATGGATACTGAAGGGTCGGTATTAGTTTTTAATCCTATAAGTTTATATAGAAATATTTACTTCAGTGGTAATGCAATTAAATGGGTCGTAATGGTAAAATCCATGTCCCTGTGGTAGTACTTTACCAAAGAAATGTAATCTGTATTGATATATGTGTTAACCATAAATAGGATCGAAGCCACACAAAGAGTTGGAGTTGATAGTCTCCAGCAAGCATCTCCTAAATGACATTGGCAGGCTCTACCCATCAGAGCAGACATCAAGCCTAGAATCATATCACAAAGTGGTCATATTCTTCGCACCAAAGAGTGTCCACTATCCCTATGCCACCATGGAGGCCAGGTAATACCAATGAAATAACAGTTTGAAATTCTGTTGTGTATATTTGTTGTATGGAAGTTTAGCACATTTGTGTAGTGACAGCTGTAATGTTCTTTGTATAATTATGTGCTCAAGTTTCAATTCTTACTTAGCAATATGTTATCAACCTGCTATATATATATCCAGATTGCTCCTAGCAGTAATTCACTTCAATGAAAACTCGAACAGAGCTCAAGCCATCACTGAAGGAGGTCAGTCCCAATGGAGAGTGTCTTACCCCAAAGCAAGACAGGGAGACCCAGTTGTCAAGCCGGTCAAAGTACCAATTTCTTTTGGTGTGTACATGCATTAATCTAAAATGAAGCACATGTTATTTTGACATTTATTACCGAAACCTAAATAAGTTTCATACGCACAAACATTGTTACCCAATTCAAATGGGCATATTTTATAACTAACTTACTTTATGACTTTCATAAAATATGAATATCATTGATTTGCTTCAGACTATGTACATCAGTTCATCGCTGAGGTGCTTGATCTCAGGCAAAAATACCCAAGCTACAGACTTGCTGAGGTCCTTGCAGAGGAAAGGAATGTTCCACCACCTTTTGCCTCCCAGTACGAGAAACCTGAAAAGGATCTTCTCGTAGATGCTCACAGGTGTCGATTTAACCTAACCAAGTAATCTTCCGCTCCATTGTAGATAACCTGTATATTTGCCGCCCATGTGAGGGAAGGATTCTCTAACAACTGTTACCACACAGGCTGTCAGCACTTTCCTGTTTCTTTTGCCCAGTCTGTGCCATATCCAGAGTGTAAACTGGAGGTAGGCTAGATACCTGAATAATCTGAAGCAATATGTCAATAGGTTGTCTATGGTTTTGAAATAAGTTGTATAGTTAAAAAAACAATTGTCATTTGTCAACCATTCCCTCACTTTATAATTTTATTGTAAACTCTGCCTCTGGATTTCATGTTACTGGTTTTATTTATTCTTGGCTATGTGAAATATATTGTAGTTTATCAATATGAACACTGAATATTTTAAACAGCGGGATTGATGTTCCCTTAGCAATAAATATGATTGTTCAACCTCAAACCGTCCTTTTTGGTAGCATTAATTGCTAACTTACTCATTGTAGAGACCTCATCTCCAACAGGTCCATCCATTTGAATAGATTCAAATTTGGAAGCTTCCAGCACATTTTTATTCAGGCAGTTTGCCAGGAATCTGGGATGCTTGGTGATGCATGTCCATTCCTCCGTTATAGCCATCACTCTCACCAAACCTCTGCTGCACACTCTGGCTTTGTCCATTGGGATGCAGTGCTGACAGCTACACCTAAGTTAGAGAAATAATTAAAGAGTAATTGTAAATTTATATTTGTGGTACAATGAATGAATATAAAAGAAAAATACTTTATATACTGCATGTAATCATCTGTCCAAAATATTTAATGTGCTGAGGGTACAATGGCAAAGCTACATTCACTATCCAAGTTCTATCTGTTGTAATAGTTACATCTGTCAACATACCATCCTCAACTTACAGAATGTTAAATTTATTGGGTAAATGATACTAACGATTATTTTTTACCAGTTAACATAGTTCAATAACGCTTAGGAAGGGTATTCTTAAACTCACCATTCGTTGAAATCTTTTGTGGATTCTTCATCCGAAGCGAGTTAGAGCTCCCGGTGTCATTTCGAAGTGTGACTTGGATTTTTCAACTCCCGTCCATATTGGCTCAAATAAATAGTCATGGACATAATTTGCCCCAATTTTATGCTATGGGGCCTCGTAATTTTCACCAGAATATGACATGGCTTCATTTAAAAACAGTGTAATCCTAAAATCCATACAATCGCTTTTCGCCTCGCTCGCTCGATCGCTGTCAAATTCTCTATGAGGCCGCGCAGCAGGAATGACGTCACGCAACCTGCCCCTAGCGCCCACTTGAGGCAAAATGGCATCGAGAAGTTGGCTTCGTATTTTCTTCCGAGTAGAACCTTATCGGTGGATTTTTAGTAGTTATGCATGGCTGTGCAATGACTTATGAGTACCCGTTGGTTAATGAGTTATTAATCTTCATTTTGAAACAAAAAATACAGAAATGATGAAAATCGTTGAAGTTGACCTTTAATGACTTACTTCCCACTGCGATATGATGAGTAGCAATACCGCGTATAAAAATACATACATAAAACAGACTGATATATGTTCTGGCAAATACATCGCATTATCGTCGAAACATGGGAACCATGAATTTATAGGAGACGAAAGTGGGTTACTACAATGAACGGGTCTTATATATACGCTTTACATTTGATTTTTAAGCAAATGATGAACTTGTGTTAGGGAGTATGCAGCGAGCGAACGTTTGCTCTAATCATTCAATATTTTGGGGAATGTAAATTACGGAAATATTTTCACAAATGCGAAGACGCCAGCGGCATATACCTGTTTGATACACTTATATATATATATATATATATATATATATATATATATATATATATATATATATATATATATATATATATATATATATATATATATATATATATTTATGCATTACATAAACTGGTCTACGTGAGTGTAAGCTGCATTTTATTACAATATTGGCATTACATAAAGATGTTTAATCTCACATAGAAACTGTTACATGATTTCGAGAAAGACATCACAAGGACCAATATCCATATTGATTTGCTGGCCGTTATATTGGACGGTCTAACGCGAGCAAGTTTGTTTCTACTGTGTAACAGCTCAACCGTCTCCCAGCTGACAACAATCTGCCACGGCCTGTTCCTTTCTTCACGGTATCGACAATAGCGCTAACCCGCCTGTACCGCTGGCCATTGCGCAGCCTGATATATATAAGCGTTGAGTAATAAAGTGCTCCCCCTGCTATGCGCTGTTCATTTGTGCTCTGTTTTGATTTTCATTATTTTGACCTGTACACAGCATAAACATTGCATAAGTGTTTCGCCTTTCGCCTGTATATTTGCCCAATCAACCCCTCAGTAAATGCGCTCATTTCACATAATAAAGCTGATGCGATATGCATGTCTCAAATTACAGTCTGAATTTACCATTGCCTACTAATAAATCCCAAACAATTGTCCGCCTATGTTGCGGAATTCTGTGGTTCATTTGCGCCTCCGGTGGAGGTAAAAGAACAATCTCAAACATTACATATTGACGCCCAGAGATTATGTAATAATTGTACAACTGCACTCATATGGAGAGACATTCATCACATCATGCATGAGCTAAATCCATTTCCTCGTCGGGTTTCATTGAGAGTTGCCGGAGTCGCCATTATGCTATAACTGAATATGATTCAGCAGCTAAAGTGGCTATTGATTACTGGTGGAAGTGTTAGATTAATGGCCTTTTGTGGGAATTATTGATGACTTGGCGCTACCCAGTAAACTTCTATTCTCTTAGAATTCGCTGAGTCACGTTAACTAGGCTAGGTATCATTATGTTGCGATGGATTATTCATGTACGGAAGCATTACTATCATCCTTGTGGTTTACCGATCACAATCTCTCCCATGACCACAGCAAATTTCAACAAAATATTGTGCCGTTATGTCCATCCGACACCACCGGATGAACATATTTTCTAGGAAATAGTATGTCGGAATTGTATGCCTCGGTGCAATCAGGGCGCGTGTGATTTACCGATTGGTCCGATAGTACATTAATTTTTGCACGTTATACTATACATAAATTGATCAACCATTGTTGCTTAGTTCGTGGGCAAGCAGCGAATAGCAGGTATATGTCACTGCCAGCCACACACACGCATAACCAATAAATAGGCATTCTGATCAAATACATACCAACAACATCACAAAGGCAAACCACATTATCAGCTGTTTAATGGATCCAGAAAATAAACAGACAATACAATAGCGATGCTTCATGAATTATTCAACCACCTGCACAAAACACTTATTTGGCTTCGCATTCACAACTATAATAGGTTCATTGCAGTATTGTATTGCCAATGCTACTAGAGCGGGCGACGTAGAACGCGAGATTCAACCACGATGATCACGCTCGATTTTGCCTAGCAACACAACAGTAAATGTTATGATCTCGACGACCAATTGATGGTTTCACGTCCAATTGAGGGTTTCATGATAGTCCATGATAGTGAGAGTAGCATTGAAATGCTTGCCTTGCCCAATAGAGAGTCACAGGCGACATGCCGAATAGAGACAACAGGAATAATAAGCCATGGCCTCTTAAAAGGCCCAGGACCTCCTAAGAAAATCAGTTGCTTAGTACAGGGCTGCTTATCATTGGTTACGAGGACAATACAACTTTGACGACCATGCTTATCTTTTGGAGACATCAAAAGAAATGTTTCGAGGTTAACATATGTGATGAACTGGATTGTATGAGTGGTAATGTCAAGCATTGATAACAATCGACTCCTTTTCTGCTGTGCTAATAATGGACTTAGCACATATGGCTTTTCATCAACACAGTTATCGTATACTTATTTTTTTACTCCGCCACTGCAAGAGTTTTCTGTGAGGGGTGGTTCTGTGATGTCACACCCGTGCGATATCAACAGCTGGATGTGTAGTTATGTAGTTCTGCAGTTACACTAACGACGGGGTTGACATAGTGCATTGATTGGCTATATTGGGTCAGATATCAAACATCGTCCTAATCAAACATCACCCGGCAGTGCCACATGGCCTCCATAAACATGCACATCATAACAGATCTGAAACAAACGAATGGACGTTTGGCTGTCTTCCATCTACCCGTTTACTGTCGCCACATCATCTGCAGCAAATCATCTAGTGTCAACTATGGACGTAGGATAAATACGCCGGTATAAATGGATGGAAATCAATCTGATTGATCCATATTTATCAAGCACATTTTAAACGGATTTTGTCAGTCCTGCCCTTCAATTTGTGCACACTAACGCAGCTAATCGTTTGCCAATCCTTTCAACTAGTCCTCCCACTAACCCTATCTCGCTGCTTAGATAACTCAGTCATGACAGGGTCCCCTCACCCAACCCTACCTCGTTGCTTAGATAACTCAGTCATGACAGGGCCCCCTCACCCCAACCCTATCTCGCTGCTTAGATAACTCAGTCATGACAGGGCCCCCTCACCCCAACCCTACCCCTCCGCTTAGATAACTCAGTCATGACGGGGCCCCCTCACCCCAACCCTACCTCGCTGCATAGATAACTCAGTTTTGACAGGGCCCCCTCACCCCAACCCTACCTTGTTGCTTAGATAACTCAGTCGTGACGGGGCCCCCTCACCCCAACCCTTCCCCGCTGCTTAGATAACTCAGTCATGACAGGGCCCCCTCACCCCAACCCTACCTCGCTGCTTAGATAACTCAGTCATGACGGGGCCCCCTCACCCCAACCCTACCTTGCCGCTTAGATAACTCAGTCATGACAGGGCCCGCTAACCCAACCCTACCCCGCTGCTTAGATAACTCAGTCATGACGGGGCCCCCTCACCCCAACCCTACCTTGCCGCTTAGATAACTCAGTCATGACAGGGCCCCCTCACCCCATCCCTACCCCACTGCTTAGATAACTCAGTCATGACGGGGCCCCCTCACCCCAACCGTACCCCACTGCTTAGATAACTCAGTCATGACGGGGCCCCCTCACCCCATCCCTACCCCGCTGCCTAGATAACTCAGTCATGACAGGGCCCCCTCACCTCATCCCTACCTTGCCGCTTAGATAACTAAGTCATGACAGGGCCCCCTCACCCCAACCCTACCTTGCTGCTTAGATAACTCAGTCATGACAGGGCCCCCTCACCCCATCCCTACCTCGCTGCTTAGATAACTCAGTCATGACAGGGCCCCCTCACCCCTAACCTACCCCACTGCTTGATTAACTCAGTCATGACGGGGCCCCCTCACCCCAAACCTACCCCACTGCTTAAATAACTCAGTCATGCCGGGGCCCCCTCACCCCAAACCTACCTCGCTGCTTAGATAAATCAGTCATGAAAGGGCCCCCTCACCCCATCCCTACCTCGCTGCTTAGATAACTCAGTCATGAAAGGGCCCCCTCACCCCATCCCTACCCCGCTGCTTAGATAAATCAGTCATGACAGGACCCCCTCACCCCAACCCTACCTCGCTGCTTAGATAACTCAGTCATGACAGGGCCCCCTCACCCCAACACTACCTCGCTGCTTAGATAACTCAGTCATGACGGGGCCCCCTCACCCCAACCCTACCTCGCTGCTAAGATAACTCAGTCATGACGGGGCCCCCTCACCCCATCCCTTCCCCGCTGCTTAGATAACTCAGTCATGACGGGGCCCCCTCACCCCAACACTACCTCGCTGCTTAGATAGATGACTCAGCCATGTCTGGGACCTTTCACTCTAAACCTACCTTGCTGCTTAGATAACTCAGTCACGACGGTACCCCTCACACCAACTCTATCTCGATGCTTAGATAACTTAGTCACGATGGGGCCCCCTCACCCAGACTCAATCCCACTGCTTAAATATCTTCGTCACGACGGGGCCCCCTCACCCCAACCCTACCTCGCTGCTAAGACAACTCAGTCAAAACGGGGCACTCACCTCAACACTACCACACTGCTTAAATAACTCAGTCATGGCGGGGATGGTGCACTGTTCCATGCAATCAATAAACTCGTGGATTCGGGCAGGCAAAGGTGTTTAGTCACGTGATCAATCAGGTTGGTGCCCCACTCTTGATAAGAAGGGTGTGACGAGCATGAAGCTGACTCGCTGTAGACCAATGAAGAGTGCTGTCCCCGAAGATTTATCTAAAATAAGCCAATAGACATGGATAGTACCCACATTTGGAACGCCGTGCTTGTTAACGTAATATGCTTATCTTTGCTCTCCTGTGGGAAAGCCGATAACAGTAAGTAGGACTTACAACTCGGTATACAGACCATTTATCATGCTCACTGACACCATGTGACTAGAAGCTTAGCTGTTTTGACATACATCTTGAAATATTAATGGTATGTTCGCAAATAATTATAGTAGACAGAGGGAATTTGTATTTACTCACCAGTCGTGTTGACAGGGGTCGGTGTCAGGTGATTTTCAGAGCCTGTTGATAACTCGTCAAGTGGCAGCAACATAGATATTATATATCATTTTTGACTGATTCCGATCTGCTATTGGAAGTTATATCAGAGAAATTTGAACTAAATGATCAGAGAATGATGGTTTTGTCTGAGTTCATTAACCTGACCACATTCTACGGATCTGCATGTCATCGATGATTTAATGTTTCCGAGACTAGCAAACGACGATAAGGCGGAAACGTAAACAACACATGAAATTTGAATGAAATCGCCAAATATTCCGGTCTTTTAATTGTATCTATGATTTAATAAGGGAAATACCAGCGACTATAAAGGGAAATAAAACCTGTGGCTGCAAAGTATAAAGGGGGATAACACCTGTGACTACAAATTATGACTAAAGCTTCAACTCCATTGCCAGTAATGAATAATTCACGAATGCATCCGCGTTTAGGAGCAGCAGAGCATTTGTACTTATGATTGCGAATCTTGGGTTCGATTTTAGAGGAGTTGCATATAAATCTTTTGATATTGCTACAGAGAGTATAGTTTGTTTGATTGAAGTCAAAATTACATATATAACTGAATATGATTCAGCAGCTAAAGTGGCTATTGATTACTGGTAGTAGTGTTAGATTAATGGGCTTTTGTGGGAATTATTGATGACGTGGCGCTGCCCAGTAAACTTCTATTCTCTTAGAATTCGCTGAGTCACGTTAACTAGGCTAGGTATCATTATGTTGCGATGGATTATTCTTGTACGGAAGCATTACTATCATCCTTGTGGTTTACCGATCACAATCTCTCCCATGACCACAGCAAATTTTTCAACAAAATATTGTGCCGTTATGTCCATCCGACACCACCGGATGAACACATTTTCTAGGAAATAGTATGTCGGAATTGTATGCCTCGGTGCAATCAGGGGCGCGTGTGATTTACCGATTGGTCCGATAGTACATTAATTTTTGCGCGTTATACTATACATAAATTGATCAACCATTGTTGCTTAGTTCGTGGGCAAGCAGCGAATAGCCACTGCCAGCCACAAACACGCATAACCAATAAATAGGCATTCTGATCAAATACATACCAACAACATCACAAAGGCAAACCACATTATCAGCTGTTTAATGGAGCCAGAAAATAAACAGACAATACAATAGCGATTCTTCATGAATTATTCAACCACCTGCACAAAACACTTATTTGGCTTCGCATTCACAACTATAATAGGTTCATTGCAGTATTGTATTGCCAATGCTACTAGAGCGGGCGACGTAGAACGCGAGATTCAACCTCGATGATCAGGCTCGATTTTGCTTAGCAACACAACAGTAAATGTTATGATCTCGACGACCAATTGATGGTTTCACGTCCAATTGAGGGTTTCATGATAGTCCATGAGAGTGAGAGTAGCATTCAAATGCTTGCCCAATAGAGAGTCCCAGGCGACATGCCGAATAGAGACAACAGGAATAACAAGCCATGGCCTCTAAAAAGGCCCAGGACCTCCTAAGAAAATCAGTTGCTTAGTACAGGGCTGCTTATCATTGGTTACGGGAACAATACAACTTTGACGACCATGCTTATCTTTTGGAGACATCAAAAGAAATGTTTCGAGGTTAACATATGTGATGAACTGGATTGTATGAGTGGTAATGTCAAGCATTGATAGCAATCGACTCCTTTTCTGCTGTGCTAATAATGGACTTAGCACATATGGCTTTTCATCAACACAGTTATCGTATACTTATTTTTTTACTCCGCCACTGCAAGAGTTTTCTGTGAGGGGTGGTGTGAGAATGCAGGGTGCCGTCTCTGTGATGTCACACCCGTGCGATATCAACAGCTGGATGTGTAGTTATGTAGTTCTGCAGTTACACTAACGACGGGGTTGACATAGTGCATTGATTGGCTATATTGGGTCAGATATCAAACATCGTCCTAATCAAACATCACCCGGCAGTGCCACATGGCCTCCATAAACATGCACATCATAACAGATCTGAAACAAACGAATGGACGTTTGGCTGTCTTCCATCTACCCGTTTACTGTCGCCACATCATCTGCAGCAAATCATCTAGTGTCAACTATGGACGTAGGATAAATACGCCGGTATAAATGGATGGAAATCAATCTGATTGATCCATATTTATCAAGCACATTTTAAACGGATTTTGTCAGTCCTGCCCTTCAATTTGTGCACACTAACGCAGCTAATCGTTAGCCAATCCTTTCAACTAGTCCTCCCACTAACCCTACCTCGGTGCTTAGATAACTCAGTCATGACAGGGCCCCCTCACCCCATCCCTACCCATCCCTACCCTCGCTGCTGCTTAGATAACTCAGTCATGACGGGGCCCCATCCCTACCCGCCTAGATAACTCAGTCATGACAGGGCCCCCTCACCTCATCCCTACCTTGCCGCTTAGATAACTAAGTCATGACAGGGCCCCCTCACCCCAACCCTACCTCGCTGCTTAGATAACTCAGTCATGACAGGGCCCCCTCACCCCATCCCTACCTCGCTGCTTAGATAACTCAGTCATGACAGGGCCCCCTCACCCCTAACCTACCCCACTGCTTGAATAACTCAGTCATGACGGGGCCGCCTCACCCCAAACCTACCCCACTGCTTAAATAACTCAGTCATGCCGGGGCCCCCTCACCCCAAACCTACCTCGCTGCTTAGATAAATCAGTCATGACAGGGCCCCCTCACCCCTCCCTACCTCGCTGCTTAGATAACTCAGTCATGAAAGGGCCCCCTCACCCCATCCCTCCCCCGCTTGCTTAGATAAATCAGTCATGACAGGACCCCCTCACCCCAACCCTACCTCGCTGCTTAGATAACTCAGTCATGACAGGGCCCCCTCACCCCCCAACACTACCTCGCTGCTTAGATAACTCAGTCATGACGGGGCCCCCTCACCCCAACCCTACCTCGCTGCTAAGATAACTCAGTCATGACAGGGCCCCCTCACCCCAACCCTACCTCGCTGCTTAGATAACTCAGTCATGACGGGGCCCCCTCACCCCAACACTACCTCGCTGCTTAGATAGATGACTCAGCCATGTCTGGGACCTTTCACTCTAAACCTACCTTGCTGATTAGATAACTCAGTCACGATGGTACCCCTCACACCAACTCTATCTCGATGCTTAGATAACTTAGTCACGATGGGGCCCCCTCACCCAGACTCAATCCCACTGCTTAAATATCTTCGTCACGACGGGGACCCCTCACCCCAACCCTACCTCGCTGCTAAGACAACTCAGTCAAAACGGGGCACTCACCTCAACACTACCACACTGCTTAAATAACTCAGTCATGGCGGGGATGGTGCACTGTTCCATGCAATCAATAAACTCGTGGATTCGGGCAGGCAAAGGTGTTTAGTCACGTGATCAATCAGGTTGGTGCCCCACTCTTGATAAGAAGGGTGTGACGAGCATGAAGCTGACTCGCTGTAGACCAATGAAGAGTGCTGTCCCCGAAGATTTATCTAAAATAAGCCAATAGACATGGATAGTACCCACATTTGGAACGCCGTGCTTGTTAACGTAATATGCTTATCTTTGCTCTCCTGTGGGAAAGCCGATAACAGTAAGTAGGACTTACAACTCGGTATACAGACCATTTATCATGCTCACTGACACCATGTGACTAGAAGCTTAGCTGTTTTGACATACATCTTGAAATATTAATGGTATGTTCGCAAATAATTATAGTAGACAGAGGGAATTTGTATTTACTCACCAGTCGTGTTGACAGGGGTCGGTGTCAGGTGATTTTCAGAGCCTGTTGATAACTCGTCAAGTGGCAGCAACATAGATATTATATATCATTTTTGACTGATTCCGATCTGCTATTGGAAGTTATATCAGAGAAATTTGAACTAAATGATCAGAGAATGATGGTTTTGTCTGAGTTCATTAACCTGACCACATTCTACGGATCTGCATGTCATCGATGATTTAATGTTTCCGAGACTAGCAAACGACGATAAGGCGGAAACGTAAACAACGCATGAAATTTGAATGAAATCGCCAAATATTCCGGTCTTTTAATTGTATCTATGATTTAATAAGGGAAATACCAGCGACTATAAAGGGAAATAAAACCTGTGGCTGCAAAGTATAAAGGGGGATAACACCTGTGACTACAAATTATGACTAAAGCTTCAACTCCATTGCCAGTAATGAATAATTCACGAATGCATCCGCGTTTAGGAGCAGCAGAGCATTTGTACTTATGATTGCGAATCTTGGGTTCGATTTTAGAGGAGTTGCATATAAATCTTTTGATATTGCTACAGAGAGTATAGTTTGTTTGATTGAAGTCAAAATTACATATATAACTGAATATGATTCAGCAGCTAAGTGGCTATTGATTACTGGTAGTAGTGTTAGATTAATGGGCTTTT
Source organism: Urechis unicinctus (assembly GCA_034190875.2). Classification (NCBI taxonomy): domain Eukaryota; kingdom Metazoa; phylum Annelida; class Polychaeta; order Xenopneusta; family Urechidae; genus Urechis; species Urechis unicinctus. Next base: position 35,411,500 of record CM067348.1, on the reverse strand, counting down.
GTGGGAATTATTGATGACGTGGCGCTGCCCAGTAAACTTCTATTCTCTTAGAATTCGCTGAGTCACGTTAACTAGGCTAGGTATCATTATGTTGCGATGGATTATTCTTGTACGGAAGCATTACTATCATCCTTGTGGTTTACCGATCACAATCTCTCCCATGACCACAGCAAATTTCAACAAAATATTGTGCCGTTATGTCCATCCGACACCACCGGATGAACACATTTTCTAGGAAATAGTATGTCGGAATTGTATGCCTCGGTGCAATCAGGGCGCGTGTGATTTACCGATTGGTCCGATAGTACATTAATTTTTGCGCGTTATACTATACATAAATTGATCAACCATTGTTGCTTAGTTCGTGGGCAAGCAGCGAATAGCCACTGCCAGCCACAAACACGCATAACCAATAAATAGGCATTCTGATCAAATACATACCAACAACATCACAAAGGCAAACCACATTATCAGCTGTTTAATGGAGCCAGAAAATAAACAGACAATACAATAGCGATGCTTCATGAATTATTCAACCTCCTGCACAAAACACTTATTTGGCTTCGCATTCACAACTATAATAGGTTCATTGCAGTATTGTATTGCCAATGCTACTAGAGCGGGCGACGTAGAACGCGAGATTCAACCACGATGATCAGGCTCGATTTTGCTTAGCAACACAACAGTAAATGTTATGATCTCGACGACCAATTGATGGTTTCACGTCCAATTGAGGGTTTCATGATAGTCCATGAGAGTGAGAGTAGCATTCAAATGCTTGCCCAATAGAGAGTCCCAGGCGACATGCCGAATAGAGACAACAGGAATAATAAGCCATGACCTCTAAAAAGGCCCAGGACCTCCTAAGAAAATCAGTTGCTTAGTACAGGGCTGCTTATCATTGGTTACGGGAACAATACAACTTTGACGACCATGCTTATCTTTTGGAGACATCAAAAGAAATATTTCGAGGTTAACATATGTGATGAACTGGATTGTATATGAGTGGTAATGTCAAGCATTGATAACAATCGACTCCTTTTCTGCTGTGCTAATAATGGACTTAGCCCATACGGCTTTTCATCAACACAGTTATCGTATATTTACTTTTTTACCCCGCCACTGAGTTATCCATTATGACTGGTTTATTGCGGTCAATGTTTAAGGTCGTACATCTTTTGAAGATAGTTATTTGTAATCAACCAAAGACAATGATAACAGTGAGTTATATTAATGTTCCATTCATTTAGTCCAGCGTGAATTACGTAGGCAATGTGTGAAGACGACATCAACCAATTCAGTGTTTTCACTGAAACGATGACTGGTCGCTTGGTGCAGGTTAATGAATTGTGAAATGCAGGGTGCCGTTTCTGTAATGACCAGTACAAATATGATGCTATTATGTCTTCTGTGAGGATTGGTTCTGTGATGTTACACCCGTGCGCAATCAGCAGCTGGATGTGTAGTTATGTAGTTCTGCAGTTACACTAACGACGGGGTTGACATAGTGCATTGATTGGCTATATTGGGTCAGATATCAAACATCGTCCTAATCAAACATCACCGGCAGTGCCACTTGGCCTCCATAAACATGCACATCATAACAGATCTGAAACAAACGAATGGACATTTGGCTGTCTTCCATCTACCCGTTTACTGTCGCCACATCATCTGCAGCAAATCATCTAGTATCAACTATTCACGCAGGATAAATACGTCACTATAAATGGTAGAAATCAATCTGATTGATCCATATTTATCAAGCACATTTTAAACGGATTTTATCAGTCCTGCCCTTCAATTTGTGCACACTAACGCAGCTAATCGTTTGCCAATCCTTTCAACTAGTCCTCCCACTAACCCTACCTCGGTGCTTAGATAACTCAGTCATGACAGGGCCCCCTCACCCCAGCACCACCCCGCTGCTTAGATAACTCAGTCATGACGGGGCCCCCCTCACCCCATCCTTGATAGATAACTCAGTCATGAAGGGGGCCCCTCACCAACCCTACCTCGCTGCTTAGACCCACCCCGCTGCTTAGATAACTCAGTCATGACAGGGCCCCCTTCACCCCAACCCCACCCCGCTGCTTAGATAACTCAGTCATGACAGGCCCTTCCTCGCTGCTTAGATAACCCATGACAACCCTACCTCGATAACTCAGTCATGACAGGGCCCCCTCACCCTAACCCTTCCTCGCTGCTTAGATAACTCAGTCATGACAGGGGCCCCTCACCCCAACCCTACCCCGCTGCTTAGCTAACTCAGATACAGGGCCCCCTCACCCCAGTCATGACAGGGACAGGGCCCCTCACCCCAACCCTACCTCGCTGCTTAGATAACTCAGTCATGACAGGGCCCCCTCACCCCCAACCCTACCCTAGATAACTCCAGGGCCCCCTCACCCCAACCCTACCTCGCTGCTTAGATAGACAACTCTTAGTCATGACAGGGGCCCCCTCACCCCAACCCCCTCCTCGCGCTTAGCTCATAGAGGGCCCCCTCACCCCAACCTACCTCCTCGCTGCTAGATAAAGTCATGACAGGGCCCCTCCCTCGCCCCAACCCTACTCGATGCTTAGATAACTCAGTCTGGACAGGGCCCCCTCACCCCAACCCTACCTCGCTGCTGCTGACAGGGCCCCCCTCACCCCAACCCTACTGCTTAGATAACTCAGTCATGACGGGGCCCCCTGGTGCCAACTGTACCCATGCAATCAATAAAACTCGGGCTGGCAAAAGGTCGTTTAGTCACGTGCTTAAATCAATCAGGTTGACGGGGATGCCTGCACTGTACCTTGATAAGAAGGGTGTGACGAGCATGAACGTGATGACTCTCTGCTGTACTTGTAAGAATGGGACGAGCATGAGGCTGACTCGCTGACCAATGAAGAGTGCTGTCCCCGAAGATTTATCCTAAAAATAAGCCAATAGACATGGATAGTACCAACATTTGGAATGCCGTGCTTGTTAACGTTATATGCTTATCTTTGCTCTCCTGTGGGAAAGCCGATAACAGTAAGTAGGACTTACAACTCGGGTATACAGAGCATTTATCATGCTCACTGACACCATGTGACTAAAAGCTTAGCTGTTTTGACATACATCTTGAAATATTAATGGTATGTTCGCAAATAATTATAGTAGACAGAGGGAATTTGTATTTACTCACCAGTCGTGTTGACAGGGGTCGGTGTCAGGTGATTTTTCAGAGCCTGTTGATAACTCGTCAAGTGGCAGCAACATAGATATTATATATAATTTTTGACTGATTCCGATCTGCTATTGGAAGTTATATCAGAGAAATTTGAACAAAATGATCAGAGAATGATGGTTTTGTCTGAGTTCATTACCCTGACCACGTTCTACGGATCTGCATGTCATCAATGTGTTAATGTTTCCGATACTAGCAAACGAAGACAAGGCGAAAACGTAAACAACACATAAAATTTGAAAGAAATTACCAAATATTCCTGTGAAAGTCGTTTAATTTTATCTATGATTTAATAAGGGGGAATAAAACCTGCGACTATAGACTATAAAGGGGAATAAAACCTGTAGCTGCAAACTATAAAGGAGGACAATACCTGTGACTAAACATTATGACTCTAAAGCTTCAACTCCATTGTCAATAATGATTAATTCACAAATGCAATATTTGTTTAGGAGCAACAGAGCATCTGTACCTGTGATTGCGAACCTTGGGTTCAATTTTAGAGAAGTTGCTTATAAATCTGGTGATATTGCTACAACGAGTATAGTTTGTTTGATTGAAGTCTAAATTACATATTCTTGATTAGTCGCTCAAAAGAGCCCTGATATGACACAATTTTTGTTCTTTCATATACAACTAGACAATTCATGTGATTGGAATTGAAATCATTGCATGTGGATTTATTCATACAGATCACTTGTCATCTGCGCATTTTTGTGAACAAATTCGACAGCTGCTTTCAAGTTAACCACAACAATAAACTATAGATCATGATTAGGCGTTCAGTTTACTTTACCTGGGCGGAAGGCGGGTCATTCAACTACACAAATATGGCGCGGAACTAACACCATGTCATGTTATGTGCTGCTTATAGTTTCCTAGGGTTTATCTTGTATTGAAATTAATTCATATATACAACATTCCAGCCTCTGTCCACTGGGAACTTAAGCTTTATAATGACCTCATGGCTAAATACGATAAAAACATCCGACCAGTTAGAAGACACGACCAGCAACTCACAGCCACTCTGATGTTCTCGTTGGCTCGTGTAGAGAGTCTGGTGAGTGATTGTTATGATAAATACCTCGTCTAGTTTGAAGTTTTAAACAAAAACATCATGAGCATTAGCTGTCGTTGGAATGTGAACATGCAGGATGAGAAAGCCCAAGTCATGACAACGTTTGGCTGGATGCAAGTTGTAAGTATTTTATTTTATAATATGACCTGTTACCTGTATAGAGGGTTGGTATCTGTAAAATGTCAGGGTCGGCGCAGTGGACCTAACCACTGTACTTAAATAAAACTACAATATCCTCGCATGGAGTAATATTCAACATGCACAACGTCACTTAATCCATGGCATAAACCTGTAATCAAGTAGCACACCAACACCATCTTATTCGTTCAACAGCGCTGGATAGATGAGATTCTCCAGTGGAACCCTGCTGATTATTTCGGAGTGGACAAAATGACAATGAACGGTGAACAGGTGTGGATACCTGAAATTGCTATGCTCAACAGCGTAGATCAAGGCTCAGATCTTACTCTCGATGCAAACTTCAGGTGATAATGCTTATGAATTGTTAGATTAATGGATCCATTACAAATGACACTATTTGAGATCTTATTGTTCCTATGCCCCGTCTAGAGTGACAATCGCCCCCAATGGCTTGGCACTGTGGGCGCCTGGCTCCAAATGGAAAACTTCCTGTAGGGTCAACCTTCATTACTTTCCGTTCGACAGTCAAATTTGTGAGGTGCAGTTCATTAATTGGATGTATGGTGCTACAGAAGTCAATCTCACATATGCACTACCTGAAGTGGATCTAACATATTATGTACAAAATGGCGAATGGGAACTCACATCCACAGCAGTTGGGCGAAGAGAGCAGGTTTTCAATGACGGATCCCAAGATTATATTCTGCCCATGGTGGCTTTCCAACTTAGACTGAAGAGAAAACCGACCTTTCTTGTTCTGAACCTGGTTGTGCCAGCCTTGATCATGACTGTCATGGCGCTGCTGGTGTTCTGTCTTCCGGCAGAAGCTGGCGAAAAAAGTAAGGTTCTATTCAATGGACCGATTATTTGTAATTCCAGTTTTATTATAACTATATGGCAGAGTAGATTGTGCGGTGTTTGATCGTCAGATATCGTTGGGAATCACTGTGTTTCTCTCCTACTCGGTGGTGCTACTCATGGTGTCTGATATTACACCTAGGGCCAGCGACACCGTCTCCGTACTTAGTAAGTAAATGGTGCAATAGTCAATAGAATGTACATGAATATATATCATTGAATTGCGTTATGAAAGTTCTGGTTATCACATCCACAGCTGTGTACATCATCATCAGCATGGGTTTGACTGCCCTAGCCCTGTTCAGCACCGTCTTAGTACTGAGTGTCCATCATCACTCTCCTGACAAGCCCGTCCCTTCCTGGTTACATACCTCTATTCTCAGAGCACTCGCCTTCCTCCTCTGTATGAGACGACGCCGTGACATGCCAAGTAGTGATGGTCCCAAGTGGGCTAACAGCGTACAGCCGATGACGAGAGATGTCCAACCTTTGAGCAAAGTTGATTCAACAGACCCACAACTGAAGGAACCAGCTGTTTCCGGTGACGTCACAGAGCTACTACGATCCCAGGAGGCAGAACGTAGTGAGAAAAGGAGAAACAAGGCCAACAAAGGCGACTGGGAAGCTGTTGCTAGGGTGATTGATAGATTCTTCTTGGTAATCTTCTGTGTTGTAATCATCATAACAACTGGTATTTCGATGGGAGTCATGGGAAACAATAATGAGGATGGCTTTATGGATGGCGTTATTTACATTGTCTCGTAAATAATATCAACTGTCAGTGACATGCGGGATTCAATTAATAATACTTACTTCAATGTCAATTCAGCTCATATTGGTTTTGCATTTGTGCCCGGGCAATTGTGATGGATGAACGTCTTCATTTATTCAAGGATATTGAGTTAGGAGTCATCTAAATGTATCTTTATATATTTGTAGCTAATTTGTTGATTGTAGAGTAGTTTCCCAACACTCCATATATTTATTTTCAAGCTAGGTTAAATTAAGCTGTTGGTCAATATACTAATATTAAGCTTCAAATTGGTTCAGATAAAACATTTTCGTACAGAAAATAAAAGCGATTGTTCATCTTGATTAATTAGGAGCAAACGCTCATTGTCAAATATAAACCTCGAATTCATTGAATATCGCTGATTAATATTTCATTCAATTAACGGCATAAGATTCGCCTAATTATCCATAAAACAACCTTAAACTTCACAAATAACCATGACACTACTGCACATCTGATGTGGAACGCAATATGACTTCCGCGAGTGAGGACGATGTCTGCGCGTCTCATTCATGGCGCCAACAATGGCGCCTTTCTCCAATTCCCTTTGGAACCTCTCTTTCACTTGCTCCTCCATGTGTCTCTTGCTGTTTGCTAATCTTAACTGCTCCACAAGCGGTTGTCCGCACCTTACTACAACTTGAGTTGATGCTGGGTTTAAGACTTGTTGGAAGGCTCCCATGTAGTCAGTACAGGACGCCACATTAAAACCTATACACAGGTCTCCTTGTACATAGCTGATTACATGAGAATTTTTTGTCACTGAGACATTCCACAGATACTGAGCCACCCACCGTTGACCATCCGCAAGACCTAACGAGGAGCCACCATCCCAAGCAGCGAAGTCACGTGACGACGTCTCAAGTAAAAACGTGGTTTGTAGTCGAACAATTTGTATTTGTATGGACTATCTATTGTTGTAAAGAGGATTCCATCCGGGTGATTCACCAAACACTGCATGGCTAATGCATTCCCTGAGTTTATCATCAAGATTCCTACATACAGCTCGGTGGCAATCTGAAAATGCACTGAGCTCCTTTGCGTTTCGTACAGGCATGGTGACCAGGAGACGTGTGTGACATCGCAAGACGAGCTGCCTTTATGGCTGATGTTTGTTCCGAATGGTGAATGAGAGACATCAGCTTTTCCTCCCTGTAAATCGTGAAGGGCAACGAGGAACAGCCAACCATGATGGCATGCTGTGTTTTACCATCAATAATGGTTTACCGGCTCCAAACTATTATTGCAATATATTATCAGATAACAGAGTCTGGTTATGTAAAAATACAATCAAACCACCAGGTGTCATGTAGACAACGCTTTTCATAAGATACTATGGCGGATGATTAAAAAGGCGATTAATAGGCCTGCAGGGATCGTTTCACTAACAACGCATATGCGTTAGAATAGCTCGTAATCCCAAGTAACGCATATCTTTACGAGTTTCTAATTTTGGCGCGTTTCACTAACAGCGCACACGGCAACTAGCGCACTAAACTAGCGCATACATTTATGGGCAACCTAGAAACACGCATAAAACCGTAAGTAGCGCATATATTAGTTCAAAATGGCGTTCCTTGCACTGAACGAAACTGCATTTGTCAGGCGTAGACGCGTACTTTTGCCAAGAAAAACGGCTCAACGATGTCGCCGACTTCGAATTAGGCAACTATAGATTGCCAAGACACCTGCTCGAGCTATTGATTGCTGGTTACAAGAGCAGTGATTTTTTGTAACTTCACCAACCGATCAAAGGCAATCGAACCCGACACCCAGGTTTGCACATTTGCTTATTTTGTTTGTATTTTAGTTTTTATCGTATTCAAGCAGAGACAAATTGAAGAACTTCGGATGAAATATTGATTAGCTTTCTTAATAGAAGCGCTATGACAGACTTTCATAATGTGCTTTGACAAAGGTTGCTTTGATTATGAGGGATTTTAGTATCAACGCTACGATTGGTGGTTTTTAATAAAAAATCAAAGATTATCTTTCCCAAAAAGAATAATTATTGTTATTTGAAATTAGTGTTCAATTTAATTAAAAACTAATGTTCCTTATTAGTGTTATCATATTTTGATCTTAATCAGTTCACTATAAACTATACGCTCCAGTATGATTCTTATATAATCTTCTTGCCTCATCAAATCAATAACTTTGTTTATATTCAGGTTCTTGCAGCCCTTAGATTCTATTCTTAGTATGCTGTCTGAGGTGGCTGAGATCCACGGAATATCCACAGAAATATCCACCGCATCCCACGTCCGGAATAATAACACATAAGTGTCATCATATCTCTGCTCCATTGCAGCAGAATATATAAGCTTCCCCACAACTAGGTACTATGATGAAGTCATTATATCCTCATTATTTTGGTAAAAAAATCTTAATAAATAAAATTAACATATGTAATATTGCATTTTATATTAATTGTGTTCTCTAATTGTTATTTCAGAAAAGAGCTAATCCAATTAGGCGAGCAATTCCACAACATTGCCCAATTCCCTAGTGTTGTGGGTGCCATTGATGGCACCCATATTCAAATTAAAGCACCATCCAGGGAAGAATGGTCCTTCGTAAACAGGAAAAGTGAACATTCAATCAATGTACAGTTATGATTCCACTATTATTTTCAAATTTGTAAACCCTGAGTCATTGTACAGTTTTCTATAACTTCATTCACTACATGGGCCATTTTCTATTTTTTTCAGATCATCTGTGATGCTAAACTGTTGATAAGAGATGTTGTGGCAAGGTGGCCCGGGTCGACACATGATGTCTTCATGCTCGGTCAGAGTACTATTAAAGAAAGATTTGAGGCAGGAAATATTGAAGGGCTCTTGCTGCTTGGGGACAGCAGCTATCCCTGCAAGGACTAGCTTTTAACTCCCTTTCTCAACCCAAGAAACCGAGCGCAGTGGATATATAACCATGTACACAAAATCACACGATCAACAGTAGAGAGATGCATAGGAGTACTGAAATCAAGATTCAGGTGGGCGGTAATATTAATCATAGATGGTTCTTAATGCAATAATACACCTGTAATATGCATATTATTCATAAGTATTTGTATTAACAGGTGCCTACACAGGACAGGAGGGATGTTACAGCTGGGAACAAGCACTTGGTGCAAAGTTAGCCTGTAGCGTGTCGCACAACATGATTAGAAAAGAAAAATTAAGTAACAAACAATGAATATGATGATGATGATGTTTATGAAAATGCTGACTGCTGATGATGATGATGATGTTTTTGTTGCTGATAATGAAGTTGAGCAGCAAAATAATAGGAGCGGTATGGCTAGGCGTGATATGATTGCTGCCAGGTTTCTCGATTAAATATGAATTGTTCAAATGAAGTTCTTCTCAAGACATGTGGCTGTGTTACAACTTCATAAATGAGTAAATAAAGACAAACAAGCAATTGATGCTGTTTATGAAATGCAGATATTTGAAATTTATTTTGATAATCTTCATTCCAGAAATCTGTCACGCAACACACAATTTTAAATCACCATACAGTATAAATGGATCAAGTATATATAGTGAAATTAATATCATTCATTATTCTATTAACCTGTAACATCATAGAGAAATGCATCGACATACAAGTGTGACTTTTACCCGTGCAAAGAATGAAAACCAGATGTTTCCTCCTGGAGTTCAAGTTTCCTTATTTGAATTTTCATTAATTATCCCAACAATTCATTAGTGTTTTTGTATTCTTTCAAGATATGCTCCGCTAAACAACTCATATAATCCGCTATTGACAAAAGATGATAAATAAATTTATATATTCATACATATATTGTGATAAATATCTTTATATATTCATCTATATATAAACATCATTGAGATTAGTTCTAACCTATAGTTGGCTCTTCAGGGCTAGCCTGCTTCCAAACTGTGGACAGAACACAGTTGATTGGGTTTATTGTGGCTATTAAAGATTGACATGAGATTATTCAAGGGAACATTTCTATCCATGGTTTGCTTACTACTACTTCGTTTTTTAATTGGTGTTTCCTACATATCTTCAGAGTCACCATTTAAATCAAACCTTCTCAACTGAAAGTGTTAAAAAGCAATATTGGATTGTAGAATCAACTGAAAATATTCATCACAGCATTCATTGCCATTTGGTATGAAAATACTTACATGGCATGGGACAGCTAGACTCCACTGCCCCCTCTATCCCTGAGATATCAGCAGTGTTTTGTCAATAACTGTTGAGGATGCGTGACGATAGTTCACAGGAGTCTACCCCAGAAGCACCCGTCTGTTATATATTATATATATATATAAATTAGATAGATAAGAAAGATATAGACTAGATAGATATAAACATAGACATATATAGATAGTATGTCTATTATATAGATATAAACATTATACATCTACAGATATATAGATGTATATATATATAGGCATATATTATTCATGTATATATGTATTAATATATAAATATATATATATACTATGTAATATATATATATATGTACATTATATGTTAGATATATGTTATATATAAATATACCATATATGTATGTATAATAAATAATATTATATAAATATATATTAATATAGTAGAGTAAGATATTTTACCATTCGACCGGCTTATATAGGCTAACCTTTGTGAGTTAAAAATTGCCCATAGAGTGCGCCAATTCTCCGCTAACCCTTGAATTAGGGCCTCAACCTCAATGACTGTCCAATTTGTGGACTTCTTCTTTATGAAGGTACAATTTACAGGTAAACGGCTTTACGTAGAGCCATTTAACACGTTATGACCAAATGTATTTTTACAAATATGTACGAAAATTTGTTCCAAGTTAAGTACTTTAAAGGCACATTGGCCGCTGAGAGTAGAGCTTTGATAAAATAAGCATAATAAAGATATTAATTTTCAACATTTGACCCAATTTATTGGTTATAAACCAAGGTAATGATGCTGAGTTGAACATAAGCGTGAAACAAAAAACTTATGACGGTGTAGTGCTAGGTGATAACCGCCATTTTGTCAGTCTGCTATAAATGAACATGACGGTGTCAATGTGAATGTTTGCCGAACAAAATTATCCGGCCCGCCCGAAATTCGCGCGATCGAATATGACCGGCTCGTGGTCTTAGCACTATATAGCTCGTATGCGCTCTTAGTAAACGATTTTATCAGTCCTGCCCCTTCAATTTGTGCACACTAACGCAGCTAATCGTTTGCCAATCCTTTCAACTAGTCCTCCCACTAACCCTACCTCGGTGCTTAGATAACTCAGTCATGACAGGGCCCCCTCACCCCAGCACCACCCCGCTGCTTAGATAACTCAGTCATGACGGGGCCCCCTCACCCCATCCCTACCTCGCTGCTTAGATAACTCAGTCATGACAGGGCCCCTTCACCCCAACACCACCCCGCTGCTTAGATAACTCAGTCATGACAGGCCCCCCTCTCCCAAACCCTACCTCGCTGCTTAGATAACTCAGTCATGACGGGGCCCCCTCACCCCAACCCTTCCTCGCTGCTTAGATAGATAACTCAGTCATGACAGGGCCCCCTCACCCCAACCCTTCCTCGCTGCTTAGATAACTCAGTCATGACAGGGCCCCCTCACCCCTACCCTACCCCGCTGCTTAGATAACTCAGTCATGACGGGGCCCCCTCACCCCAACCCTTCCTCGCTGCTTAGATAGATAAACTCAGTCATGACAGGGAGCCCCCTCACCCTAACCCTTCCTCGCTGCTTAGATATAACTCAGTCATGACAGGGCCCCCCTCCACCCCTACCCTACCCCCCGCTGCTTAGATAACTCAGTCATGACAGGGCCCCCCCTCACCCCAACCCTGTCCTCGCTGCTTAGATAGATAACTCAGTCATGACAGGGCCCCCCTCACCACCCAACCCTTCCTCGCTGCTTAGATAACTCAGTCATGACAGGGCCCCCCTCACCCCAACCCTACCCCCCGCCGCCTAGATAACTCAGTCATGACAGGGCCCCCCCCCTCACCCCCAACCCTACCCCTGCTGCTTAGATAACTCAGTCATGACAGGGCCCCCTCACCCCAACCCTACCTCGCTGCTTAGATTAACTCAGTCATGACGGGGCCCCTCACCCAACACTACCCCCCTCGCTGCTTAGATAGATGACTCAGCCATGTCTGGGACCTTTCACTCTAAACCTACCTTGCTGAAATTAGATAACTCAGTCACGATGGTACCTCTCACACCAACTCTATCTCGATGCTTAGATAACTTAGTCACGATGGGGCCCCCTCACCCGACTCAATCCCACTGCTTAAATATCTCGTCGTCACGACGGGGACCCTCCCCCAACCCTACCCTCGCTGCTAAGACAACTCAGTCAAAACGGGGCACTCACCTCAACACTACCCCACACTGCTTAAATAACTCAGTCATGGCGGGATGGTGCACTGTTCCATGCAATCAATAAACTCGTGGATTCGGGCAGGCAAAGGTGTTTAGTCACGTGATCAATCAGGTTTGGTGCCCCACTCTTGATAAGAAGGGTGTGACGAGCATGAAGCTGACTCGCTGTAGACCAATGAAGAGTGCTGTCCCCGAAGATTTATCTAAAATAAGCCAATAGACATGGATAGTACCCACATTTGGAACGCCGTGCTTTGTTAACGTAATATGCTTATCTTTGCTCTCCTGTGGGAAAGCCGATAACAGTAAGTAGGACTTACAACTCGGTATACAGACCATTTTATCATGCTCACTGACACCATGTGACTAGAAGCTTAGCTGTTTTGACATACATCTTGAAATATTAATGGTATGTTCGCAAATAATTATAGTAGACAGAGGGAATTTGTATTTACTCACCAGTCGTGTTGACAGGGTCGGTGTCAGGTGATTTTCAGAGCCTGTTGATAAACTCGTCAAGTGGCAGCAACATAGATATTATATAATCATTTTTGACTGATTCCGATCTGCTATTGGAAGTTATATCAGAGAAATTTGAACTAAATGATCAGAGAATGATGGTTTTGTCTGAGTTCATTAACCTGACCACATTCTACGGATCTGCATGTCCATCGATGATTTAATGTTTCCGAGACTAGCAAACGACGATAGGCGGAAACGTAAACAACACATGAAATTTGAATGAAATCGCCAAATATTCCGGTCTTTTATTGTATCTATGATTTAATAAGGGAAATACCAGCGACTATAAAGGGAAATAAAACCTGTGGCTGCAAGTATAAAGGGGGATAACACCTGTGACTACAAATTATGACTAAAGCTTCAACTCCATTGCCAGTAATGAATAATTCACGAATGCATCCGCGTTTAGGAGCAGCAGAGCATTTGTACTTATGATTGCGAATCTTGGGTTCGATTTAGAGGAGTTGCATATAAATCTTTTGATATTGCTACAGAGAGTATAGTTTGTTTGATTGAAGTCAAAATTACATATATAACTGAATATGATTCAGCAGCTAAAGTGGCTATTGATTACTGGTAGTAGTGTTAGATTAATGGGCTTTTGTGGGAATTATTGATGACGTGGCGCTGCCCAGTAAACTTCTATTCTCTTAGAATTCGCTGAGTCACGTTAACTAGGCTAGGTATCATTATGTTGCGATGGATTATTCTTGTACGGAAGCATTACTATCATCCTTGTGGTTTACCGATCACAATCTCTCCCATGACCACAGCAAATTTCAACAAAATATTGTGCCGTTATGTCCATCCGACACCACCGGATGAACACATTTTCTAGGAAATAGTATGTCGGAATTGTATGCCTCGGTGCAATCAGGGCGCGTGTGATTTACCGATTGGTCCGATAGTACATTAATTTTTTGCGCGTTATACTATACATAAATTGATCAACCATTGTTGCTTAGTTCGTGGGGCAAGCAGCGAATAGCCACTGCCAGCCACAACACACGCATAACCAATAAATAGGCATTCTGATCAAATACATACCAACAACATCACAAAGGCAAACCACATTATCAGCTGTTTAATGGAGCCAGAAAATAAACAGACAATACAATAGCGATGCTTCATGAATTATTCAACCACCTGCACAAAACACTTATTTGGCTTCGCATTCACAACTATAATAGGTTCATTGCAGTATTGTATTGCCAATGCTACTAGAGCGGGCGACGTAGAACGCGAGATTCAACCACGATGATCACGCTCGATTTTGCTTAGCAACACAACAGTAAATGTTATGATCTCGACGACCAATTGATGGTTTCACGTCCAATTGAGGGTTTCATGATAGTCCATGAGAGTGAGAGTAGCATTCAAATGCTTGCCCAATAGAGAGTCCCAGGCGACATGCCGAATAGAGACAACAGGAATAACAAGCCATGGCCTCTAAAAAGGCCCAGGACCTCCTAAGAAAATCAGTTGCTTAGTACAGGGCTGCTTATCATTGGTTACGGGAACAATACAACTTTGACGACCATGCTTATCTTTTGGAGACATCAAAAGAAATATTTCGAGGTTAACATATGTGATGAACTGGATTGTATATGAGTGGTAATGTCAAGCATTGATAACAATCGACTCCTTTTCTGCTGTGCTAATAATGGACTTAGCCCATACGGCTTTTCATCAACACAGTTATCGTATATTTACTTTTTTACCCCGCCACTGAGTTATCCATTATGACTGGTTTATTGCGGTCAATGTTTAAGGTCGTACATCTTTTGAAGATAGTTATTTGTAATCAACCAAAGACAATGATAACTGAGTTATATTAATGTTCCATTCATTTAGTCCAGCGTGAATTACGTAGGCAATGTGTGAAGACGACATCAACCAATTCAGTGTTTTCACTGAAACGATGACTGGTCGCTTGGTGCAGGTTAATGAATTGTGAAATGGAGAGTGCCGTTTCTGTAATGACCAGTACAAATATGATGCTATTATGTCTTCTGTGAGGATTGGTTCTGTGATGTCACACCCGTGCGATATCAACAGCTGGATGTGTAGTTATGTAGTTCTGCAGTTACACTAACGACGGGGTTGACATAGTGCATTGATTGGCTATATTGGGTCAGATATCGGGCGTCCTAATCAAACATCACACGGCAGTGCCACTTAGATTCTCCATAAACACGCGCATCATAACACACAATCGTTCCCAGATCTGAAACAAACGAATGGACGTTTGGCTGTCTTCCATCTACCCGTTTACTGTCGCCACATCGCCTGCAGCAAATCATCTAGTATCAACTATTCACGCAGGATAAATACGTCACTATAAATGATGGAAATCAATCTGATTGATCCATATTTATCAAGCACATTTTAAACGGGTTTTGTCAGTCCTGCCCTTCAATTTGTGCACACTAACGCAGCTAATCGTTTGCCAATCCTTTCAACTAGTCCTCCCACTAACCCTACCTCGCTGCTTAAATAACTCAGTCATGACGGGGCCCCCTCACCCCCAACCTACCTCGGTGCTTAGATATTTCCGTCATGACAGGGCCCCCCTCACCCCAACACTACCTCGCTGCTTAGATAGATAACTCAGTCATGACAGGCCCCCTCACCCCCCAACTACCTCGCTGCTTAGATAGATAACTCAGTCATGACGGGGCCCCCTCACCCAACCCTACCTCGCTGCTTAGATAGATAACTCAGTCATGACGGGGCCCCCTCACCCCAACACTACACCGCTGCTCAGATAGATAACTCAGTCATGACAGGGCCCCCTCACCCCAACCTACCTCGCTGCTTAGATAGATAAACTCAGTCATGACGGGGCCCCCTCACCCTAAACCTACCTCGCTGCTTAGATAACTTAGTCACGACGGTTCCCCTCACATAACTCTACCTCGATGCTTAGATAAACTCAGTCATTACAGGGCCCCCCTCACCCCAACCCTTCCTCGCTGCTTAGATAACTCAGTCATGACAGGGCCCCCTCACCCCAACCCTACTTAGATAACTCGTCGCTTAGCTTAGATAACTCAGTCATGACGGGGCCCCTCACCCCAACCCTACCCCGCCGCCTAGATAACTCAGTCATGACGGGGCCCCCTCACCCCAACCCTACCTCGCTGCTTAGATAACTCAGTCATGACGGGGCCCCCTCACCCCAACCCTACCTCGCTGCTTAGATAACTCAGTCATGACAGGGCCCCCTCACCCCAACCCTACCTCGCTGCTTAGATAACTCAGTCATGACAGGGCCCCCTCACCCCAACCCTACCTCGCTGCTTAGATAACTCAGTCATGACGGGGCCCCCTCACCCCAACCCCTACCTCGATGCTTAGATAACTCAGTCATGACGGGGCCCCCTCACCCCAACCCTACCCCGCTGCTTAGATAAACTCAGTCATGACGGGGCCCCCTCACCCCAACCCTACCCTCGCTGCTTAGATAACTCAGTCATGACAGGGCCCCCTCACCCCAAACCTACCTCGCTGCTTAGATAACTCAGTCATGACAGGGCCCCCTCACCCCAACCCTACCTCGCTGCTTAGATAACTCAGTCATGAAAGGGCCCCCTCACCCCAACCCTACCCCGCTGCTTAGATAACTCAGTCATGACAGGGCCCCCTCACCCCAACCCTACCCCGCTGCTTAGACAACTAAGGCCCTCGCCCCAACCCTACCCTGCTGCTTAAATAACTCAGTCATGACGGGGATGGTGCACTGTTCCATGCAATCAATAAACTCGTGGATTCGGGCTGGCAAAGGTGTTTAGTCACGTGATCAATCAGGTTGGTGCCCCACTCTTGATAAGAAGGGTGTGACGAGCATGAAGCTGACTCGCTGTAGATCGACGAAAAGTGCTGTCCCCGAAGATTTATCCAAAATAAGCCAATAGACATGGATAGTACCCACATTTGGAATGCCGTGTTTGTTAACGTTATCTGCTTATCTTTGCTCTCCTGTGGGAAAGCCGATAACAGTAAGTAGGACTTACAACTCTGTAACAGAGCATTTATCATGCTCACTTACACAATATGACTAAAAGCTTAGCTGTCTTGACATACATCTTGAGATATTAATGGTATGTTCGCAAATAATTATAGTAGACAGAAGTAATTTGTATTTACTAGGTCGTGTCAGGTGATTTTTTAGAGCCTGTGGATACCTTGTCAAGCGGCAGCAATATAGATATTGTAAATAATTTTTTACTGATTCCGATCTGCTATTGGAAGTTATATCAGAGAAATTTGAACAAAATGATCAGAGAATGATGGTTTTGTCTGAGTTCATTAACCTGACCACATTCTACGGATCTGCATGTCATCAATGATTTAATGTTTCCGATACTAGCAAACGAAGATAAGGCGGAAACGTAAACAACACATGAATTTGAATGAAATCGCCAAATATTCCTGTGAAAGTCTTTTAATTGTATCTATGATTTAATAAGGGGGAAAAAACCTGCGACTATAGACTATAAAGGGAAATAAAACCTGTGGCTGCAAAGTATAAAGGAGGATAATACCTGTGACTAAACATTATGACTAAAGCTTCATCTCCATTGTCAATAATGATTAATTCACAAATGCAATCCTCGTTTAGGAGCAACAGAGCATTGTACCTATGATTGCGAACCTTGGGTTCGATTTTAGAGAAGTTGCTTATAAATCTGGTGATATTGCTACAAGAGTATAGTTTGTTTGATTGAAGTCTAAATTACATATTCTTGATTAGTCGCTCAAAAGAGCCCTGATATGACACAGTTTTTGTTCTTTTATATAAAAATGTGTCATAGAACTAGGCCGAATTCATGTGATTGAAATTGAAATCATTGCATGTGGATTAATTCATACAGATCACTTGTCATTGGCGCATTTTTTTAAGCAAATTCGACAGCTGCTTTCAAGTTAACCACAACAATAAAGTATAGATCATGATTAGGCGTTCAGTTTACTTTACCTGGGCGGAAGGCGGGTCATTTAACTACACAAATATGGCGCGGAACTAGCACCATGTCATGTTATGTGCTGCTTATAGTTTCCTAGGGTTTATCTTGTATTGAAATTAATTCATATATACAACATTCCAGCCTCTGTCCACTGGGAACTTAAGCTTTATAATGACCTCATGGCTAACTACGATAAAAACATCAGACCAGTTAGAAGACACGACCAGCAAATCACGGCCACTCTGTTGTTCTCGTTGGCTCGTGTAGAGAGTCTGGTGAGTGATTGTTATGATAAATACCTCGTCTAGTTTGTAGTTTAAACAAAAACATCATGCGCTTTAGCTGTCGTTGGAATGTGAACATGCAGGATGAGAAAGCCCAAGTCATGACCACGTTTGGCTGGATGCAAGTTGTAAGTATTTTATACCCCTTCGTATTTGATTTCCGTCTGGAACCTCGTTAGCATATATAATATGACCTGTTACTGTATAGAGGGTTGGTATCTGTAAAATGTCAGGGTCGGCGCAGTGGACCTAACCACTGTACTTTAATAAAACTACAATATCCTCGCATGGAGTAATATTCAACATGCACAACGTCACTTAATCCATGGCATAAACCTGTAATCAAGTAGCACACCAACACCATCTTATTCGTTCAACAGCGCTGGATAGATGAGATTCTCCAGTGGAACCCTGCTGATTATTTCGGAGTGGACAAAATGACAATGAACGGTGAACAGGTGTGGATACCTGAAATTGCTATGCTCAACAGCGTAGATCAAGGCTCAGATCTTACTCTCGATGCAAACTTCAGGTGATAATGCTTATGAATTGTTAGATTAATGGATCCATTACAAATGACACTATTTGAGATCTTATTGTTCCTATGCCCCGTCTAGAGTGACAATCGCCCCCAATGGCTTGGCACTGTGGGCGCCTGGCTCCAAATGGAAAACTTCCTGTAGGGTCAACCTTCATTACTTTCCGTTCGACAGTCAAATTTGTGAGGTGCAGTTCATTAATTGGATGTATGGTGCTACAGAAGTCAATCTCACATATGCACTACCTGAAGTGGATCTAACATATTATGTACAAAATGGCGAATGGGAACTCACATCCACAGCAGTTGGGCGAAGAGAGCAGGTTTTCAATGACGGATCCCAAGATTATATTCTGCCCATGGTGGCTTTCCAACTTAGACTGAAGAGAAAACCGACCTTTCTTGTTCTGAACCTGGTTGTGCCAGCCTTGATCATGACTGTCATGGCGCTGCTGGTGTTCTGTCTTCCGGCAGAAGCTGGCGAAAAAGTAAGGTTCTATTCAATGGACCGATTATTTGTAATTCCAGTTTTATTATAACTATATGGCAGAGTAGATTGTGCGGTGTTTGATCGTCAGATATCGTTGGGAATCACTGTGTTTCTCTCCTACTCGGTGGTGCTACTCATGGTGTCTGATATTACACCTAGGGCCAGCGACACCGTCTCCGTACTTAGTAAGTAAATGGTGCAATAGTCAATAGAATGTACATGAATATATATCATTGAATTGCGTTATGAAAGTTCTGGTTATCACATCCACAGCTGTGTACATCATCATCAGCATGGGTTTGACTGCCCTAGCCCTGTTCAGCACCGTCTTAGTACTGAGTGTCCATCATCACTCTCCCTGACAAGCCCGTCCCTTCCTGGTTACATACCTCTATTCTCAGAGCACTCGCCTTCCCCTCCTCTGTATGAGACGACGCCGTGACATGCCAAGTAGTGATGGTCCCAAGTGGGCTAACAGCGTACAGCCGATGACGAGAGATGTCCAACCTTTGAGCAAAGTTGATTCAACAGACCCACAACTGAAGGAACCAGCTGTTTCCGGTGACGTCACAGAGCTACTACGATCCCAGCAGGCAGAACGTAGTGAGAAAAGGAGAAACAAGGCCAACAAAGGCGACTGGGAAGCTGTTGCTAGGGTGATTGATAGATTCTTCTTGGTAATCTTCTGTGTTGTAATCATCATAACAACTGGTATTTCGATGGGAGTCATGGGAAACAATAATGAGGATGGCTTTATGGATGGCGTTATTTACATTGTCTCGTAACTAATATCAACTGTCAGTGACATGTGGGATTCAATTAATAATACTTACTTCAATGTAAATTCAGCTCATATTGGTTTTGCATTAGTGCCCGGGCAATTGTGATGGATGAACGTCGTCTTCATTTATTCAAGGATATTGAGTTAGGAGTCATCTAAATGTATTTTGTATATATTTGTAGCTAATTTGTTGATTGTAGAGTAGTTTCCCAACACTCCATATATTTATTTTCAAGCTAGGTTAAATTAAGCTGTTAGTCAATACACTAATATTAAGCTTCAAATTGGTTCAGATAAAACATTTTCGTACAGAAAATAAAAGCGATTGTTCATCTTGATTAATTAGGAGCAAACGCTCATTGTCAAATATAAACCTCGAATTCATTGAATATCGCTGATTAATATTTCATTCAATTAACGGCATAAGATTCGCCTAATTATCCATAAAACAACCTTAAACTTCACAAATAACCATGACATTACTGCACATCTGCTGTGGAACGCAATATGACTTCCGCGAGTGAGGACGATGTCTGCGCGTCTCATTCATGGCGCCAACAATGGCGCCTTTCTCCAATTCCCTTTGGAACCTCTCTTTCACTTGCTCCTCCATGTGTCGCTTGCTGTTTGCTAATCTTAACTGCTCCACAAGCGGTTGTCCGCACCTTACTACAACTTGAGTTGATGCTGGGTTTAAGACTTGTTGGAAGGCTCCCATGTAGTCAGTACAGGACGCCACATTAAAACCTATACACAGGTCTCCTTGTACATAGCTGATTACATGAGATTTTTTGCCACTGAGACTTATTCCACAGATACTGAGCCACCCACCGTTGACCATCCGCAAGACCTAACGAGGAGCCACCAACCCAAGCAGCGAAGTCACGTGACGACGTCTCAAGTAAAAACGTGGTTTGTAGTCGAACAATTTGTATTTGTATGGACTATCTATTGCTGTGAAGAGGATTCCATCCGGGTGATTCACCAAACACTGCATGGCTAATGCATGCCCTGAGTTTATCATCAACATTCCTACATACAGCTCGGTGGCAATCTGAAAATGCACTGAGCTCCTTTGCGTTTCCGTACAGGCATGGTGACCAGGAGACGTGTGTGACATCGCAAGACTTTATGGCTGATGTTTGTTCCGAATGGTGAATGAGAGACATCAGCTTTTCCTCCCTGTAAATCGTGAAGGGCAACGAGGAACAGCCAACCATGATGGCATGCTGTGTTTTACCATCAATAATGGTTTACCGGCTCCAAACTATTATTGCAATATATTATCAGATAACAGAGTCTGGTTATGTAAAAATACAATCAAACCACCAGGTGTCATGTAGACAACGCTTTTCATAAGATACTATGGCGGATGATTAAAAAGGCGATTAATAGGCCTGCAGGGATCGTTTCACTAACAACGCATATGCGTTAGAATAGCTCGTAATCCCAAGTAACGCATATCTTTACGAGTTTCTAATTTTGGCGCGTTTCACTAACAGCGCACACGGCAACTAGCGCACTAAACTAGCGCATACATTTATGGGCAACCTAGAACACGCATAAAACCGTAAGTAGCGCATATATTAGTTCAAAATGGCGTTCCTTGCACTGAACGAAACTGCATTTGTCAGGCGTAGACGCGTACTTTTGCCAAGAAAACGGCTCAACGATGTCGCCGACTTCGAATTAGGCAACTATAGATTGCCAAGACACCTGCTCGAGCTATTGATTGCTGGTTACAAGAGCAGTGATTTTTGTAACTTCACCAACCGATCAAAGGCAATCGAACCCGACACCCAGGTTTGCACATTTGCTTATTTTGTTTGTATTTTAGTTTTTATCGTATTAAAGCAGAGACAAACTGAAGAACTTCGGATGAAATATTGATTAGCTTTCTTAATAGAAGCGCTATGACAGACTTTCATAATGTGCTTTGACAAAGGTTGCTTTGATTATGAGGGATTTTAGTATCAACGCTACGATTGGTGGTTTTTAATAAAAAATCAAAGATTATCTTTCCCAAAAAGAATAATTATTGTTATTTGAAATTAGTGTTCAATTTAATTAAAAACTAGTCCTTAATAGTGTTATCATATTTTGATCTTAATCAGTTCACTATAAACTATACGCTCCAGTATGATTCTAATATAATCTTCTTGCCTCATCAAATCAATTACTTTGTTTATATTCAGGTTCTTGCAGCCCTTAGATTCTATTCTTAGTATGCTGTCTGAGGTGGCTGAGATCCACGGAATATCCACAGAATATCCACCGCATCCACGTCCCGAATAATACATAAAGTGTCTTCATATCTCTGCTCCATTGCAGCAGAATATATAAGCTTCCCCACAACTAGGTACTATGATGAAATCATTATATCCTCATTATTATGGTAAAAAAAAATCTTAATAAATAAAATTAACATATGTAATATTGCATTTTATATTAATTGTGTTCTCTAATTGTTATTTCAGAAAAGAGCTAATCCAATTAGGCGAGCAATTCCACAACATTGCCCAATTCCCATTGATGGCACCCATATTCAAATTAAAGCACCATCCAGGGAAGAATGGTCCTTCGTAAACAGGAAAAGTGAACATTCAATCAATGTACAGTTATGATTCCACTATTATTTTCAAATTTGTAAACCCTGAGTCATTGTACAGTTTTCTATAACTTCATTCACTACATGGGCCATTTTCTATTTTTTCAGATCATCTGTGATGCTAAACTGTTGATAAGAGATGTTGTGGCAAGGTGGCCCGGGTCGACACATGATGCCTTCATGCTCGGTCAGAGTACTATTAAAGAAAGATTTGAGGCAGGAAATATTGAAGGGCTCTTGCTGCTTGGGGACAGCGGCTATCCCTGCAAGGACTAGCTTTTAACTCCCTTTCTCAACCTAAGAAACCGAGCGCAGCGGATATATAACCATGTACACAAAGTCACACGATCAACAGTAGAGAGATGCATAGGAGTACTGAAATCAAGATTCAGGTGGGCGGTAATATTAATCATAGATGGTTCTTAATGCAATAATACACCTGTAATATGCATATTATTCATAAGCCTAATCAGTATTTGTATTAACAGGTGCCTACACAGGACAGGAGGGATGTTACAGCTGGGAACAAGCACTTGCTGCAAAGTTAGCCTGTAGCGTGTTGCACAACATGATTAGAAAAGAAAAATTAAGTAACAACAATGAATATGATGATGATGATGTTTATGAAAATGCTGATGATGATGATGATGATGTTTTTGTTGCTGATAATGAAGTTGAGCAGCAAAATAATAGGAGCGGTATGGCTAGGCGTGATATGATTGCTGCCAGGTTTCTCGATTAAATATGAATTGTTCAAATGAAGTTCTTCTCAAGACATGTGGCTGTGTTACAACTTCATAAATGAGTAAATAAAGACAAACAAGCAATTGATGCTGTTTATGAAATGCAGATATTTGAAATTTATTTTGATAATCTTCATTCCAGAAATCTGTCACGCAACACACAATTTGAAATCACCATACAGTACAAATGGATCTAGTATATATAGTGAAATTAATATCATTCATTATTCTATTAACCTATAACATCATAGAGAAATGCATCGACATACAAGTGTGACTTTTACCCGTGCAAAGAATGAAAACCAGATGTTTCCTCCTGGAGTTCAAGTTTCCTTATTTGAATTTTCATTAATTATCCCAACAATTCATTAGTGTTTTTGTATTCTTTCAAGATATGCTCCGCTAAACAACTCATATAATCCGCTATTGACAAAAGATGATAAATAAATTTATATATTCATACATATATTGTGATAAATATCTTTATATATTCATCTATATATAAACATCATTGAGATTAGTTCTAACCTATAGTTGGCTCTTCCCAACTGTGGACAGAACACAGTTGATTGGGTTTATTGTGGCTATTAAAGATTGCAATGAGATTATTCAAGGGAACATTTCTATCCATGGTTTGCTTACTACTCCGTTTTTTAATTGGTGTTTCCTACATATCTTCAGAGTCACCATTAAAATCAACCTTCTCAACTGAAAGTGTTAAAAAGCAATATTGGATTGTAGAATCAACTGAAAATACCACAGCATTCATTGCCATATGGTATGAAAATACTTACATGGCATGGGACAGCTAGACTCCACTGCCCCCTCTATCCCTGATATATATATATATATATATATATATATATATATATATATATATATATATATATATATATATATATATATATATATATATATATATATATATATATATATATATTAAATTCATGCAATTATTCATATAATCCTATTTTCATATAATTGTATTTGAGAAATCAGTCAAGCATCTGTATGTGACAATGTAACTCTTGATATTTACAGTCGTACCCTGTACAGCAGTGTTGTCGATAATGTTGAGGATGCGTGACGATAGTTCACAGGAGTCTACCCCAGCAGCACCCGTCTGTTTCCCTTTGCTGCTATTGAAGCAGCCTGTATATACAATATATATATATACAGACTAGTCTATACATAGATATATATATATATATATATATATATATATATATATATATATATATATATATATATATATATATATATATATATACATAAATTATATATATAATCCTTTATATATATATGTATTGAGAAATAGTATCTATATATGACAATAACTCTTGATATACATACCCTGTACAGCAGTGTTGTCGATATGTTGAGGATATCCTGTGACGATAGTTCACATAGCACCCGTCTGTCTCCACTTTAGCCTGAATACAACAAATATATATATATATATTTATATATATATATGCATATATATTCATGTATATATATATATATATATATATATATATATATATATATATATATATATATATATAGATATGTACATTTATATGTATATATATATATATATATATATATATATATATATATATATATATATATATATATATATATATTTTACCATTCGACCGGGCTTATATAGGCTAACCTTTCGACTGGTTAAAATTGCCATAGAGTGCGTCACAATTCTCCTCTAACCCTTGAATTAGGGCCTCAACCTCAATGACTGTCCAATTTGTGGACTTCTTCTTCTGAAAGTACATTTACAGGTAAACGGCTTTACAGTTATAGCCATTAACACGTTATGACCAAATGTATACAAATATTTACGAAATTTGTTCAAGTTAAGTACTTTAAAGGACACATTTGACGCTTGAGAGTAGACTTTGATAAATAAAATAAATATTAATTTTCAACATTTGACCAATTTATTGGTATAACAAGGTCATGATTGCTTAAGTTTGAACAAAAGACGCGAAACAAAAACTTACTGACGGTGTAGTGCTAGTTGATAACGCCATTTTTATCGTCTGCTAAATGATAACATTGACGTGTGTCAATGTGAAATGTTGCCGAACAAAATTATCGCCGCCCGAAATTCGCGCGCTATGACGTGCTCGTTGGTCTTAGCACTATATAGCTCGTATGCGCTCTTAGTGAAACGGTTTTCGAGTAACGCATATGCGTAAATCGCATATCTGTGTGCTACTTCGCGCATACATATGCGTTGTTAGTGAAACGATCCCCTTGCCGTGTATTGCCAGTAGATTCAATGAGCATGACGATAATGGTTGGAAGCTGGCCATCGGTCACGTTAATTAGGTTTGGATGGGGTGATTGTTCTGCAATGCTGGTAGGAGAGCTTGTAGCTCAGCTTAGATTCCTTTATTTTACATCCTACTTGAAGCGACATTCTATTTTTTACTATCTTTATTGTACTATGATTGTACTATGTTGACCAACTGACGCAGTCATGTGAACATTAATGTTGGTTCATTTGGGGGTTTGAATAGTCCATGTATACCGTTGGATGATCACACTCCATCCACGAAAAACGCCTGTCGAAGTATCCAGATATTGAAATTACAACAAAATCCCATTCGTATTACGAAAGGTATGATTGTAGAAAATATACGAAATGATATGTGATAATGAGTTATATAATTAATAAGGAAAACTAGGAAGCGCCATCATGCTTTGCGTAGCAAAACAGCAAAACAGTCCATGGTAATATGCTCCCATTGGCAATATATGCCAGTATTATTTCACACTACGTATTGATGTTCACAGAAACCACATTAAGCGGCACTTCAAAGTCAACTGTTCCGACACTGGTCATTAGTTATCCAAGTCGAAAGTACCAATACATTTAAAAAGGTTTAAGCTTATAACCTTCTGTATACTGTACATGTACAAAATTGGAGTGAAATAATTTGAACGA
Source organism: Urechis unicinctus (assembly GCA_034190875.2). Taxonomy (NCBI): domain Eukaryota; kingdom Metazoa; phylum Annelida; class Polychaeta; order Xenopneusta; family Urechidae; genus Urechis; species Urechis unicinctus. Next base: position 35,385,141 of record CM067348.1, on the reverse strand, counting down.
AAGCAAACGCAAATAGCTAGTAAACAGAATTAAAAACTAAGCTTGACCGTCGCTACAATGAGTCATTACATTGGATATAATTGTTAATTGCGAATTATTTATGCTATTTAAAGGTAAAAGATAAAGCATTCACAAAACAATAACATGCAACTGATTCAAAGGATATGCACCTTACGTCCGTCATTTGATGGAAGGACTTTACAGCAGATATAGAATGATTATTTAATCAACCACCGTGCCTTTAATGGTATGTCGTTTTGTATGGCTCTCTTTTGTTAATTTTCTCTGTAAGGACATACATCTTTCTAAATAAACAACTACAGTTGCTGGGTTATGTTGATATTTCCACAAAACTGTAGAAAAGATATATGTTAGCATCAATGTTCTATAAGTACCGAGGTAGATATGTCGTCCTGTTTAAATGCGATGACCAGATTGTAAAGCTGTGAACGTTTGGGTACCTGTTGTTCCGAAGTCCATATCCCAATAATGAAAAGTCCTAATTTTCAACGTACACTTCCAGGGTCATGTCGTCATATAGGTACCAGTGCTTTGCTTTGGAATTTGCAATCATCATAGCGATATTCCCCCACAACAATATGGGACAATGGAATGCTTGTGCAACCTCGCAATCTTATATTCATCCAATTATGTAAATAGTTACTGATGTTGTGGACATGCTTTTAACTCACCTGTTTCATAAAGCTGTATTATGACTGTCAGAAAGGTCATTTGATTGGCTAAATCAAATACCCTAGTCTATTAGCAGTCTATTGGAATGGTCAAGATACTAATTTATATGTATAAATCCAACCTTTCGTGCCCATATATATTTGCGTATATTTGCGGAATACTATAATTTTGAAATCATTTTCATTTTTGGATTAGATATATAATATTTGCAGTGGATATGATTATCATGAGCCATTTGCAGCGTTTTGCAAACTTATTTAAAGTTGTAGATAGACGGATAAAGAGAAAAATAGTTGTTTTGTATAAAAAATAAATTTTTTTCAAATCTTTGAAAACTTCAAATAAGCATGTTCTACGCTGATGTTAAAACATTATTTTGACCATTTGAGCAAAAGTATATATGGTTGTAAGGAAGATAGTGAGGTTATCAGGTAATGTCAACGAATAGCTGCTAAAATTTGATTTCGCTATAACATTCAAAATTCAAAGAAATCATTACTAAAATTTATTTTTGTACGTTTTTAAGACTACATATATGTATATATATATAATATATATATATATATATATATATATATATATATATATATATATATATATATATATATATATATATATATATATATATCATATATATATATATATATATATATATATATATATATATATATATATATATATATATATTCACATATATATATAATCACATATATATATATATTCACATTTGCATATAAAAATATATATATAAATATATACTTATATTTATATTTATGTGCATATATATACATATATATGTATATATTTTATATATATGTGTGTGTGAATGTGTGCACATATTTTTTACATAAATACGTATGCATATACATACGTATGCATATACATTTAGATATATACACATATATATATATATATATATATATATATATATATATATATATATATATATATACATATAATATATATATATATATATATATATATATATATATATATATATATATATATATATATATATATATATATATATATATATATATATATATATATATATATATATATATATATATATATATAATATATATATACATAAATATATATATATGCATTTATAAGTTGGATTGGTACGCCTAGAATCCTGGACCATCTTTAGAGGGCCATAAGAACGTAATTAGAATAAAAGAAATGAATTAATATGTATAACGCATCACTGCTGGAGAAAATCCATCTGCCTTCCAAGCTTTCCAGTCTTGCCATACGGAACGGCATGCTTGCTATCATCTGTTTGTCAGAATTATTGAAATGCACAACATTTTTGTCCTAAATTTCCATCAGGTCCCTTCAAAGTTTAACACTCATATTGAGAGCATCTGCACAAGTTGCACCCATGTTAATTTTTATTGGGTAATTTTGAACTTCATGAATATAAATCGGTTATCCTATGTACTTCATGTACCTCAACGATTTTGCTAGATGCCTCAGCGTGAGGATAGCAATTCTGCCGATTGCTTCAGGATATGTTCGCATGGATATCTGAAACTCTAAGTTCATTGAAGTGTACCCAAGGCAATGAAACCCCACTTGGGCCACAAAGTCTAGGAGTAAATACCGACGGAACAAGCATTTCTAGTCACAGCACATAATCGTATGCTGCCAGAAAAATGTGTGATTGTCAAACAGCTGCATCTCTTACGAGGCATCGACCGTAAGAGTTGTCGGCCTACGCCGTGTTTCAGACGGCCCACGCCGTGTCCAAATGGATTACTAGCTATCTCTCTATGGTAAGCTGCTAAATCTAATTCCATTTTCTTCAGTATTGATATTGACGCTAGTATACTTTTGCAAGCTTATTTGTGTGACGACGCTGTCTGAAAAAAAGTGCGCATTCGCCTCAAAGTGTTATCATATTATGTGGTATCTGGAACAGATACACCGCACGCTAACTTCAAGCAGTCATCATTAATTTCTAGTGTTCTTGAATTTAGGCATCTACTTTTGCAGTACCGTAGTACCTTTGTGGAAAATATTAATGTCATAGGTTGGTTTGCTGGATTCATTTGCAAATGCAACCAAATTTATTCAGAGAATAATGCCACAACTATATTGGATCAAACTCTGGAGTCGAATCGTTACAAGTTCGGGCAAATGCTGTTTTATGTAATATATTTGATCAGTTGACACCAGCTAGAAATAATTATATTGGCTGAAACAAGTGAATCAATTCAGGTGATGTGGCATTTTTCCTGCAAATAAATGGACAGCAGCACTACTTCTTGGTAACCTATCGATCACACTACTATGATAAATTTACTCTCGTCAACCATTTTCCATCCCTTATTTGCCGGTCAACACTAATATTTGTCGGACCCGCCGGCACTGCCATTACGCAAACATGCCTATTGCACACATCCATCGCACCATGTCAAACAAAAGATACTGTAATGGGCATGACAGTGGAATACAATGCACCATGGGTTGTGCAAACAAATTCCCTGGCTTCACATCCATGTTTGCCTGTACATTCACGGGTTGATATTGTGCTGGAGGGTCACCCATGACGGCATTTCCGATCATTCGGTCCTAAATTGACTGGATGATACTGTGATACTGGATATCACTGTGACAGTTTTGACACCACACTGGTTTTACACAACGCGTTTGTGCACAAGCAGGCGTCGTTTAATACACGGAAGAATTGATAGGCTGTCTTAAAGTGATGAAACATGTTGGAAAAAAGGCTTGGTTTCTGCCATTTGTCAAAGCTTTCCAGCTTGCATTTGCTTTTGTTCTCTCTCTCTCTCTCTCTCTCTCTCTCTCTCTCTCTCTCTCTCTCTCTCTCTCTCTCTCTCTCTCTCTCTCTCTCTCTCTCTCTCTCTCTCTCTCTCTCTCTCTCTCTCTCTCTCTCTCTCTCTCTCTCTCTCTCTCTCTCTCGGCCATTCTCTTATTTTGGCCTACTTCTGTCACTCAACAAAACAATCTGTTGTTTTGTTGCTAATAGATCACTTTCAGAAAGATCACACCATCAAAGTTAAGACATTTAGAGGGCTTACTTCTGCTAATTCGGTCACCATGCCACACATAAGCTAGTTCCCCTTGTCGATTTTCAAAGGCGCCCATCATCTTCTTGGTTTGGTGTTTATTAATATAACCACCAACTTGGAGCAAGAGGTCAAGTCTGTTAACGGTAAGTCAAACATAGCAGAGAAAACATAGGGATATAATTCAGGTTGAGTATTCCCAAGTGCCGTAATATCGACCGTGATGGTCTGATCGTACTGACTTCAGTCAGAGGTGATCTCCGGGAGGGGATGTATGATTGCAGAGAGGGCTTGTATGTCTATCGGATTAACACACAAGGTATATGTATACATAAGCCATGGTAAGTTTTAGCAGCATTATGTAACATTATAAGCGAGTGTTGAGATAATACAGTGATTTGGTTGTGGCTACTGATGAAGGTAACTTGATCATGTGAGGTATTCTTTATCAAACCGACTTATTCGAGCTAACCTGCAATTAATCACATATTTTGCAGTCACAACCATACATGTATTAGACACGTTTTACTTTCGTTAATCCGTTATGCAAACTGTACAAGTATTCTGCGATATTTATTACATGGAGGTGACTTGGCGATGGTGTAATGTTTCTGCTGTGTGTATAGTGAAGCCTGGTCCCGGATTGTTGCTGCCCAGGACGAGGCTTTGGCGTCTTGAGACCACCGCTTGTAACCGCGATGCTAATGTTTGCCATACTGGGTAGATCAGGTATGAAAGAACACCTGCTCAAAAGCACTTAGTTACCTGAATTTATCAATTCTCCTCAGGTCACTTGAACAGTCATATTATTTGCGATGTCAAGTATGGATTAGCGAATGACCAATAAGTACTTCATAGTCTGAATGTTCGACGTGCTTTTTCGACAACTTGTCCACCTGGACAGTATGTCGAACCTTCTTACAGACGAGTGTTAATGCTGGGTAAAGTCACTTCCAAATTGAGTAAATAAAGCTACTTATATTGTACTGTTTGGGCTGTTTCGCCCTTGCTGATGATCTATCAATTGACACCTGAGAATAGAGGCTAACATTTCTGCCTGGCCCTGTCCAATCTGAGCAACTATTACAGCTATATCATAATTGACTACATTAACCTGGCAGAAGCTTTTACTTGATTCATGTATTTACTCTATCAATCGTCACTTAATGGCTCCATATCTGACGTTGATTCCTATATAATATGTCACTTATGTCGCTAATGGAAGCTCGCCTATTGTACTGTCGTACCTCGAGGTTGCATGGCTGTTAGAAGGGGGAGAAACATATCGTTTAGTTGGTTGCCACAAACCTGAGCAGTATGCATATCACCAAGTGTGTCATTGTGCTTATAGGTTTTATATTGGCAGTGACTGCGGACGGCGCTAAAGAACATCAAAACAATGGTAAGTCCTATGTATAAACAACTACTTTACGATTGTGCCTGGAATTATTGCCTGTAATCCTTCTGCATCTTCTCTTGAAGTTAAACGGATGTGGACGAAATATTTACATGTACAAGACTATTTTGCGGTTTACGTTATGAAGAGTGGATGTGGCACGCGAGGCGTTAGTAAGCAAAGATAAAAGTAGATGCATGTAGATTTATTGTTCTATGTTATGAGAGCTTAATCAAATCTTGCGTGGGTATTTCTCTTTGAAGGACTTAACGATGTGCTTCGTGGTCACAAGAAGTCTAGCATTAAAAATTGGAATCGAGTTTTGGCACTGTTGGTGGCGTATTAATGTACACCTATTGGCTTAGATAAAGACATTCTGGCCAGGGCTATTTAAGACTATACAAACTGTCAAAGCAATTAGTGCGCTGTCACGACAACTTAGTTGTATGACCGCTGCGTATGGGGCAAAACCTTTATATCTTCCCTATCCAAAGATTCGATTTTGCACATTTTGCCAAAATAGTCCACGCTCCTTATATAGAGAACGATAATTTTTTCTCCATCATCAGAGTTTACTCGTTTGATATGGATGCCGGCTACAAGCTTACGGTACGATGTGAGGCTGTGTGGACGGGTTCAATTGCAGGTGTTAACCAAGGCAAGACATAGGCGCTAATATTAGCTTGTGTATATATTGATGAATAACTAGGGTGTCTACGTGTGTACCTACACAGTGGATGATTTAAGCCAATGAATCAGATCCCTTTTCAAGTCATTCAGTTTTGCTATTAGGAAACTGCCTGGAATGCGCAAGAAATTATCTCGTGAAGATGTTAAGCATGATTTGGGATAGAGCAGATGACTGATGTTTTATGCAAATAGCACTTCAATACGCTTAACATTGAATATTAAAGTAATCTTACTAGAAAAGCAATCTGTGCTCTCATGTTGATCACTATTTGAATGACAATAATATGCAGCGTCAGCGTTATCAGGTGATCATGATAGTTTTCTTCAATTTCGTACCAGGATCCATCAACTGGAAAGTACAGCTGCACAAAGACCTAATGGCCCACTATGATAAGGATATAAAACCCGAGGCCTTTCCACATCAACAAGTGACAGTCACTGTGTTATTCTCGCTGGGTCGCATTGATAGTTTGGTAAGTGATCTGGCATTTTCCCCTGAACTTATCGATTTACTCTGTGTCGATTGTCATATATTTTCTACAATAGTCAAGACTGTAATTTCAGGATGAAAAGAAACAAGTTCTCTCGTCTTTTGGCTGGCTGACTTTGGTGAGTATGCCATCTTTAATATGAGATCAACATTGCACATTTATATTTGTACAACCGCCACAATGCACTTTTCCCATGTGATAATTATGAACGACTTTGTGTCAATGAATCATTTTGACATTGACATCAATGTCAATAATGCGAAAACAATTTTGCTTGCTATGAGGAAGATGTGGACTGACATCAATCTGCGATGGAACGAAGCTGATTACGGCGGCGTCTACAGGATGGTGTTGAATTGTGAACAGGTTTGGCTACCAGAAATAGCTTTACTCAACAGTGCCGACCAAGGATCCGAGCTTACATTGGACAACACATTTAGGTCAGGTTATTCGAATGCATGACATATACTTATATGGCTGGCCATTAGGGTTATAAGACTGAGTACTCTACCCCTAAACGGACTAGTATATGCTTCAATTGTAATGAACAGAAATTTATACGATACTACTCGTTTACTGTAAATATACACGCTACAAGTTAACGCCAGTTAAATAAACTGATTCGTTTAAGCCTAAACGTTTGCGTCTGTATTCCAATGGAATATGATCTTGGGGGCGTTATTACTTAGACGCTTTGTGACATGGCGTTATTTCTGGAATTACATAAAGATGTAGCAAATTTCTGGTGCGTCAGTTTATGCGTTAGCCGACTAATTTACATGTAAGCTATTAGTGTTTGCGTAAACTAGTCAGCCCAACATGAACCAATGCCAGAATTCGTGTGAGGTGCTCTGCACAATTTCACTATTGGGGCTTTTGTTTGCCTTCAGAAGCACATTGTATTCAATTATTAAAGTATTTATTATGGCAACAGGGTGGCTCTATACCATACGGGATTCTTGTTCTGGTCACCAGGCATCAAATGGAGGACATCGTGCATTGTCAACCTGCGCTATTTCCCTTTGATTCACAAATCTGTGAAGTACAGTTTATGAGTTGGATGTATGGTTCAAATGAAATGAATTTGACGATCATACAGAACGAAGTTGATCTCTCATTCTACACCCTAAATGGGGAATGGGATATTGTGTCCAATATGGTTGGCAGGACAGATTTTGTTTCCATTGATACAAACCGTCATACGATGCCTGTGGTCGCATTTCAACTTAAACTCTCCAGAAAACCAGCGTACCTGGTACTAAACTTAGTCCTGCCTGCCATTATCATCACACTGGTATCATCACTGGTGTTCTGTTTACCGGCAGGGTCCGGTGAGAAGGTTGGTAATTTTTTGTAGATTCAAAAGAAATGTTATAATTGCATTTGTTTAGGCAGTATCCAAGATGGTCTGGTGTTCTAGGTCTCACTTGGAGTCACAGTTTTGTTGTCATACACTGTATTACTTCTCATGGTATCAGACATCACCCCAAGATCCAGCGACAACATGCCCATTCTAAGTGAGTGAAGCCATAGTCAGTCGAACATAACTAGTGTATTGGTCATCCACTCTTACATGTGATTGTGAATTACGACGTAACCCTCTCTGTGACAGCTATCTACATCGTCATCAGTATGGCACTCTCAGCGTTGTCTCTCTTCTCCACCGTTGTCGTCCTCAGTATCCACCATCACTCCACAGATAAACCTCTTCCCTCCTGGCTCCGTTCTTATGTCCTTGGTGCACTGGCTGCTGTTCTTGGTATCAGACACAACATCTCGGTCGAAGCAAAGGTGGAAAGATCCCGCAGCAATTCATCACATTCACAAGTGAATGAAGATTGCAATGGTCAAACAGTGATTGATCTCCCAGATGCTATTAATGAGTTTGTCAGCTTGCTTACTCGGAAATATAAAGAATCAGACGAGGTCGAGAAGAACAGAACAGATTGGGAAGCTGTAGCTCGCGTCATTGACAGGTTCTTTATGGTCACTTACGGTTTACTTATCCTGATTATTGCTATTTCTATGATGACAGTCATGGCTACTTTCAGCACCGATGACGTCACGAATGACGCACAGTACGCAGTGATATAAAGGAGTTGGAAATGTTTATCATTCCTTTCCTCCATAGAAACAACTTTGGTAACTATGCCACATCGTAAATCTTGTTCCGTTGCTAGGATGGTAAAATATTTCGAACATTAAACAAAATTGCTGAAGCACTGTGTGTTTGCATGATTATTGAAATTGTTTGTAACTATTTACTTTAACATTTTATCATTTATGAATGATTATTTCTGTCACGCTTGTGATTATGCAATAAAAATGGTCTGTGTAGTAAAATGCAATTCTAGTGTCGTTTCGTAGACACGTATCAGGCTACGTCTGGGTAGGTATTGTCGCGCCGAAAGAGTGAATATAGTGAAAGTCTAAATGCCCATGTACAGCGTTGATATTGATGCACATAAAGGGCTGCCCAACACATCGGTCATGCCTGGTAACACACATAATAATGTGTTCGATTCAGATTGTACTTTGAGCTTGAAGGCCCTTGTTAATCGAGTATGCAGCACTAGGTCAATTGACGTGAATGACCAGAACCAGCCATGTTGAGCTGTTGGAATCCAGGATTGGGATGGGATGAGATATCGGAATGTGGAGCTTGTATTCTCAATTAATCAAGGCTTCATACATGATCCCTGTCGACGGCGAATCATTGCTAGAAGGACGTTTGGTGGAGAGTCACAGGTCATGTGATCAATATTTATGAGCAAACAATTAATCAACAAACCGACTCCTACATTAGCAAACCACAAATCAACAAACCGACTCCTACAATAGCAAACCACTAATCAACGAACCGACTCCTACAATAGCAAACCACTAATCAACAAACCGCCTCCTACAATAGCAAACCAATAATCAATGAACCGACGACTCTTACAATAGCAAGCCACTAATCAACGAACCGACTCCTACAATAGCTAGCCATTAATCAACGAACCGACTCCTACAATAGCAACCACCACTAATAAACGAACCGACTCTTACAATAGCTAGCCAATAACAAACCGACTCTTACAAAGCTAGCCACTAATCAACAAACCGACTCCTACAATAGCAAACCACTAATCAACAAACCGACTCCTACAATAGCAAACTTAATATGAATTATACATTTTCAACTATACCACAAAATAAATCTGCATGTGTTAATTACCCCAAAGTACATTACAGCATTTGAATTTTACCAAAGTGAATTTGAATGTCAAGACTGCGATGTTTCATCTTGTTGTATGGTTCTGTGTGATTTCATGTTGCTTCATGATTTAACACAATCGAATACCAGCAGCAACTACTCTCGTCAGTTAACCCTCGAATATAGGCGCGTTTAAGCTTACTTGTGGCTGTGATTACTCGACTCAGAATGCATTTGTATCTATCGCCGTGGCCTTGGTTACACGACTCTGTATGTCCTTGTATGTCTAATTGTGGCCGTGATTACACAACTCGGTGTGTGTTTGTATGTCTGGTATTAGGTCACTCGTCATTCGTCCCCTGTATCACATGAGTGATGGTGTTCATTGTTTATAGGTCATCTGTAGCAAGTACTAGGTCATCTTGGCTTGGATTCGACATCTGGTTTGTTCACTAGATATAACGGGATTTACCGTCCAACACGCATGACAAGTCCACAGTCCATCACGCATGACATATACACAGTCCATCACGCATGACGTGTCTACAGTCCATCACACATGATATGTCCACAGTCCATCACGCAAGACATATCCACAGTCCACCACGCAACACATATCCACAGTCCACCACGCATTACATGTCCACATGCCTCGACAAACCTATTATAAACAGTCCATCAAATGTAGCCATATCATAGCTCATATAATGGTGCATTTCGCATTTGTAGACGAAAGCAAAATTCGATAAATCCTCTCTTCTCTGAATCAGACAAACTCAAGATGATCTGTCGCCGTCCTGTATAAATAACACACCCGCGTTATCGCCTCGCATTATTTGTATAATTGAACATAACAATGAGCTAGTGATCAATAATCTTGAATAACAATTGACGCACGCTGTCACGGAAACTACAAAGATCCGATAATAGGAAGTGGTACGGCTTGATAATAAACTGATTCATCATCGTTCATTTTCAAGAAGTGACAGGCTTTCAATAGGATCAGGAATACAATTGATTAAGGACCTAGGAACATAGAGGAACACCTCCACGCCTAGTTTCTTATTACCTGACGTGAAAATATAGAGAAACACCTACACGGGAATCTTCTTCTTACCTGACGTAGATATATAGAGGATCACCTACACGGGAATTTTCTTATTACCTGACGTGAATACGTTCAGTTGGCTTGTTGACACGTCAATAATTTTGGTCGATCATAGGGAAAACCTCAGCACCGATTGCTCATACAATGATCATTTTATCTTTAAGTAACATGCGCCCATTTCCTTACAGTGGTCTGTGTTTTCCTTATGTGACGTAAGCAGTATCAGTTGTCAGCTTATAAGAGGTAGAGGTAATGACTAAATAATAAGCACTAGGGAAATGTCCCTATAGGCCGCTCCCTTTCGTCCAAGTCTAGGTCTCTCCCTTACGGCAAGCATGTCTAGGCCTCTCCCTTTCGTCGTTCAACTTGATCCTCGTTCCGCCTCCCTTTCGTCCACCAAGCTTGATCCTCGTCTAGGCCTTTCGTCCACCCTTGATCCTCGTCCACCAAGCTTGCGTCTAGGTCTCTCGTCTAGGGCCTCTCCCTTTCGTCCACCAAGCCTTTCTAGTCTCTCCCTTTCGTCCACCAAGCTTGATCCTCGTCTAGGCCTCTCCCTTTCGTCCACCAAGCTTCTTCGATCAAAGTCTAGTCCACCAAGCCTCTCGTCTAGGTCTCTCCCCGTAGATCCTCGTCTAGGCCTCTCCCTTTCTTCATCGTCCCCTAGCTTGTCCATCGTCTACATCTATCCCTTTCGTCCACTATATCTTTCCCTCGTCTTACATCTGTCACTTATCGATTCCGCCTCTTTCCTTGCCTCTCTCTGTCGGTCACTAATTTCGTGTCTTGCCTCGTCACTCAACAAACATGTCCTTTCATTTCAGACTCTCTCTGTCACTCTTCACCAAAAATCCGCTTATTTTGGTATTTGATATATTTAAGTAATACATCGTCAAGTAAATGATGCACTAACATATATTGCTATATGGTGTATGTCACCATTGAGAAGGTCCCCTGTATGATGGACTACGATCGAGGTCGCTAGTTGACGAGACTGCTTGCAATGGTCACAGCAATAACGTCATTGTGTTAAACAGCTGGAGCGTCAGGTATGAATGTTCACACCTGGGTTAGTCGTGTTTTCACACGTTTCATGATTACACGTGTCACCGTGGACATATAAACGCAACTAATGTACAGCAGGTAGTCAAATGTTTATAAACATGGTATGAGATTATATGGGGTGATTGGTTCATCAGTATAATCCAGTCATCCGAATGGTTTTTTTACTCCGAATCGCATGCTTTGTGCTGTCATAGATCCATGTGCAACCATAATCAATGTTTATCATAACTTTTGACATATTGCAGTTAACGGTGTTGTATCAACCCACGAATCATACAGAACACCAGGCAGCCCTGAAACAACACCAGGCGAGCCAGATACAACTCCAGACGGCCCTGATACAACACCAGGCGACCCTGATACAACACCAGGCGGCCCTGATACAACACCATGCGGCCCAGGTTTAACAAGGAGGCTAAATCCATCCTTGGGGAAAAACTAGGTATGAATTCGGTGGGATTGGCTTATGTTTTAGATGGATACGTAAATAATTTCGTAGACCCCACTCACAAGGCCAACAGGGGCACAACATGATATGAAAGCGGTAGTAGGTGACTGGAGATACGGTGTCATGGATCTTGTATTAGGACAGTCTCTTGTAATCAAAGTGACTATGGAATCATGACATATATGAAACCTTCATGTACAAACATATAATGTCTGTAGTGTATTCAATAATTAAGTGTATCAGATATTGAAGTGTAAGCATGCATGACTTATATGCAATCGCAAAATGCATACTATTATTGAGCATAGGGAAGCATGAAGTAAATGCAAACATAAAAAATACAATGTTTAAATGTATGATATGGTGAAATTTCAGCAATCGCAAAGGCTGTGCAGTTATGTAGTGTATGAAGTGTATGTAATCTCGATGTATATGCAATAATAGGGTGTATACAGCCGCGATGTGCTTGCAGTCGGAGGGTATTTGAATGAATTCCAGTTGTATGAAAGGAGACGTATACATATATGCGTAAAAGAAAGGAAGTATTATGGACGGACATCTAATTGTGATCATATGTAAAACATATCATTTGTCCAAGATAATGTTACATCAGTAAATAGTGTAAGAAATGCTACGAAATCAGCTCTTTCAACGGGTTGTCTTTATCTTTGATTGCATATGCATTATTATTTATTGAAGCATTCACCGATTGCTAGAGCATCCATTAGTTCGACGAGTACAATCACTGAAGCCTAACAGTAATAGTTTATTTTGCGTATAATATTTTAAAAACAACAGGAAATCGAACCCTGCACTTTGATATATGAAATTTCTTTAAATTTGACATCATTCCCATTTGCGCCAGTTTAGGAGGTAACTAGTGAGCACTTTCTATGCCTATGACATCAATTTTCCATGTTCTTTTTTTACGAAACCGAATGATTGATAAAGCTGCATTTAATCGATTTATGTTGTTCAATTTTCAAACAAGTCACCCGAACATTACGTAAATTGAAATATAAAGTCGATTGTGATTGAGTCTGTATTTACTAGCGGCTGACAAATAGGGGCGATTTTTAAGACTCGAGTGCCAGTGATTGATAAGCATATAGCAGTGGCTAGGCAAGAGGAGTGATCAAAAACTCGAGTGCCTGTGATTGAGTTTGTGTATAGCATTGGCTAGATAAGACTGGCGGTTTAAGACTCGAGAGTCTGTGATTGAATCTTGACTGTTGTGGGGCCATTTTTAAGACTCATATGCCTGTAACAAGTCTTTAAGTACCAGCGGTTGTAAGTAAAGAGGAGCGATTTATGACTTAAGTTTCTGTAATTGAGACTGAATATATACCTGTAGCTGGGAAGAGGGGCTATTTAAGACTCGGTTGCCTGTGTTAAGGTCTTCACTCTTGAGGGGCGATTTTTAAGAATCAACTACCAGCAATTACGTTGGTAAATACCAGCGGCGAGGGAAGGTGGGCGTTTTAAGACTCGAGTGCTTGTAATTTTGTCTGTACATACGAGCAGTCAGTGAGGAGGGACATTTCGAGAATTCTTTACCTGTGTTAGATTTGGCATATACCAACGGCTAGGGAAGATGGGCACCTTTGGGTGTTGTTGATTTAGTCTGAAAATAGCAGCGTCCATGGAAGAGTTGCGTTTCAAAACTGGAGTTGCTCTCATTGAATCTTGACTCGTGAGGGGCGATTTTTAAGACTCAGATGCTGCAATTAAGTTTGTATATACAAGCGTCTGGAGAAAAGAGTCGTTTCAAGACACGAGTTGCGGAGATTGAGTCTGTGTACACCCGCGTTGAGTAACATTTGCCATTTTAAAGACCCAAGTGCATTTAATTTCCATCGAATATACAAGAGTATCTAGGAAGAGAGGCGTTTGAGACTCGAGTGCCTGTGATTGAGCCTCAAGCACAGGCGGCTGGGTAACGTTGGCCGTTTTTAAGACTCTTGTGCCCTCGATTTAGTCTGTGTATAGCAGATGTTTACAATTGTGTCTGTATATACCAGCGGTTTCGAAAGAGCGGCATTTTAAGATCCGAGTGCAAGGGATTGTGTCTGCATATTGCAGCGGTTGGGGAAGAGGGTTTTTTTTAGACTCAAGTGCCTGTGTTTGTGTCTTGACTCTCGAGGGGCGTTTCTTTACAAATACCTACAATTACCTCGCTATATACCAGCTACTAAGGAAGTCAGGCGGTTCGAGACTCGAGTGCCTTATTTATGTTTACCGGCTGACAGGGAAGAGCGAGCCTTTAAATAGCAAGGAAAAGGGGTACTTAAAAAATTCAAGCTCCTCTGATTAAATGTTTACATATCGGTGGACAAAGAGAAAGGATATTTTTAGTTCCTCTGATTGACTATTTGGATATCAGTTCGAATATCAACAACCCCCTATGCTCAATAAGGCTTGAATATCAACCACCCCTATGCTCAATAAGGCTTGAATATCAACCCCCCACCCACGCTCAATCGGCCTAGAAATTCCACCAGTCCCTGCGCTCAATCGGGCTAGAATTTCAACCACTCCCCCGCTCAATCGGGCTAGAAAATTCACCCACCCCCGCGCTCAATCGGGCTCGAACCTCTTCCCCCAATCAGGCTCAAATATCAACAAGCAACTTCGCTAAATCAGGCTCGATTATCTACGAGCCATTCCATCCGAAGCGAATGTCAAACAACTCTCCATTCAATCAGGCTACGATATCAAACAGTCTCTTTGCTCAATAAGGGTACAATATCAAGCAGTCTCTCCGCTCAATCAGGCCACAATATCGAACAGTCTCTTTGCTCAATCAGGGTACAATATCAAGCAGTCTCTCCGCTCAATCAGGCTACAATATCGAACAGTCTCTCCCCTCAATCAGGCTACATTATCGAACAGTCTCTCTGCTCAATCAGGCTACAATATCGAACAGTCTCTCTGCTCAATCAGGCTACAATATCAAACAGCCTATCCGCTCGATCATGTCCGAATGTCAAACAAATATCCGCTCAATCAGGCTAAAACAACATTCAGCCTCTCTACTCGAATATAAATTGACCTGTCCGCTTAATCAGGCTAGAACAACAATCACACTCTCCGCTCAATCAGGATAGATTTTTGACCAGTCACTCTACTCTAACAGGCTAAAATATCAATCAGCCTTTTTGCTTAATCACACTAAAATGTCAAATAGCCTCCAAGCTCAATCAGGTCAGTACGTCATGAAACTCTCCACTCAATCAGGGTAGAACAACAATCAGCCCAATCATGGTAGAACATCAATCAGCCTCGCAACTTAATTGAGCTAGAATACCAATCAGCCTGTCCGTTTAATCAGACTAGAATAACAATCAGCTTAAATGCACAATCATGTGCGAATGTCAAGCAGCTCTCTGCTCAATCCGTGTGGAATATCAACCAACCTCTCAACTTTATCAGGCGAGAATATCAATCAGCCTTTCCATTGAATCAGGGTAGAATAACAACCAGCTTATCCCCATAATCAATTGGGAAATTGGGAAATAAAGGGCAAGGTGGTCCGTTATTTGGTTCTTCAAAACAACGCAGTGACATATACATTTTCCAGCTTATAAAGAATCTGCCATTCAGCCAATCCTGTGCAATTTGTACAACCGATTCGATTGATTTTATGCTAGAACAATTGGAGAGTGCCCTCCCGCCCGGTCGGTGAGGACATTTTGCGGTTTGAAAAATTGGTGCACTTGCATGGCGCTTTGAGCCTGTATCACTTTTGATGTTCTCTGCATCTTTTTCCTGAGACTTAATTACAACGATAAAAATTTGATTGTGTTCATTTGAGAAAAATATCAATTGAATGTGTACGTGGTCCTGTCCACAGAATACCTCCCTTGTGTAGACGTGACGACATTCGGTCGTTGATAAACTATAGTCTGATAGCAGCGAGATAGTCACAGTTGGGTGTCACCTTTAAAGCCCACTCCATCCATTATTTGTTATAGTATATAAATATTTGACGATAACTTGGGGAAATTTTATTTTCACATCAGGATAGATATAGAAATAAACAAACTTCCTACCTGCTACAAAGAAAATTATAAAGGTCATGAAGGTTATTTGTGTTTTATAAATAAAAAAATCTTAATTTATCGCGCGCTTCTGGACGCTTCTAAACTTTTTCATTAATCATCCATTTTGGTTGGTAATTTGTCATGCGAAATTACTAAAATAGTACTTTGATATTTTGATTGCCTATTCACTAATGTAAATTGTCTGTAACTATAATTTTTCCTTTTGAGCAATTGTAAAATGGCAGATCTTCCCATCTTTTGTGTTCAAAACATTATCCAAGAGCTCCGCTGTGAATTCTAGGGGGAGGCTAACTGCAGCAGTTTTGATTACAATGATGAGTATAATAGAGCTGTTGATGATGAATATATCTGCGCTTGTGACGATGATGAAGATGCTAATGATAAAATGACAGCCACTAGAAAACTTAAAAGGTAGAATTATCCCTTTCGGCACATATTTTCAAGACGTATTCATTCCATGTGTAAATCACCCGACCTATTCTTTCTGGTTGAACCGGTATAGCGCCCGGGGGAGTCGTGCACCCGAGAGGTTCTGCGTATTGAGTTGTGGCGGGAACGCGACAGCCGCGCTTCTAACGGCGTTAGCGGTAAACACTTATTTTTGTCGCAGCGCCCTCACCGGTATAGATAGCAGACGAAAAAATGTCGCCCGCGAAGTTGTTTGTAGATGTGACCAATGTAAGTATATACAAATCATTTGCTCTAAAACTGCTTGTCCGATCAACGATCTCGTTTGAGATCATCTTTGTGATACAATTCATGATATTCAAGCATTTATACATTGTGGCATGGTCTCATTTGAAGAAAAACGAGAAAAGTCAATTCTGTTTTGCTATTTCGTTCTGGATTCTGCACAAGGAAATAATAAGAAATGCGACGGTATTTACTTATGTCAGGAGCATTTTATGTCTCAAATTGTCAATTTGTGCAGCAAACACTTCACAATTGCAATGCATTAAACAGTTAAAATGTAGGCCCGCGGACCAGAGAGTGGGGATGTTCATTGAAAACTGACCATCACCATGGCATGAGATTTTATTTGGGTAGGACGGGGATGTGTATGTTAGCTTGCTCGATGTATAAACAATATGATATTGAAATTAACGAACTCATACAGATTTGTTTTACATCTGTTCTGTTTGTTGGGGGTCATGTTGAAGGTGTTGGGAGGCAGAGGTGTGTGTTATCTATTAATGGATAGCATATGTTATTGATCCATGTTGTAATATCAACTCTTATCTGTCTATAAATTTTCAATAAAATCTCATCAGCTTAGGTATATGATATAACAAATAAACTTTGTTTTCAGCTGTTCTCCCTCAGATAAAGAGTTATCAGTGATATTAGAGTTAATATGTCAGGGTTCGACACTGACGGTTGTCCGCTTGCCCGGGCAAGCGGCTAGTCCAGTCAGCTTGTCCTGCCGGACAAGTGATTTTTATGAGCCAGGCCTGCATTCTGCGGCGCCGGGATATTAGTTTCACGCTGAGCGGGGCTTTTATCACACGGTCGGTGAGAAGCAGGCGCGCGACTACCGTCTTTAATTGACTGTGTTAAGTAAATACACCGATCGATAGATAAGAGATGACAGTCTTGTTGTTTATGGTTCAAATTAGAATTTACTCAGACGCTAATAATGAGATGCAGTGCTGGGACACATTATGTTTGCTCATGCTCGGATTGTCAAATTTGATACAGCTTGTGGAGCAATTACCATGTACCGCAAATAATTTGGAACAGTATATAAATAGGGGGGTTTAGGGTACTGAAGTAGACCTGAACCACAACAAGCACGGATTTACCATGACTTTCAGCAATAAATGAGCTTGGTTCGAGACTTTATAAAGCAAACTTGACAGTGATCAGAATGAAGTGCATTATTTTATTCAATTACACGATGCAACGTTATGTCCAGTATAACTACGTTTCTATATATCCTGAAAGAGTGTTTTCTAGATTATTGCATGTTAGTAATTTTTCTATGATAAGGTGCCAGACATGAAAAGAATGCTACGTGGAACGAAGAACCACTTTTCCCTTACCATGCTGTTTTAGTAAACTTTACAGTCCTAGATGATACCAATTAAGAGTACAGATAACATACGATATTACATGCTTGTAACTCAACTCACGCAGGAAAAGAAGCAAAGCATTTGTTTCATATTCAGTTACTGTATATCTAACCATTTATAGTAAAAAATACGCCTCCGTTGTCTACTTGTCGTTTAACCCTTTAAAATTGACTTGACAAATTTTGTGTCTGGTATATTTGTCGAGAAGTTTGTTCAGGGGTTGGATTTATTCTGTTGTAATAAAATCTACTAGCATTCTCGCACCGATCGGGCGTTTCTTAGTATGCACAGACCAGTGTCAAAATGTTATTCAACAACACATAATCAACGCTATTTTTTTTAAATTATGTTGCATAGATGTCTGTATGCATGTCATGTCAGAACGTTGTACAAACTATAAGGTACCCGGCGTTAACCTGTAGGTTTTCGGTAGTTGTTTTTCTAACAAATTTCTCACAACTAACATGATTTAAACAAATGACCGCGGCAAGCCATGACGCGAATGTCAACGACACGCGCACCTTGGCATCACACGCGCTGCCAGAAATGACGCGAGCTGACCGGAGCGAAGTTCCATATAAAAAATTACTTAATTGCAACTAGAACTTTCCAGATTTTGCGTATATAAAAATTACAAGTTTGAGACAAGTAAAAATTAGGAAGGACAAGTAATTGTTCCGAGCACTTGTCCTACAGGACATGTTGGTTAGTAACCTTAATGTATGTTATATGTTATTCGATTTAATTTGGGAAGTAAGTTGGGGTAATTGTTTTTTAACATTTTGCTGTTAATACAAGAACAAATGTTAATCTACTTCTTCCATTGCCTCTAGACAAGTATGTGATTGACAAATATATGTGTAAAGCTTCCATTATTGAATGTAACTTTTATTTACTAAAATAAATATCTGCTGAAGATGTGTTCAATAAATTCTGTATCAATATTTTCTCTTAAGGATGAACCTGTCCTGTCATCAAGTTTGGTGGAGGTAGCTGTGGAGACTGTTATGGAAGATACATCTATCTATTCTGTTGCCAAATCCCATATCCAGAATGTGCCAAGTGAGTTCACCTATAAATTTGACATTTGTTCAGTTTGCTATTTTTCCACATAGCCGCTGTTATATACAGACTCAATTCCAGGCATTTGAGTCTTAAAAAACACCCCTCTTCCCCTGCTGCTGCTACATACAGACTCAGTAATAGGCACTTAGTTAATGATCACTAAATTACAGACATGCGAGTCTTAAATGTCTACCCTATGGATATGTTGGTATGTAAAGACTCAATTCCATTCTTAAAATGCCCCTCGTCCCTATCTCATGATATATTGTGACTCACCTGGAGGTAATCTAAATCATGTCTGAAAATAACCCATCTTCCAGCTGATATGTCAAGACTCGATCATGGACTCTAGATTCTTGAAGCACCCTTCCGCCCAACCAATGTGTATTTAAAACTAAATCAGAGGCCTTCAAGTGTTCGATTCTCTCCTTCACAGCAGCTGGTTCTTTAAGACTTAATCACAGACAACCCTAGTCTGGAAATGCACCTTCACCCCTCCTTGTACTTTATTATGTAAAGACAATCACTGGGTGTAGTGTTTAAGTGTACCCCCACCTCCACCTGTTTAAAATGCACCCCTCTCTCCAGACCCTAACAAACAGTTACTTCATCAAGGCACTCAAGTCTTAAAAGGCCTGCCATCCATAGTAGTCTGCATACAAAGACTAAATCACAGTCACTTGAGTCTTAATAAGCCCATCATCCCTAGTGCTTTGTATGTAAAGCCTGAATCATAGGCCCTCGAGTCTTTAAATGCCCCTCCTGTCTTGCCACAAATATAGCGAGACAAAGATATTGGAAAAATTAAAGCCTTCCCATCTGGCTGCTATTATGTAAACACTCGATCACAAGTCTTAAAATGCTCTTTTGCCCGGTCGCTTAAAATGCCACTTATGTTGGACGACGGCTAAACTTCATCACAGGCACTCGAGTCTTAAATTGCCCATCCCCCAGGGCCCCAATATGCTCATATAAAACGACCCAACTACAGGTACATGAGTCTTAAAACGCCCGATTGATTGCTATAAAATGACTCGATCGTAACGTATAAGAGTTTTTAAACTGTTAAAACGCCCCTCTTTACCCCGGTATATGCATACTCAATAGCAGGTACTCCTGTTTTGAAAGGCCCCAGATTTAATCACAGGCACTCCAGTCTTAATAAGTCCATCAGCCCTAGCAGCTGGTATATATATATAGACTTAATTGCAAGCATTTGAGTCTTAAAAATCTTCCCTCCTACCTAGCTGCTGGTATATAATCAATCACTGGCACTCGCGTCTTAGTTTGCTCCTCTTCTCTTACAACTGGTATGAACAGACTCGCCCCTCTTTCCCAACAGCATTGATTTATATACTAAATCGCTGACACTTGAGTCTTAAAACACCTCTCTTCATCAGTCGGTACTATATAGAGACTCAATGACAGGCACTCCAGTCTTAAATAGCTTCTCTACCCTAGTTGCTGCCATGTGGTACTGGTACTCCAGTCTTAAAACGCCCCTCTTTCCTAACCGTTGGTACATAAATATTTGATCACAGGTACTCATGTCTTCATACAGCCCTCTATTTTATCTGCAGGTATAAACAGATTTAATCAAAGGCACATGAGTCTTAATTCATCCATCTTCCCAAGCCACTTAATTGCTGACATTTGAATCTTAACAAATCTCCCCTCTTCCCTAGCCACTAATATACACTGCTTCTATTACAGGCACTCAAGTCTTTAAACATCCCTCTATCCATTCATCTGGTATTTACATACTCAACCACTGACACTTGAGTCTAAAACACCCCTCTAACCTAGCCTTTGGTATAAACAGACTGTATATATCAGTCTGTAAATACAAGGAGCAAGGAATGAAGTGAGTTTTAAGACTCGAGTGCCTATGATTGCATCTCTATATACCAGCGACCTGGGAACAAGGGCTTCTTAAGACTCAAGTGCCTGTGATTTTGTCTGTGTATAGAAGAGGCACGAGAGAAGGGACTTTTAAGAATCGAGTGCATGTGATTTTGTCGGTGTATAGAAGAGGCACGGGAGGAGGGGCTTTTAAGACTCGAGTGCCTGTGATTTTGTCTGTGTATAGAAGAGGCACGGGAGGAGGGGCTTTTAAGGACTCAAGTGCCTGTGATTTGGTCTGTCTATTGACTAGGAGAAGGGGCTACTTTTTAATACTCACCATTAAAGCTGTATTTTGTACCCTTCTTGCTTTCAACCATACATTGTGGTTGGATGGCAATTAACACAAAGTCGATGGTAAGAGGTTGGTACCAGACGTTCATTTGTCCGAACTAAAGGTCGGTCACCGTGGGTCAGGTAGTCATGATGTCTTGTGGTGTTAAGCGGCAGCGCAGATAATGGGGCATGCTTTTTATTCTCGTGCATGTTTTCAATTCGATAAGAACAATTATTCATATATTTATTATGCATCAATTGAAAAGGTACAATTTGGATAACATGTTTATGACATTGTATTTCTGATGCGTACTGTTTGAAGATGATAAACAGATTAAGTTTGGGAATCTTGCCAGATACATGGCAGGATCTTTCATTGTTGTTTCAGTATCTTTGAATGATATAAGATCCTGGCGCTTGTCTATTCTTGTTGTTGCATTCCACCTGATTGTATTAACCTTCTGTGTATATCAGGGACACCAATTTTCCGTGGAAATCTGCGGATTTCGTGGCCGCCAGGACCATTTTTGAGATCAATGCAAATCCGAGGAGAAATATTGGTGGGGGGGGGTTTCTTTTTTCATGGGATCCCCCGGCAATTTTCCTCTTTTTTTTACAAAAACCTGTTGGCATCCCTGTGTATATGTGCAGTGCTAGTTCTGGCAAATGTTGATTTTCTGTTAAAGTGCAGCCTAGCATAAGATGGAAGGTCTTAAGTGTTCTGGTCCAAAGCCATCCATACATAGGGAACCACGTTACCCCACACCTGAGGAGCAGACAGTTGAGCCTGCCATCCACCTGACTGTAATTGATCCCAGTGAACCAATGAGTGTTGATGACCCTCTGCCAGACACAGCCTCAAGAGGTGAGAACCAGTAACAATTAACACTATATATGAGCTCACATTATCTTGTGTAGTAATCAATTTACCAGCATGGCCTTTTGTTATTTTGTTGCATGAAATTTGAAACTAACCATCTATTTTACATATAGGTTCATACAATGGCAGTGGCATAATGCATTATATTTTGATACTTTTCCCAGTTATCAAACGTACTAGTGTATATGTTGTTGTGTGTGGCTGGGAAGACATACCAAGCCAAGGAAGAAGATGAAATGAGTGTCTAGGCTAGGTGAACCATCCAACAAACTGTGATATGGATGACAGCTCACCCGCTGGCGCTGTGGCAGAACAGAGGCTTCCTACCGTTGCATTGACTGCCTCTATGGAATCTGTCCCTGCTATGGCTGTACTGTAGACACCCACCAAACACAACCACTGCATCTGATTCAAGAGTGACAGGTGTTTATCAACATTAATTTGTTTTAAAAGTGCAGAGGTGATAACTGACAGTTGTTTATCTTACCTGTGTTTTACTCTCTTCAGGGCAATCATTTCACTGCTGATCTACAGGGGGTGAAACAAATCAAGTATCTCCATGTGTCACCTGGCCACACCTTCATTATAACACTTATTAATGATTTATGTAGGTAAACACAACATATGTTATCCATCCACTCAATCATTTCATATTCCTTCCAAGCCAGGAATAACAGTTACTTTACTAACTGCAGTGGCTGTCACTTCAGGCACAGATATCAGTTCAAGCATTTGTGGCTGTGACTGTTATGCACTCATAGCATCTCATAGCTAGATCACTCATCAATAAATGATAAGATTTATGTGATAAATTGACAATACGCTTTGTGTAATGAAACCAATTCTATGCTATTCATCTCATAGCTAGATCACTCACTAATATATGATAAGATTTATGTGATAAATTGACAATATGTTTTGTTTAATGAAAGGAATCCTCCACCCTGCCCAGCATCAGCAGCGGTGAAACACTACACGAGTATCAACAACTCTGACAGAAGATGAGAGATGCCCCTACATCACCTGTATTGCCTGCGTTCAGTCACTGGCAGCGTGCGCTGAATGTCAAGTCAAAATGTAGAAAAATGCTTTTCAATCACTTGATTCAATTTAAAAGAGAATAGAGGTATAATCAACATTTTATAGATTGAATATATTTGGATTCTTTACATATGACAAAAATGATTTTCCCTTTGATAATATCTCTTGAAGGAAATTGTATGTTATACTTTCAGATGGTCTCAGGACCAGGCTTGTTCAGGTTTGGCTTCTTGAGGACAAGTGGAAAGGACAAACTGCCAGCCCACCTCCCATCTGCTCCCCACCATAACATACATACTGAAAGGATAGCTCCACCGCACACTTGTGTAATCTTAGCATCGGTCGGTAAGATATATTAATACATGTACAGCAGCACCAAGTACTCTTTCCAAGCATCAAAAGATGCTAGGATTATAATTTATATCAACATTGTCAGCTTTTGGTTTTGGTTAATCGGTTCAAGGAATTATGCAGCAAGTTGGCCCGCACAAAACTTCCACACAACCAGATGCTACTTCCTCTGCCGACTGCTGGACAATCGTCACTCCTGATTTTCACAGACAGAACTGTTAGATTATATAAAGGTATGCTCATACATTCAATGTAATTAATAAATGACTTTTCTTGCTATTGTATATATTTAACAACTTCACCCACAACTGCTATGATTTTGCTGTTTTCATATGCAGATCTCTGAACCAGGAGGAACATGGAATCATGTTCTGGGCACCAACCACCTGCAGACATTGCTGGAGAGTTCCTCCTGTTCAAGCGACTAGTTGCAGGAAACTATGGAGTGAATGTTGCCTAGCAACATACCTACTGTCCGTTTCAGCTGCTGTGCATCATCTGTGGAGGAACCAACAGCCAGAACTGGCAGTTATTTAGAGGTCAGCCGTCTTGTGGATTTGGACCATTTGTGCAGGTAGGTTAGTTTACCACCCAACAAATACATGTGATTTGGCTGGTTCAGGTATGTTGCGTCTGGTATGTTTTGACAGAAACAGAGAGGGTCTGCTCTTGCCAGAACCAGATAAAGTTTCCCCTCAGGAACCAATTGTTTCGTGCGTCTCAGCTATGCAGGCATTGCACCAACAGACTTCCCCTTTGATGATGCCAGCGTTCCCTGCAGCCCCCGGAAGAAGGTGATTTGTTTGTTGTTTTTGTGTGATGCATTGCCTTGTGTATTTAGGTATTGTTTTGTGTGATGTATTGCCTTGTGTATTTAGGTATTGTTTCGTGTATTGAGCAGCTTATGATTTGTTAGGTCGGCTTTTCACCAGAGCTTATCAAATACCATTCCTCCAGCGTCGTTTGTCAATTTAGCTTGTCGTATATTGTAAAGGTGCTAACCAACACAGTATTTGCTTGTCTGATGTGGTTACTTGGCCAATGTGACATAATGTGAGGGCTCTGTGACCCTTTGTAGTGTCTCATTGAATTCCCTGTAAAGCTATAAACGTTATGAATAAGTCCTGGTCTGTTGGCCTCTTGTTTAACTACTACTTGCCACTCAGGGATTCATTCAATTCCTGACAGATGTATCATGTACTTGTATAATTGGGGTTGTGTTTGGACGGGCAGTTTTGGAATCCTGGCTGGGACAATGGTTGATACCCCTATCAGATCAGTAATGATTTATGGTGCGATAGTTATAGATATGTGCCATGGTCAAATGTTTATTATAGCATGGAGCACTTGCTATATACTTGTTTTTGAGAATCATGTCAAAAATAGCAGAGCTTCCAGGCCAGTTCAGATTGATGCATTGAGTAGGGGAGGGTTTGAAAGGTGGGGAACGGAGTGTTCTGATGATGCATTGAGTAGGGGAGGGTTTGAAAGGTGGGGAACGGAGTGTTCTGATGATGCATTGAGTAGGGGAGAGTTTGAAAGGTGGGGAACGGAGTGTTCTGATGATGCATTGAGTAGGGGAGGGTTTGAAAGGTGGGGAACGGAGTGTTCTGATGATGCATTGAGTAGGGGAGGGTTTGAAAGATGGGGAACGGAGTGTTCTGATGATGCATTGAGTGGGGGAGGGTTTGAAAGGTGGGGAACGGAGTGTTCTGATGATGCATTGAGTAGGGGAGGGTTTGAAAGGTGGGGAACGGAGTGTTCTGATGATGCATTGAGTAGGGGAGGGTTTGAAAGGTGGGGAACAGAGTGTTCTGATGATGCATTGAGTAGGGGAGAGTTTGAAAGGTGGGGAACGGAGTGTTCTGATGATGCATTGAGTAGGGGAGGGTTTGAAAGGTGGGGAACGGAGTGTTCTGATGATGCATTGAGTAGGGGAGGGTTTGAAAGGTAGGGAACGGAGTGTTCTGATGATGCATTGAGTAGGGGAGGGTTTGAAAGGTGGGGAACGGAGTGTTCTGATGATGCATTGAGTAGGGGAGAGTTTGAAAGGTGGGGAACGGAGTGTTCTGATGATGCATTGAGTAGGGGAGGGTTTGAAATGTGGGGAACGGAGTGTTCTGATATGCATTGAGTAGGGGAGAGTTTGAAAGATGGGGAACGGAGTGTTCTGATGATGCATTGAGTAGGGGAGGGTTTGAAAGGTGGGGAACGGAGTGTTCTGATGATGCATTGAGTAGGGGAGGGTTTGAAAGGTGGGGAACGGAGTGTTCTGATGATGATTGTCTCCATTACGAGTACAGCTCAGATGAAGGGATGGAAAACGAGTTTTGAGAGTAAAGTAAATCTGCAAAATGGGGCGGTGTGCAGGTTGTGAGGCCGTGGAGAGCAGTTCGGATGCCTCTGAACTGGATGAGGATGTTCCTTCATCACAACCTCGACCATCAACGTCAAAACATGGTGAAAGAACGCTCAAAGGTGTGTTTCGGCATGTGCACTTTTAAGATAACACCTTTTCAGAAGTGTGACGAAATACAGGGTGGAATGTTGGAAATGGGGCTCTTCGAACCCTTAAATCTATGGTCACTTGCCCTGGAAGTGAATTAAAATGCCTAATCGTGATTGGCAGTCACCAGTGCAGTACCTTGCTAGAAATTACATTATTTCATTTGAAGATCAATGTACTTACATGCAGCATCTATTATTATTTATATATATTTTACTGCTTTGTACAGCATAGGTTTGCCTGGTGTTGCCAACCCCATTGAATGGGACAAGGGCAGCACCCTAAATACTAATATGGATATGATGAGGTTTCTCTGTGTGCATATTCACATCCACGGGTCACATCTATTGTCGAAACTATCCGGCCTGCAGCACACAGGCTTTCTGGTAAAAGTCAATATTGAACATTTATGTGTCTATCAGCTATACAGGGTACATTCTGCATTTATTTAATAATCTCACAATAATTCACAGCAAATTTTCTCTGGTGTAATGGCTTGCATCAGTATTATTTGAATGTGTTACAGTTTACCCTAACTCCTGCCAGAAAACCTTGAATGTACAAATTATATTGGTCAATATTTTGTCATGTCGGAATCTCAATATTGAAAAACAGCTAATTGTCAATCTTGTACACAGGCACAGAACACGAAATCCTGAAAGCGATATCAGGAATTCAGGTATCAATTGAGGGCATCCAAAAGGAGCTAGCAAGTCGGCGCCGGATTCTGGCTTCAATCGCCCAAAGAGGTGAGGGCACTGGACAGGCCCAGGAACAGTTGCTAACTGACATCAGTCTTCCGCTGATGTCAGTAGAAGAATTGGAAGAAGTGGAGGACAAACTCCAAGATAAAGCACTGAACCAGGCCTTGGTGAGTATGAATCAACTAAGATGACTTCCTCGACAACAATCAACTAGAACAGTTCAAGTATGATGTTCTTTGCACATCAATATAATGATTTTCATGCAAAGTGGTTTGTGAACCTTACTTTCACGTGACAGACCAGCTCATTCTCTATCATAAAGGCAGATAAGAAATGGCATCAAAATAATTGATTTCATACCAAATTCATTCCCTTTCAATATTATTTACCTATCATTTAGGTTACTGAGTTGGCTCTACTGGGTGGCACAACATTGAAGGACATGGTACGTCGGATAATGGGCCGAGTGCTGTGTCATGAGCTGGCTTGCCAGTACAACTGGGCTGGCAAGCATGGATGGAAGAGCCAAAACGCCATACAAAAACGGGCCTTTGGAAGTCTAAACCTTGCCAAAGTTATTACAAGTTAGTATATTATCATTATATATGTAGCCAAGAAAAATCAGTTCATAAGCATACAGACATTCTTGATTGTGGCACTTAGAAAAAGATAAAATACAAGTTACGATTTTTTGTGCATTACTGTTTACCCACATACACTGCACTATGGTGTATTTATGTATGTGTACCAAGACTACTTATGTAACATTTGATTATTAATATTGAATAATTTGAGGAGGATATATATATATATATATATATATATATATATATATATATATATATATATATATATATATATATATATATATATATATATATATATATATATATATATATATATTATATTACTTTATATTTTTGAAGAAGCTGCAATGAAAAGTGAACGGCAGTCTTGAACGGAAACCGATGTGGCCCAGGAAATGATGGTATGGCTCTGAAACTCCGGAGATAGGAATGGTGGTCGTATATGAATTATACATTTGATTCTATGATGATGCAGGAGTTTTTGCAAGGAATGTGTCAGAATTTAATTTGTAGTATCTAGCATAGTTATATCAATAGTTAATGTATGGTATTGGTTTTTTTTTAAAAAAAAAATTTCCTCACATATATAGCATATATAAGTTCTGTCAAATTTATCCTAATGTATTTTTAAATGCACATTCATGACTCGCACTTGCAGTAATAATATTACATCAATAATACTGAGCCAGAAATGGTCCAATACAGGGCCTGTATATGACCATTATACTGCCATTATACAACCTGTTACATTTGAATTGGCCCAATACTGGGTCAATACTTGGCCAGTACCACAAATCGGTACTGGGCCAATTGTCAGCCAATGAGCAAGATTTTCCTGGGCCAATATTGGTTGCCGGTATTGGGCCAATACAACAGTATCTATTGGCCCAGTATTGGTCCAATTCATACATGTTTATTGGGGAGTTGAACTGCACTTATACCATCAACATTATCTTACCAGCAGCCATTCTCTTGTTGGGCAACCAGTATATTAAAGTCAGACACCTATTGAGATGTCTGGGCTTGGCCTGTGTTGGTAATACCGCCCATTGCCAGGTAGCCAGGCTGTTTTAGCTGGGGACGGTCATAGCGACTTACCCAGCTACAGCGCCCAGTACTGCAGCTACTCCATAATGCTGCTGCATTACAGGTACATATTGCACACTAGTCTGGTTGACAAGAGGGAGGTCGGTGGAACACGTCCCAACGTGGAACCTCTAAGATAAGATCAACATTCCGGAAATTGTGACAGATGCCCATCCACAAATAGTCGCCTTGCTAGGTCACTATCAAATGCTACACTTTATATGCAAAAATGCAGTCTGCAAATTAACTCTAGTCTGATAGGAAGACTTCAAGTTGTCTTAATTTCATAGACATAATTTCATCAATTTCTTTCATCAATTGATTGTTCTGTCACAGGACAACTGGGAGCACATAGTGGCCATGACTTCCTGGAGAACTTCAAGAGGTCATCATGTTGGTCGGCTTCTATAAGTTTATATGGCATTTATCATTTGTATAACAACTCGTGAGGGATAGAGATAAATGATGGAGTACAGATATAGTTTTCTAGGTGTGGGTTAACCTTATCCAGCATCTACTATTGCCTAGAACATCTAATGATGCACTATTGGCATGTATTCACATTAGATGTCCATGTCCAGATACCAGCAGATGGATATTAGGGTGAAGCTTGCTGTGATTGAACTCAGCCATTACATGCATCAGCCAGCACTCATAAGTCCAGAGGGGACAGCTAAATGGAATAAAGGCAACAAGTCAAGGTGCTGGACAGTTGTGTAACAGAAGATCCCCAAATATAATGCATACATTGAATGCATTTTAGGATCGAATATGAAAACTAAGTTTGAGGATAAAGACTGGCAGAAACATCGGTTGAAATGGATCTCAAAGACTCACGGATCATCGCCCCAACCTTCCCCCAGTCTTGCCTCTCCCCATAGACCAGCTGGTTCAGAACCATATCAGCCGCTCAGGCCAAGCTGGCCACTACGAATTATAGGCAACCGGTGACACTCACGCCCAGAAATAGACCATGTTATGAGGCGAGAAACATTTATTATTTTGTCGGGGGGTCAGACGGGTCGCAGCGCAGGTGTGGGATATGATGGCAAGCTGCACACTTATGCTGTATCACTTATTGCTATCTTTAAATGTGTTAACACTGCCCACATGAAGCCTACTTACTCTCCATGGTTAGAGGGCCACTTGTCATGGATTATTCAAACCATGCAGGATGGAATAACCCTTCTGTTGTTGCTGCCTAAATGACCATACCGGTATATTGGTGATAAGCTGCCAATGTGTTTAAAATCAGCCAAAATGTAGCGCCCCAACATAAGAAACTTCCCCAGCACCATGTTAAACTTTACGCCAACTCGTGTTTGTATTTGGTGACACCAAAACTGACCTGGCTTTTGTTGGCCCACATACCATGTCCATGTTGGAATGCCAATAAAAGGAGTAACAGTTTTAAAAAAAAATTCAATATTTGATTGCACACAATAAACCATGTCCATGATGGATTGCCCACAATATACAGTGTCCATGTAGGCTTGCCCTCTATGCAACATTTTCTTGGTGGATTGCCCACAATACACAATTTTCGTGTTGGAATGCCCACAATATACCATGTCTATGTTGGAATGCCCTCAAAACACCATCTTCTTTTTGAATTGCCCACAATATACCATGTTCTTGTTGAATTGCCCACAATATACCATGTCTATGTTGGAATGCCCAAAATGTACCATGTCCATGTAGGATTGCCCTATATGCAACATTTTCTTGGTGGATTGCCCACAATACACAATTTTCGTGTTGGATTGCCCACAATATACCATGTGGAGCTATAGGGGTTTTCCTCAGGGAGAAAACGTTATTTTCCCTGACATTTACTAATTGTTCACTGTTATTAATAGTTGTACAGTAAACATTACATATGGGCCCAGTCAGTGGAATGCTGTATCTGGTAATTGAACAGTTGTATTGATGAGTAATATGATGTTACCATTATAATGTGTTATTTGTGTAATGTTTGTTTGACCAACTAATTATACTTCTATGTTTAATAATGGCATATTCCTGCTGAATCTGCATTACTTGTGTGTGTACTGCAGTTGTGAATCATCAAGCGCCAGCGGTGAATTCCTCTTTGTTCACCGTAACCAATGGCGACGCTACGTGCTACACGGCTACGGCCAGGATATCTGTCTGTTTGATGCCACATACAAACTTAATGTCATGTTCCATGTTTGTTTGTCTATGTGAATACAAACTTTTGCTTCACTAATGCGGCAATGTTTGTGGTGGAGAGAGAGGCAGATAACAGCCGCTGTAGAGGAAGTCATCAACTTATTGGCATCGTGAAATCCGGCATTGAAGAGTAGACACTCCATGATGAATTTTTTTTTTATAGCTCTCACTTATAATATTAATTAAGCTGTTATTCTAGCTGATAAATCTGTCACTTTGTATCATGTTTAATAGATACATTGGCCATTATGGGCATATACATCTTCCCAAATGTTTCTATTAAGGAAAATAATATAATAACGGGATTTTGTAGGAATCTTGATAATTTGCGAAGGAATGGGTGTGTGAGAACTCCCTCTTTGATGTGTAAGCATATCAATTTCCCATAGCAAGTACAATTTGACTTTTATTATGCATAATAACTTCTCAAATACATGTTCTCTGTAGCTTATGACATTTGTATTTAGTTAAATCTAACTTTATGCCCCGGTGTTGTAATGTTATGTAGAGCAATGTACTGGAGCCGTAGTAACTGCCTGCTGGCAAGTCATATCCAATCACTTAGCATCATGAGCTCTAAGCCAAGTTTCTTGATTGCCTGGAATAGCAGTAGTCATTTCATGAGTTATTCCATTATCATAGATCCTTGGGCGATGAGCTACGATCAACGATTTATTGGATTTAGATTTTCTTTAAGAAGTATTTTCCCTGTTTCAGTAATTTAGAACATGTAACTTAGCATTTACCAACTTTTCTCTGTGAAAACTTTATAGAATTACAGCTAAACTAGAGAGGTTGTTTGGACCTACTGTTACAGTGTGGTACATTTCATTATCCATGACTTGTCTAAGGGGTATCAATAAAACTTGTCAACAATTATCTTGTCGCCACTTTGTGAATTTATGTCTTCTGCTTGGGGCGTTGCTTAAATGATAGGACTGTGGCTGTTATCGCTGTGTACAGGGTGCCGTGTACTGGGGCTGTTATCGCTGTGTACAGAGTGCAGTGTACTGTGACTGTTATCACTGTGTACAGAGTGTAGTGTACTGGGGCTGTTATCACTGTGAACAGAGTGCCGTGTACTGGGGCTGTTATCGCTGTGTACAGAGTGCAGTGTACTGTGACTTATCACTGTGTACAGAGTGCTGTGTACTGGGGCTGTTATCGCTGTGTACAGAGTGCAGTGTACTGTGACTGTTATCACTGTGTACAGAGTGCTGTGTACTGGGGCTGTTATCGCTGTGTACAGAGTGCCGTGTACTGGGGCTGTTATCGCTGTGTACAGAGTGCCATGTACTGGGGCTGTTATCGCTGTGTACAGAGTGCCGTGTACTGTGACTGTTATCACTGTGTACAGAGTGCCGTGTACTGTGACTGTTATCTCTGTTTACAGAGTGCTGTGTACTGGGGCTATTATCGCTGTGTACAGAGTGCTGTGTACTGGGGCTGTTATTGCTGTGTACAGAGTGCTCTGTACTGTGACTGTTATCACTGTGTACAGAGTGCCGTGTACTGGGGCTGTTATCGCTGTGTAAAGAGTGCAGTGTACTGTGACTGTTATCACTGTGTACAGAGTGCCGTGTACTGGGGCTGTTATCGCTGTGTACAGAGTGCAGTGTACTGTGACTGTTATCACTGTGTACAGAGTGCCGTGTACTGGGGCTGTTATCGCTGTGTACAGAGTGCAGTGTACTGGGGCTGTTATCGCTGTGTACAGAGTGCAGTGTACTGTGACTGTTATCACTGTGTACAGAGTGCCGTGTACTGGGGCTGTTATCGATGTGTACAGAGTGCAGTGTACTGTGACTGTTATCACTGTGTACAAAGTGCTGTGTACTGGGGCTGTTATCGCTGTGTACAGAGTGCCGTGTACTGGGGCTGTTATCGATGTGTACAGAGTGCAGTGTACTGTGACTGTTATCGCTGTGTACAGAGTGTCGTGTACTTCCCTACGACTTTCACAGAGAGCTAGCCTGGGAGAGGTGGCTAAGCCGTGATGAAAACGGGGTTCAGGAGTTGGTTGGGCTCCTAGTGGATTTCTTGCCATGAGGCGTGTGATACTAGGCACCAATGCATGAGGGGATGTTTACATCTATCAGTTAATGGATCAGGGATCGAGTCACTAAGCGATAAACGCCCACTTACTGTTTAATCTGGAGTAAAGGGCACACAATGTTGGACAACATATCACTTTATTTCATCTAATTGTTTATGGATAAATTATCAAAAAGGATCTGACACTCACTAATGTCTACTTGATCATCGGGCAAAGACAACTGCCATTTGAATCCAGCTAATTACACCATGTTACCTGAACAAGGCCTACCACAACTATGCACAACCAATGCTTTATATATTATGTCCTTGTATTGTACCCTGTGGTTGTATTTCTTTGTTCATTTTGTTACCTCTACAGAGATTGGTGAAAGCCTTCCAGGACGAGCTTGTCAGTCTCATCAATACAACAAATGGGATCGAGCATCGGCATCGAGAGGTGGAATGGAATTATCTGTATGCCACCTCGGACACTTATCTGGTGGGACTGTTGAAGATTGTGATGGATTGCCAAAACAAGTTTGTTAATAAGTACCACTTATCACTAAAACATTAGGATGCTTAAGGACTGAAGATGCTAGTAGTTTCATTGGAACATGAAGCCGTCGGGTTTCCCATAACTTGGATTGTTTCCCTTTTCTGTCATTGCTCTTTGCTTATGATGCTTGTTATATATGGTCTGCTCATTCTGTAGGTTTTTTGAAGACATGGATTGAACAATATTAACGCAAGTGATATGGTTCCTGAGTTCCTTCACGACAAACCACAGGCATTCATCCAACATGCATTAGATAGATTAAGAGGGGGAAACTCTTTCATGTCTGCTCTGAGGCATGAAAAGCTTGATACGAACTTGATTTGAATAAGCCGCCATGCTCATGTGCGGACTGGCACATTTTCATCGTCCATGCAAACATCTTGGTTTTACAGCCAGTTTAAGTGGAATGAGACAGGTTGATGTTGGCAGCTACCACCATATTCTTCTTCCGTTCTTCATCAAAGGCAGGTCCCACTTCACGCTGGGTATAAGTCGCCCTAGATATTGCTCGTCAACCCCAAGTTGGGTGTGTATTGTTTATTATTGACCATAATTAGGAATGGTTTATTGATATCTCCCTTCCATTGTTCCCATATGAATTCCCACTTTATTTGTGTTTGTCCAGATTGTTCAGCCTCAGTCTGGGAAGATAATATACCTGGCTTCTATGGATGACACAGAGGGCCGTGCTCAGGAAGCTGCTAGGAAGAGTAGAGTGCTGAGGTCACCCCAATATGCAACAGAAACATGTCCTCCGTTTGGTGCGTTCCCTTCCAGTACTCCTGTGCCTGACTGTAACCCTGGCTGCGAGTAAACGTTACTACTTTACTCAAACTTGGATTGATTCACAACAACTTCTTGTCTCTCTCATTAAAAACAAAGACAATGATGTGGAAGTGGTCAAGAGACAGTAAGAATTATAACCAGACTTGACTGAAAACCTACCCTTCATAGCAGAGCTTACCAAATCAACACTATGTCTTCTGTAACAAAGAACATGCAAACTTTTGTTGGTGTTTTATATTTAAATGTCTTACAGAAACTTTTGCTATGCAAACAATTTCATTTTTGTTTGTCTGATGTGATTTCGCAGAGAATTGGCCTGCAGTATTGAAGCAAGTAGGAGGTTGTCGCTTCAAGTTACATGTGGTTTATCGGTAGTTTATACATCCATAAATGGTTGCCAAGTGCACTATCATTTGTGGCGCTAATACAAAACATCATGTTTCACAGGATATACCAAAGCAAACGTCTGAGGCAGATTGGAGTATTTGTCGCTATGTACGGCATTTACGAGATGACCAGCAGCGTCTTTGACTTCTCTGTGGAAAGCATACTGATCAGATCCCATTATATCTCGCAATGATCCGTGTGAAATCCCCCAGACTGGGTAATGTTCATCTCCATGTTTCGGCGTGAAATGAATCATACCAGACGATGGATGTGCTCTGTCTTGTCACCAGGTTACTCTTGTGGAAGGTAACCATTAATCCCTATTTTTAAATGTATACATATCAGTTGTCAATGACCACAACTGTGCAGGTCCTTTTACCCAGGTACAAAATTCCTAATGGTAACATTCAATACTTAAAACTCTTACAAGAATTGAGGAAACATGTATGTACCTGTGTCCCACTGATCCACTAGATGGAGGAGATGGGGACCTAGCCAGTTGGAAATACATCCAACCAATAGGTGCAGTTGCTGGAAAAATGGTGTTGTGTGGTCATGGATAGAGAAAGAAACATGTATTGGATCATTAACAAAACTAATCCGTAAAAAAAGTGTGTGTGTGTGTGTGTGTGTTACAATTCTGAAACAGTCACCGTCTTGGATCTATCCTACTTAGAAGAAAATGTCCTGAATTTTCTGTGCCAGAAGCCTAATGATGGTCGGTAAGTGCATGTGGACCGAACGACATTTAACTGTAAGTTATATCATCGTATATATCATCCATGCCTAGGATTTTCTTACAGTTCGGGCAATTCTTGATATATTGATTGATTGTATTCTTGTCTTTTAAAGAGTATTGGCAGTGTGACAATTGGTGTAAGTGGTATCACCCAGAGTGAATTGGCCTGCAGAAAGGCTGGGAGGTTCCAGAGGAATTCTTGGGAACAAGCTGTGAGGTAATGCTGCTTGTGCTTTATCAATGAGGAACGTATAAATCTATCAATTACCTGATCAGTTAAGGCCCCATGAAGTTATCAATGTGTGAAATGAAGGAAAGGCACATTCAGCTTAGTCTTTTAACGCAAGCTGGAATTACTCGTCTTACAAAAACCATCATTGCTTGTTTATGAAGTAATTTCATGGCAGCTTATCACTTGCACATCCATCCATTTCCCATTTATTTGAGGCCAGAGAGTACTATATTGATAGTATGATAATAAGTTTGATGACCTGTGAATGAATAACAAATAACTAGTGGTTCTGACAGTGATTCCTCAGGTGTTGCCCTGCTACCCCAGCACGCAGAAAAGTAATCTGTCAGAAGCTACAACACACCATTCATTAAATGGTTTTACATTTATGTTTCATTGCACAACTGCCGTGGGATATGTGTTATAATAACACCCATAACCATTGTCTTTCTGTCCATGTATGAAAGGAATTTCCTTCTTGGTGCTGTCTGATGTATTTTTCCTGATAAATTGTTATTTAAGTGCAATTATTTATTAAGATGTCATCTTCATAGGTGCCTCACATCTGAAGAAAAACTTGCATCATGTTGGCGCTCATTTTTCTACAAGTGCAGGGTAACGAAGAATGTTCCTTTCTTTGAAAGCAACTATTAGTCAGGAATTATTTTGTTAAAAACCTGATTTCGGTGATTGCCATTACAAAGGAGCAACATGACAAGTACCGAAAGCTGGCACTGGGATTTTGCCTGGACAAAAGCTTGCAAATACGAGGCACTGGCATCTGTCAATCTTTCTTAGATCATGCAGTAAGTTCCACAGATATTTTGTCATCTGCTTAATCTCTTTATCTGGCTTATAAAAATACTTAATGATTTATTGTGGGAAATCCAACATGGACATGTTATTTTATGTGCTTTCCGAAATCGTCGTTGTGGACAATCCAACATAGTATATCATTGGCTAGTGAAACTTCTTATAGTGGGCAATCAAACATGGATGTGGTATATTGTGGGTAATCCAACGTGGATGTGGTATATTGCAGGCAATCCAACATAGATGTGGTATATTGTGGGCAATCAAACATGGATGTGGTATATTGTGGGCAATCCAACATGGATGTGGTATATTGTGGGCAATCCAATATGGATGTGGTTTGGTCCATAATGGATTTGGTATATTGTGGGCAATCCAACATGGACATGATTTATTGGGGGCAATCCATAATGGATTGGTTTATTATGGGCAATCCAACCTGGACATGGTTTGGTCCATAATGGATTTGTTATATTATGGGCAATCCATAATGGACCACTTACACCAAGAAGATCGGTGTGTTCGTGTCTTATGTATATAATAGTGAATGATATGGGTGATAGAAACGTTGTAGAGTGTGGATAGCTTTGGCGCCTGTTGAAGAATCTAGTGACGTTAAACCATCCCGGTCACATGATGTAGACTTAAATGTCTCAACGATCACCGATGCGCCAGTTTATAATTGAAAAAAACCGAGACTGATTGTTGAAAATGAGAGACAAGCAATGAGTGTTTGGGAGAAGTTGTTTACAGGAAAAGACGCTGTTACTAATTAAATTATCAACGGGATAGGGGAAGAGCCTGATATACCATTTGCTCCCAGATTTGCTGCCCTCCCCAGAGGAAAAACATGGGGAAACAATAGTGAAACAAAAGTGACTAGTGACAGCCACATCAATTGGTGATATAACTTCAAATTATACTGCAGGGCCTTGGTAAAATGACCTTAATAACTGCAGCGTAAAAAGTGATGAACGTTCATGATGAATGACATAGAAATTCTGCTTTTGTGGGCAGTAAACACAGCTTTATTTCTAGTAACTAGCGGCAGGTTTTTTTCTCCAGCTTCGCGTCAGCGGCGACAAATAACTTCTCGTCTTTTTGGTCTATGGTAGATCAGTCTGTGACATTTCGG
Organism: Urechis unicinctus; assembly: GCA_034190875.2. Taxonomy (NCBI): domain Eukaryota; kingdom Metazoa; phylum Annelida; class Polychaeta; order Xenopneusta; family Urechidae; genus Urechis; species Urechis unicinctus. Next base: position 35,347,604 of record CM067348.1, on the reverse strand, counting down.
GTCAGTTTCTGTTCCCGATTCAATACTCGATTATCCGTACTCTTAAATCAGTATACATCAACCAAGATGCACAATGATGTTTTAAACACCACTTAAACTTACAAATAGTATAATTATGATCAAATCAATTACTTGTTTGGAATAGAATGTTCCTAATTAAGATACGAGAACATAGCTTTTGATGTATGTTAGTGCTAGATGGTACACTTGAGTTAATACATCCGGTACAGAATCTAACACAGTATCTTAATCAGTTGGTTGTGGGACCTTGGTTATGATACAATCTGAAATTTTCTTGGAAGTGTGATGAGTTTCGGGTAACAAGACTACTATGTTTAACTTTTCGGTTGTTGAGGGCCACTGAAGGAGATGTACCCGTTGTTGAATGAGGTGCTGCTCCGAAAGCACTTGAAAACTTGTACATTTCCAACAGCCCCGGTCCATACTATTACGAACAGCTTTTCTCGTGAAAAGTTCGACATCGTTATTCCGTTATTTTTGTGAATAGTATTCCTTGAGAATCCAGATAGGTCTGAAGTTATCTCCGTTGGACAGCGAGTCGTTATCTGTTTTGGTTTAATGTGGGTGAGTGAGTAGGTGATTGAGTGAGTGATTAATTGAGTGAGTGATTGAGTATGTGATTAAGTCAGTGTGTGAGTGAATGATTGAATATGTGATTGGGTGAGTGATTGAGCCGCCTTACAGGGTAAATGGGAAAAAAGACACATGTATGATGACAGGCAGAAGGATACAGAGGCCCTATTCTTTCCCCGGAATCACAGCAGGGCAGATTTCATGTGGTAATCCATGGGTAACGATAGGACCCGCCGTCTGTTTAGGGATCTAGGTCACGTGATCTCTTGACCCGCGGCACAGGGTTTTAGAGGTAACGAAATCCCGCCTGGCAGCTCAAGAAAATTGCAAGGTAGAAAAAGTACTAAAGTAGATCCTGAACTAGTGAGGAAAGACTTCGAGGTGAACCCGACGACGACCCTCATTGCGGAGTATGAGGTTGTGATGCAGGAGCAGAGGGTGCTGTACCTTCATGTAATCAGGTTGTTTTGTCGACAAGTGCTGACGTGTTCCCCCTCAGACTCCACTTTTGCGCCGAATTACGAAACGTCCGGTGGTGACGTGTCCACTGGTGCTGATGTGGACAGCACATTCAGCTCAAAAGGGCATCGGGTTTCGCGGCCTCGACTGAAGCCACCCAGTGTATACGGCGATTGGGTGCGTAGGAAAATGTGACAATCCTTTGAGACGTACTGCATTCATTACGAGGAAGTTATTTCATGAGTTTTTTTTAATGTTTTTTTAATGATATTCTATGTTATTACAGAGTACGTGGGTTGTGGGCGTGGCCCTGTGACAGTATTACAAGACATCTTGATGGTGATAAACGATAAATGTCCGGTGTTAATGGATGTAAGAAATACCCTTTGTGTCGTGTAATCGTTTTCAGGCGCCCATGTAGGACTGATCGCCCCAGTCGACGAGGGCGCGCGCGTATGTGTGATTCAGTGTAAGTACCTGGTGCAGCGCCAGTGTAATAAAGGGAAGTTATCATTCTATGTCATACACCTTTAATGTAACAACGAGATCGACTTCCGCATCAAATTGCTAACTTCCATCCTTACAGGAGAAGTGGATAGGTTTGGTTTTTCCTGGAGATTGAGAGCGGTCGCACGCTGCCTCATGCCTGCTTGTCGAGCTGTTTCAACACATGGGCAGAATTTATTTGCTCATACTCGGGAATCGCTGATTTATTAGATGAACAGTGAACCACATCTATCTCGAGATATCTCCTTATAACGTAAGAAGTCTTCCATCAGATGTACAGCGAACCACCTCTGTTACGAGATATCTCCTGATAACGTAAGAGGTCGTCCGTCAGATGTAGAGGGAACCACATCTATCTCGAGATATCTCCTTATAACGTAAGAAGTCTTCCATCAGATGTACAGCGAACCACCTCTGTTACGAGATATCTCCTGATAACGTACGAAGTCTTCCATCAGATGTGCAGGGAACCACCTCTGTTACGAAATATCTCCTGATAAAGTAAGAAGTCTTCCATCGGATGTACAGGGAACCACCTCTGTCTCGAGATATCTCCTTATAACGTAAGAAGTCTTCCATCGGATGTACAGGGAACCACCTCTATCTCGAGAGAGGAAAATATTGCTGGAGTTAGGATGTTATTCTATTATTAGTGGATCTACTCATCTTGTGATCAAAAGAAAGACTTTTCTAGTTAACTCGCCCAAATATGCCTATGACCGCATGATTTGAACTCAATACGCGTTTCAACCCAATCATATTACCCATAAATACATTTCCGGACCTAGTTAATATAAGTACAGTAAGACTATCATTCAATCGAATTCTGAATCAAGTGTCCATATAATTTTTTATATGACACGGTATTAGCGGCAAAAAGCAGGTTTTGAGTTTAATTTAACTCTAATGATAGGGATCAAATTCTAATGGCCGCGTTCAAAATAATATGAGTTCAAGTGTACCAAGGAGTTACATAACTTGAGTGTACACATGATCGTGATCGAATTACACATTCTGATGATAGCCATCGAATTCTAATGATCGAGTTCGAAATCATTTTGCAGGCGACCAAACTAACTTGAACAGATCGAATTCATTTTGAGCGCGATAAAATTCCTTTGGAATACGATCAAAATCATAACATGTGTTACCTGACACCTGGCCGGCTCATTGTGAATAGCTACGGCAACTTCAAACAGATATTTTACAATGTCATTGATATGGTAACGACTTTTAAGAGTGCGTTATAACAAATAAATGCTTCAAGGCCAACGTTTTAAACGTTTTGTATTACTCAGTTACTGTTTGTGTCATCAATAAGTGTTCATCGCGACTGCTAGAGCTGGGAACTATTCATTTACTTTTTCGCACCATCAGATGGCCAGGTAAGTCGATGCGATGGACTGTTTGTAACTCATGGGAAAGATACACGACACCAGTCACCAGGCGAGGAAAACGGCCAAGCAGAAGAGATGTGGCTATGAGCTTCGTTAGTTGGAGCTAAGTGTCAGCGGCCAGTAATGTGACAGTATTCCTGTACTTTCTGGTGCCAAAGGGGTCCTCATTTGAGTTGTTCATTACGGTGCCTGCTAATCTGACCTTTTTGACCCGCTACGCTCCCTGCACTCCGCTGGCGTTACCCCGGCCGCTCGTAGCGCGTAAGCCAGTATCAGTTCGGCTTGTGGCGCTGTAATTTACAAACACTCAGAAGAAGTATATAACCGCCGTGTTCTGCCATGCTGTGTTGAGTATACTGAGCCTGCGTCACATGAGATCCCACCGACCGCCCATTACTCCCCTATTCCTTCACACAACGTTATCAAGACGCGAGGTTTTTTCTCCCAAGAATCAGGTAAATTTCATCCAGAACGCCTAACAACCACGTGTTCAGACTAAATGCTTTGCAATCGACATGGGAATATACCGCTCAATCGCTAGTGATTGTGTCAGATGTTCAATCGAGAAGTGCAGATCATAACATTATTTATGGATAACACCTGACAGTATAAGAATCAGCTATATTATTGATGAAGTAGTGAAGCAGAGAGCGTCATCAAGTGGATATCTTCTTCTCAACTGAAACTTGGCGGGATAGTCTAACGCATAAATAATGGATTATCGCTTACACAGTAATGTATTATCTTCAGCCACGTGATATGCGTCCAGTTGGTGAATCAATTAGGAAACAGGTTGGATATGTTTCTTTAATTCATTGGTAATGGCTTATCTCTGACTTACTGTAGGGTACATTACTTGTATATAACTCACGAGACTTAGCCAAAAGTCACGTCGATCTGTTTACCCAAGGCCTTTAGTAAAAGTAGGGTAGTCAAACGTCACGCGGAACCGTTCTGACAGCACCGTTTTTAGATTGTTCGGTGCTCTCGTGTAAATGCCCACTGACAGCGAACGAAGTAATGACAGACTTTGCTGGCCATATATGCTGTAATTTAATATTAGCTCTTTCATTTGGTAGCAAAATCCATCGTGATTCATCTGGTCGAAAGCGAATGAAGCATAAATCGACCCAGAATATTGCCAGTGCCCAAAAATGATGGTACGGGTGGAATATTCGTTAGAATTCAACAAGAATGACGGAATATTGAAGAAAAATAATAATTTACTTCCGATCCGAATATTGGCATTATATTGATTTTCAATAGTTGTTAAATCGTCGGTTTCTGCTTTTAACTCGAATAACTGGCCGAATAACTCGCAATTTTCGTGAAATAGATTTTTTTTAGTTTGCAGGAGAAGATAATGACACCCCTTCACATACTCAAGCCTTGTTGACTGCTAAGTTTCTGGTGGCTGCGGGCTTTGGTCTGGGGCAATACAATAGCTCACATTCGCCCAGTAGAAGTAGATAAAGTGGGAGAGAGAGAGAGAGTGTTTGGCATCTGAGTGTAGTGATGGGAGATTAATGGATCTGTATGTTCTGATTAAGTATAGATAACCCCGCAAATGCATAAAATGATCAATTCATACAAGTTGTAGCTTGGCAACGCTGCGATTGTGACCCGTCTACTTGGCAACGTCTGTGGGTGGGCTGGAAATCTGGGACGTTTCCATGGTAATTTGCGAGTGAAACTGACTTTTGCGTGAAGTGAGTGATTTTTAGATGCATAGGAATCCTAATGCAATAGTTGAGGCAGACAAAATGACAGGGAAATCCATTGATGGTGTTTAGGACAGTAATAACGACACCTCACTCACACTGCATGTTGTCTGGACTAGCATTTACGCGTCTGATTAGTTCTCGGGATTAATTTTTATTTGAAAACCTCAGTCAGTCGAGTCAGAATGAACACACATTCGGACACAATTGAGTACCAGCAGACTGGTATTACCCAGAACTGTTGTTAATGAACGTTACAGGATCCACTAATCCCTGCCATGACTCCACTCTAAACTTTACATTAGCTATTTGTTATAGGTGATATGTTGATAACCATTCCGATTCTTGATATTGATTTTGCGTTTGTAACTTAAATCAATTTTGTGACGTCAAAACCATCGCAGCCTATGCGGAAGTTTCTCAATGCAATGCGGGCGGGCGGGCGAGGTGCTGTGGCGGTGGGGGGCACTATATATCATTGGAGTTGTTTACGACTTTCAGGGCCTTTCGTAGCAAAAAGATAAATTTTACAGAGCTTGCAGAATATGGGGTATATAGTTTCTGCGATGTGTTTATTGAACTTTGGGTGGACTTTGATTAGCCCAACAACCAACAGCGACGGTTTTTACAAAATGTTAGCAAAGATTGACGAGACTAAAACATGTTTTTATAGGAAAGTAACCCCTCCTGACGCATTAGGCTAGTTTTATAACCTGTTGCCAGCTTCAGTGAGATCCCATCAGGATACAACATGGCCACAGAGAATAGCTGACCAAATAAGGTGAAGATTGCGGTTTCTGTTTTTGTGTAGGTTTTTGTGTTTGTCAATGGCAAATCTCAGGTAATTGAGCATTTCAGATCTAAAGAAAAGAAGGGGGCGTATGATAATCATAAGGAATAGCTTGAATATACATCCGTTTTCCAGTTGCCACCCAAGTGACGTCTCGTCTTCATCACTACGACCACAAAAGCGCCGAAGCTGTCACGTTTTAGGAATAAATTCTGTTACTTTAGCATTTGATAGTTATTTTGACATACAGAAGGATATGAACCAGCGAACTGCTGTCCACAAGTCGAACATCTTAACCACTAGCTATCGCGTCCAACCATCATCCCAGCTCGTTACGTTGTTCATATTCGAATCACGCATTGTCTGACGCTGTTAATATTCGCATCACTCGCTGTCTGACGTTCATTATCTTCGCATCTCGCTCTATTTGATGTTGTTGATTCACATCATGGGCTGTCTGGTGTTGTTTAGATTCACATCACGGGCAGTCATGTGTTGTTTAGATTCACATCACAGGCTGTCAGATGTTTAGATTCACAGCAGTTTAATAATGGTCAATGGTTTATTTGTATCATTCGGGATAAATACGGACAATAAATCCTCCCGTAAGGTTAATAGGAATTAATAGAATTATGTTTACAAGCATCGGACATTAATCTCCACTCCATATATAACAACAATCACAGGACGACAAACTGCATTAAGTTACATCAGTAAACAATGGTATGTAAACAGTTAATGGTGATAAAAGGGGATATTTGGTAAAATGGCGATGAGGTTCAAAGTAAATATTAATGAAGGAAAGAAATTAGAAACAGGAAACGACGCAAGCGGGATACGCGCAGTGTTGATGATGATGAAATGAGATGATGAAGTGAAAGAAAATGATCCTCATCTTCTCTACTTACCTTTAGATGTCAGGGCGGAAGTGATCGGGGAGAGAGGGCGGGAGGTGTTGGTGACACGACCCGCTCTCACGCACGTATGTAGAATACAGAGCAGAAACACCAACACCAGGACCAGACAGAGACCCGACCAGATGTACAACGCCCGGCTCTCTCTCCAACACGACCTCCATCTCCATGTTCTCCATCATCTCCCTGTAATCCACCGCCAACCAGAGCCGGGACAGAGGACGCGTCATCGCCCTGACGACGACACGAACCTCATCCACAGTGAGCTGCCTCACGTCAAGCCCTACGACGCGTAGGGCGGGCGACGCATTGACGTCGATTACCTCCATGTAATCAGACACGCGCCACTCGTAGACGTCATCCAGCCAGAGCTGCTTCAGGCCGCGTGACGCGCGGACGAGCGACGCCACGTCAGATGGACGAAGAGGATGATTTCGATGATAAGGTGACATGTAGAGTGAGGTGATGGCGACCATGGATGATGACAAGTGAGACATGACGTCTCGGGTGAAATAACATTTATACAGGGTGAGTGATGATATTGACGAGTGACGCGTGATGACGTCACTAAGCTCGGATGAGTTTACCTGATTATCAAATGAGAATGAAGATGACAAGTCACACCAACGCAAAAACAACTGGTTGAGGCGACACGCGGCGCGTCTCTCGCTCAGCGCCCGCACCAATTCACCACCATCAGTATACATCTCCACGAGACGCGGGCAGCGAGTCAGTATTGCATTAATGTGAGATGATGTTAATACAGGGTTACCATAGTTACGAGTAGCGTTAAGATATGTGAGAGTGTCTCCGTTTCTCGCCGCCAGCTTCACCAGCTCCTCTACTCCCATTCTGCAGTCCGCCACATCGAGTCCAGCCAACTTCCTGCTCCTCACGTCGCCTCCCCGGATGCCGCGGTTCTCACTGATGTCGAGGTGAAGCAGATCACGACACGACGAGGTGACGGTGACCACGTCATCAGACGACAGACCACAGTGAGACAAACGCAGAAACCGTAGGGATGAGATCGACGACAAGCCGCCGGGAACCGACGACTCGTCTGATGCCGACCCCACATTGCTACGCTCCATGCTCACTGCCTTCACGTTGTTGAGTTTGCTGAGCTCCGCCACCGCCTTCCACGTGATGTCCGCCGGGGCGGAGTAGAAGCTGACCGCGGTTATCTTGCGGAGATGTTCCACGTTCTCCGCGATCTCAGCAGCCGTCACCTCATCCAGCCACCAAACTGACGGATACAGAGCTGTCGCCCGCGGACAGTACCTCACGTGTCTGATGCGGTCGACCTCCGCTCTGACGAGCGGGTCGTCTGTGTCGCCGCGCGGGTCGTGGTTGGCGAGTTGGTCAGCGAGCATTAGGGCCTCAGTGCTGCGCGGCTCCAACCACCTCCTCCGCATCACACGCTGTAACAAACACACGGCCGATTTAACACTCAACAGACAATGTATCACATATATACAGACTTAATATAAATAAAGTACTAATCATCACCACAATAATTATCCTTAGCTTACTTCTGTAAATTCAAGTCACATAGAAGGATAGTATTAGCAAAACAAAATTTCAACCATAGTTATTCAAACCTTGTGTACAGAAGAGGATAATCCAATCAATGGAGGTGTTAATTGACAGATGCTGGGGAACAGATGTTTTGATTAACAGGCAATTCTTGTCAGTTTATATCCCTTAAAAATCGATTTTATCACAGCAGCTTGCCGAGATGTCCGCTCTCGTCAGTGAAATTCAACAAAATGAAGAATTGCGCCGAGACGGCTGCAGACGACATGGTGACGTCGAGTAGTAATGAGTTGATAATTGTTGGGGCAACTTTCATAAATGATCAGAATCAAGTTGAGCAAGGCTTAATTTTCACATATAATCGAGTGTTAGATCTCATATTAAATGGTGCAATGATCGATTGATAAGTATAATAATATGATATATTATTTTTTTATCTATTGTGTAAAATCAGATGGCACTGTCGCTAAAATTGGAGCAGTATATCTAATTGAATTCAAATGAATCTGATGCCGATTAGATATTGAAATATATAATCAATAGATTGAATAGACGATTTACGCACCTGCAGATAGAAATTTTTGCACCTTATCGTTGAAATAAATTTTGTTTTGTTTTGTTTTGAACGGAGGAAACCACTTGATATACCGCCTCCTTAATGTCGAGTAACTCCTTCATTGCGCGCTTGCTTAATATACCCAGGGTCGTTTCCATAGAGATTCGGATCACGCGATATGCTGTTTTGCGCCAACTGTGGCATTCGGGGGTAATTTCAAAACGCTACGGTCTTTTACGCGCGTGCGTCCACCCGGCTTTGAAACGCAAAAACCACTGTTGAAATGACCCCTTTCAATTCATTAGATATAAGACTAACCAGTAGCATTCACTGCCGTTGAGTTATTTTACCAATTCCAACATACTTTTTTGACATAATCATTAACTTTCAATAAGAAAGTGGGCCATCTCATTTAACGAGCGAGCCCAGATGTTTATCGGTCGGGAGAAAAACTCAGTTCTTAATGGTCCCATGGAAAACGTCACAAAAGTAAATAACAGAATTTATTGCAGTAACAGTGTTGATATAATGGAGATGACTGAGTCATTGACATCAATTTAAACATACTGCGAGCACCAAGGGAGCGAAACGCAACCGATTGTGGCGGAGGCAAAATGAAAAATAACACAACCGTTGAAACGTTATGATTACTAAATGTGCCATAATATCAACAAACAACTCAGTTATCGTTTTGACGTTATGATTACCCTAAGCTTTGTAAAATCATCAAGAATTATGCAAGTTATATTTTCAAGGGTCGTAGATAGGCAAATACTGGAATATCTTTATAACACTTGAATGAGTAAATAAATGATAGAATTCACATCGTCACGCAAACTACTGTCCACCACGACCTCAGCTTTTAGTGCAAAGTTATGTGTTAAATTGACATAATATTCCTGCGCGTTTCTTATCCATGTGTCCGGTGGATACAAGTAGTTTAAAAGCACAGTTTGATCAATGATTAACTCTTCGCTGCAAACCATAAGCGCCACTTCAACCAGAGGAGTTGACGGCAACGGAGTAGTATCATGATTTAAATAAAATTGCAAATCTTTGAAATATACATGCTTTTATTCCGAAGCTTGTGCGTGAAAATCCGCTTATATGATATCACATAAGATTTTAATATGATGGAAGGAACGCTAAAAGTCACATACGATTTATTCAAGAAGTTAACTTTTAGATTTATATCGCGTGCGTAGCGCAATGAATAGTCCGCGGATTTATTGTTGAGGAGGGGTGGGGTGGTCTTGGAGGCTTAATTAACATTACTTGCCTGGCATAAGAGATAAAAAAAACCCGGCGCTATTACATTGTAATGCCAGAACCCAGGGTTCAAATTCCTTCTTTGAATATTGAAGCGAAGGGGTCATCAGAGGTCAGCATTTGTCCTTTCATACAGCAATTGCTTAGTCAATTTAGGCGTTTAACATAATGAATATGACACTTCGCCAGCGTGTATCTGGTATCGTTTGATAGATAAAAATGAGGTCTGACTGGTTGAGATATTTAAAGAATTTCAGTTGAAACAACTGAAAGTTATGTACAATTTCGGCGCAGTTATTCTACCTTGGATATGGGAATAAACATTATTTACTGAGAGGGTCAGTATGTCTTCATGTACGGTACTCTGACCGCCACACTATGACTGGCGTCGGATGACTTACAAAGTAGGGTTAACTCGTTGATAAATACCACAATCAAGATTTCTACAACCAACATGGCGTGCGTTGAGATTACTACAGAAGTTAAAAAATAAAATGCTTACCATCAGGTCCTCGATTAGGTCCCATTGCTGGCTTTCAACCACAATTCGTTGGCAGAATTCCTGACCACCTGGCAACACCCTCCTTTTGCTCCCGAGTATTGCGCGTACAACAGTCGCCGCCAGTTTCTTGAAGTCCTTCTCCTGATCCTCTTCAATAAGTACGTACTTGAGCATCTTTCTGTTCTTATCGTTGCCCAGGATCCCCGCTACATAAGTAAGCACGAGGTCGTGTCTGTAAGGTAAACATAAGACGCATAGATCTATAAATACCTGTTTGACAGCATGCATTATGGCATGCATGGGTATGTTATGATTCACACGCGCCACTGTTTACAAGGAGATCAGAACATCCTGTTAGTGAATAAAAACGAATTTATTAGTTTCTTAAATGATAAGTGTACACTTTCCAGGACGTGCGAGTGTTGCATATACGCTATATGTTTGTTAAGGTCTACACAGCAGATCCCTTGACAGGCTATGACTGTTTAACCACTGGCTATTACTGCTCAATTCACGCTTATCAATGAGTTCACATAGGACAGACTGGGCTGGCTGTACCGCTGTAGTGCCTCAGACAATAACATTGTATATCACAACGAAGAATGTGTGACATCAGCAGGGATCTATGTTTGATCGGGCTTTATATCTCCGCCCAGCGCGATTTATTGGGCACATGTAACAGCCTCTCAACATTCACTCACTTTTTATCTATCTAGTTACGTTGTAAGGGAACTACATATCAAACGTAGATATGAATTACCTGCCGTCGTTGTCTGCTACAAGGTTTAGGATTTGTTGTTCCTCCAGTCCCAGAGCCGCCAGCGACTCAAGGATCGATTGATGATGAACCATTAAGATGCGTTTAAACACGTCGTCCTCGTCTAGAGCCTGCTCAATGAATACACCAGTTGCGACGCATTCCTCTACGGAGATCTTCTTCTTAAGATCCTTACAGGTCATTTCAGTTTTAATTGCACCCTCACTGCATAGCAGCTCTGCAATGAGTTTGCATATCTTAAGCAAATTTTCGCCTTGTTTTCCCAAGTGCTCTTCCGGAATCTTTGTTCCATGAACCTTATGAAGCTTCGTCTTCACCAACGAGTCAATGAGTGACAATGATAGTCCTGTGTGGCTTTCTAACAGCAGATCCTTGGTGTCTTTAGTGGACTTAGCGCGCAATACGAACGTGGCTGCATGCAGCGGAGTGAGGAGAAGAGATCGAATGTCAATCCTTTCATCCAGGTACTTTTTTACTTCTTGATGCTTTTGGGGCAATTCATTGTCCAAGTAACATCGGAGACTTGCCTCTTCAAATCCAATGACATCCACTTTCCTGTCGAAGTGTTCCCAACATGACGCTAAGCTAAACGGCCTGGACGAGACCAGGACTTGTGCTCCTTTTAGAAACTTCCCTAATATTAAGTTGTTCAGGATATCTTTGGGAAAAGCATCACTTTTTTCGCCCGCCACATGACCTGGTTGACTTCTAAAGAATCCACCAGGGACCTCGTCGGCCCCGTCTAGAATAACTGTGACGTCATTAGCATTCTTTGACAGGGCCTCCCAAATACAATTCTTTTCTTTGTCCTTCAATTCCGGGCCATTGTCCAACAGTAAGTTCCTGAGGGAAATGCGATAGTCCCAGTGGATAGAACGTAGTAGAATTATGAATGGGGGGTGAGGGACATTCAGCGCTTTCTTTGTTGTTGCATCTCTGGCGAGCTGCACGGTGGCTGTTGTCTTCCCAGAGCCCGGAGCGCCTATCAACAGGACTTTTTTTGTCGGTTCTTTGTTCTCTTGGTCACTGAACAGATCCGTCAATTTGATTTCTTTAGCTTTTGATTGATCAACGTGGGCTTCCGTGGAACCTCTTCTGTTTACAGCATTTGATTCGCTGTTAATACGCAGTGTCACAAATTCGCGGGCAGTCAGACCAAGTCTTGTCTCCAACTCGCTGTCTTGTAAAGCGATGGTACCCAGCTGATTATAGTAGACCTTAAGCCGGAGATCGTCCATGCGTTGTAGCGCGGTCCTACCGCTCTCATCAGAGATCTTCTTCACTAAATCCTTCTTCTGTGAAATATCCAAGAACATAGCGAGTACAAAGTAACTATGGAGCTTTAGTTCCTTCATGTGGTCGACGAGCATGTTGACCTTATCTTTGTCGCCTGTCTGTTCTTTGATTTCTCTGGTCGTCTCTGAGGTCAGACACCCTTCTTCCTCCATCAGGTCCACAAGTCTCTTTACATTCTTCATTCCCTTTAGCTCTTCATACTGTGACTCCAGGAGTTGCTGTATGTGTGGAGGGACTTGAATCTCCTTCGGATCTCCTCTACCATCTTTACAATACACACGGTATTGTAGCGTGGTCATCTCGTCAGTAACAGGCTGTACTCCTACCTTGTCCACCATGAGCTGGTAGAGTTCATGCAGACCAGAGACGCGCAGGCAATGAGCGAATACATCATAGGATTCGTTCCTCCTTACAGCGTCGATAAGCTCTCGTTTACGCTCAGCAGGTTTATGCCGAATTTTTTCCAATGTTATTTTGTACCGAGCATCAGTCAATTCTAACTGTTCTGCTATGTCTTCTACATATTTAAGCCCGTCCGCCAGCTTTGACAGAATCCCATCGTACTCCCAGTCCGTGTCGCTCTGTTACACGTAATATCTAGTATAGTAGCGCCTTCAATGTTTGGCTTCAAATCTTCAAAACGACATCATACTCATACAGGCGTTACAAATAACAGTACATATTCTAGAAATATGGACATCATAACAACACGACGTCATATATTATAGACAACCGCTTCTATTTTCGATCATATTGAAATCATCAACCTATTCGAATTCAATGGAATTCTTGTGAATAATTGATAATATTTACCGCCATTAGAAGTTTGTCGTCTGTGCGGCGGTAGGGTCATATACACGATTAATGACGATAAGGAGCAATTCCAAGTAGCACGTTTTCAAACACGACAGTTAAGTTTCAATTGTAAGTGGTGTACACAGCTCAGGCCATGTACGACTCTGACAGTGGAGCTAGAGAGTTCGCTTTATACGCCTACTGGTGTGTCATGGTGTCAGCTCTCTCTGTCAGCTCCGGGTGTGGGGTTGGGTACCGCCCACTTTTACGCCTCAACCAATGAAACAAATGGAGTTCTAGGGGCGGAATTAAGTGATATGGTCTGATGATGACGTCATTCGTCATAGTGGGCAGGAAAGCTTAACCGTCGAATATATTATAAGAAGTATCATAAACACTAATCGCAGTTTATGATGTCCAAGAGAAAGACATAGATATATAAAGATAGCGGCTCATAGAAGCTTGGCATCGAGAATCTTGTGCCGTTAAAAGGAACGCCTTCATCACATTCCTAGGATAGTGCGAATGCACAAGCTTGTCCTCCCCCAGTAGAGCAAACAGTCCTTTTCTGCCCCGTAAAACTAACAGGGTCTTGTCCTGTCACCGAAACCACTATCACGATAGCATCACAATCACAGAAACCACCATCACGATAGCATCACAATCACAGAAACCACCATCATGATAACATCACAATCACAGAAACCACTATCACGATAATATCACAATCACAGAAACCACTATCACGATAATATCACAATCACAAAACAACCATCATGATAGCATCACAATCACAAAACAACCATCACGATAGCATCACAATCACAGAAACCACTATCGCGATAGCATCACAATCACAAAACAACCATCACGATAGCATCACAATCACAGAAACCACTATCGCGATAGCATCACAATCACAGAAACCACTATCGCGATAGCATCACAATCACAAAACAACCATCACGATAGCATCACAATCACAGAAACCACCATCACGATAGCATCACAATCACAGAAACCACTATCGCGATAGCATCACAATCATAGAAACCACTATCACGATAGCATCACAATCACAGAAACCACCATCACGATAGCATCACAATCACAGAAACCACTATCACGATAGCATCACAATCACAGAAACCACCATCACGATAGCATCACAATCACAGAAACCACCACCACGATAGCATGATGAGACCGGGTATAAGATACTCCCATGTTTACACATCTTATGGTTACGTCTGATAACTTAAGTTAGCCTCTGATGTTATAGGTCGAATGTGTAATGTAACCTACACTGTCCTCGCAGGTGTTTTTACAACAGGAGGTCGTACAGTAGGACCCCACACCATTTTGTATTATATTGACACTTCGTATCGCGTCCCAGGGTGTTCGAATCACATTGTCTTTAGCCATCACTCTCAACGGAAGAGTTCTGTGTATGTCTTGGTTGATAAGATGCATAAGGAGGGTCGTTAACCACTCAAACGCTAATCGTTCAAGGAGACCATTCAGAGTCAGTAAACACTTGTTGCTGTTGCTACCAAATTGTGCAATGTTACTATACACAAAATGATAACTTTGCAACGCCTCATAATTCCTGGTTTCAAAATAGGAATCACGCGACGATAATTGCAGTTCTCTACACAGGTTTTTCTGTTTATGTATCATGTTAGTTAGTTCAGTACCCAAGTTGTAGAACGGACCACAGTAGGTGATCTACGCTAGAGATTATGTGTGTTATACCAGCATTACCGCGGCCATCAATAAATGCATTAAGACAGTATAAGTGGCGATGCTGGGTAGTCATTAGATAAAGCCATGTGTTCTCCTGCTGTAGCGCGAACCTCCCCCGTAATTCACCCATAACAGGTGACGATGCGCGCTTGTCACGCACTACTGATCCATCTATCTCAATTAAGTTCTTTTTATGTCTTTGTGAATAATCTTTACTGTAGAGCCCACATGCCGAGCGCCACGTTACCGGGTGCTGCTCAACTTCGGCTGACCTTAGTTCATGTGTTCCGTGATTTGTCACGTGACCAGATAGGAAAGCCCGAAAACAACATAGGTTTGAGTGCACGTGAATTCTAGAGATTGTGATAAACTTCTCACAGAATGAAATGACTGACTATTGCGCAAGAACTTAAATGATCGCGATCAAAATCAATTGATAACTGTAGAATAAATGCAGTTGCAATTAAATGATTGTTATATTCGGTATCGAATTCATGCGAGTGTATTTAGGGGACATTGAGTGTTGATTGTGTATGGTTGTGTATGTGTGTGTTTGTGTGTGTATAAAGGGGAATAGAGCGGCTGACTGCGTACATTGACATATGTGGGTGTTGGTGTGTGCATAAAGGGGAATAGAGCGGCTGACTGCGTACATTGACATATGTGGGTGTTTGTGTGTGCATAAAGGGGAATAGAGCGGCTGACTGCGTACTATTGACAAATGTGGGTGTTTGTGTGTGTATATAAGGGAAATAGAGCGGCTGACTGCGTACATTGACATATGTGAGTGTTTGTGTGTGTATAAAGGGAAATAGAGCGGCTGACTGCGTACATTGACATATGTGTGTGTTTGTGTGTGTATAAAGGGGAATAGAGCGGCTGACTGCGTACATTGACATGTGGGTGTCTGTGTGTGACTCTGTGGACGACAAAAGGAAATTCGAGACGATAAGGTCTGAATGATTGACTGAGAGAGTGATTGCGTGAATGTGTGATTGTGTGAGTGACTGCGTGAGTGAGCTGGTGTATTGGTGATTGAATGAATGAATGAATGAGCGGATAAGTGCGTGGTTGAGAGAACTGATTAATGAATGAGCGATATGGTGTGTGAGTGAGCGAACCAATTTGGTACCAGAGATTTTATGAGTGAATACGTCAATGAGTGAAATGAGTGAGTGCACGAGTAAGTGAGTGCATGAGTGAGTGAGTGAGTGTGTGAGTGAGTGCGTCAGAGAGTGATAAATGAATGCCTTTGTGAGAAAGTTTGTTATGTCAAAAAATTTATTACGCACTACTACTTAATTTCTTCAAATCCTGACTCTGACTCAATGTTAGAGGACGAATGCTGGTGCGACGTTTTAATTAAAGTATTATAGGAGGTACTGTCCAAGTTGGTTTGATGTCCATTATTAGTGTCTTGGGCGCCACTGAAAGATTTTCACTAATATATTAAGTAGCGGGAAACCCTGAAGCTCAGCAGCAGCTGTTTTAAGTCTCGAAGCTTGTTCATTGACTGTGTATAGTAAGACGAGTACCATATGATGTGTCAGGGGATAAAGTCAGGTAGTGCTTGTAACCTGCTGACGGCAGGACTGCGCAACTCGAAAAACGCTTAGCGAGCATTCATCTTTTGAGTTCACGGGGATACGTCTGTAGCTGCTTATCGGGTCAATGAGTGATATCGACCAAGATTAATCTCACACTGAGCTAACACAAGACCATATTCAGTCAATACTGTTCCACTTACTATTTGAGCTTGTCTCGGGAAAGCGATATCAATAGAATCATAGCTATTCGAGTTGATTACAAAATGTTGTTTTAAAGTAAGAAAGTTTCAGTAAAATTGACATGCTGCTTTGCAAGTCAATTCAATTCTGGCAAGACGGAACCAGGCGTAGCAGGTGACGCTGAAGGTCGCACTAAGTTACCTTGATATGAGCTCTATAATTAATCCAACGTGGCCAACTGATTGGTGCAAGATATCAATATAGTAAATGACGTCAGAGATACGGCGATCTTCTCAAACAGGCAGCCTTATCATTGATGAGCCGCTCCTGGTGGCCTAATGGGACGGTGTAGGCGGTAAATGATCTCACATGGAAACCCAACAAGCCTTTGTATTATATTAGTCACACAATAACCACCAAAAAACCGTCTCAGCACTTGTCTGCAATTCCTGCTACATATCAATGGGAAAACCCTCATTCCTAACATGCATTCTAGTCAACCCCTTTTATATACGTATTCAGGTGCCTCTTAAATAGGTTGTGCGGCCGCATATGGTAATAACTGGATGCATTGGACCTGGCCAGCTTCGTGGATGTCTTATGTTACCACTGCCCTACAACTGTACCCTATATTCTTAGTAATCAATGGTTTGCACATAAAATTAAAAACTCGCATATCGAATTCCATTGTAACAACCAGGCTTGTACAAATTCTTTAACAAGCCAACTTCAAAGCAATAGATAGTTTTGTCTATAAATATAATATTCATCTCTCAGCAGTACACATTCCTGGTGTTGATAACACTGTTAGTAATTTTCTTTTCCGGTAGACGGCCACAAAACAAGCCCTCTCACACCTCTATTCCTCCACGCCTGCTACCAACCAACTTTGAAGCGATTTAAAGCAACTTTTGGATTCGTCTATCAGAAAACCTACAGCACATGTTTACTTGATTTAGAGGTAATATTTTATATTACTGCATATGGTTATTATGTTAGTTTAGAAGAACCATTCTACATAACTACATATGGTCATTTGTTTAGTTGAGATATAACATTCTTACGTACTGCATATGGTCATTTTGTTAGTTAAGCGATACCATTCCAACTTACTGATTATGATAATGGAAGTATCAGTCTTTTAATATCATGCATCATTTTTTCATAGGGGCAAAAATGTATTTTATTTTGTAGGGATATTGTGTATTTCACATGTCACTACCGCAATGTGTTATTTGTTCTACTACATATACATGTTTACTATGTGCTATGAGACCACATGGTTTATTATATAGCGATAACTTCAACTCCATGCAAGCACTATATATCATATTTCGCGTGCTGAATAAATAATACATTTGAACCCGTTCATTGACTTGATGGTTGAGTCAGTAAATGGCAGTCTTATCATTGATGAGCCACTCCTGGTGGCGTAGTGGTTAGCTGGGTCGCCTTGTACAAAGCCGACTATGGGAGGGAATCTAATAGCGATAATATGAGTCGTCACTCGTTACTCAAGTGTTCTCGTTATATGGCGACGTCTCTGATAGGGGATGTTCCCAACCTGATCGTTCAACGGTATCGCGCTGGACCGAAGTCGGATTTGGATCCTGGGTATGTTTATTCTAAATCCATTTTAGTGTGAATTCGCATAAGAAACCTCTGAAATATCTCTCTATCTCGAGAGACATTGGAAAACATGATGTTGGCGCCCTCCTGAGTAGAATTGTGTCTGAGTGACACACACGTCCTTCGTACCACGCTGTGACATATTAGAAGCACATGTTGTGAAGCACGTATATTTAACCAGGTACGGACTCTACCTGAGCTGATAACAAACTTTATTGATCAGATCAATGAAATCAAGATCACTTGACGAAAGATGTGTTTCCATAAAGAGTTAACGGGTAAGTGTTCAGTTGGCATTATCTAATAAATTAATCCAATAGTTCCCTGACTTATCTTCGATGAATCAGCCGAACCGATGCGCTCATAAAACTAAAAGGCTAAGGTAATTTATCACCTATACTGATTAGCTTCCATGACAAAGACCACCATCTCTACCGAGAAAAACAAAAAGTGATTGATTGAACTGGTCATGTGTACGTGTGGTGTTTCAAAGACGTCAGCCAAGGTGACCCGTCAATGATAATGCTAGAGGACAAGTAGGGTGAAGCTAGTCAGTAACACCCCGCTCTATACCTGGCACATGATTACAGGTAGATGTCAATCATCCTTATCCCGCGTTATTTCATGTTTTTATGTAAATATGGTGGGAACTTTATTAAAGTCCCCTTTTTGTGTCATTTAGTTGCCCGAATGACAATTGAATATATAAACTGTCATTCGGGCAAAGCCTTAGATTAACATCAAAATGCGACGTAAAACAGACATTTTTACAGTTAAATTGCTGATAAAGCTTAAAATAATTAAAAAAAAGATCAGCAAACTCGTTCACTGTGTATTTCTGGAAGCGACGCCTCATATCTCAATAACCAGGGAGTGTTTTTGGTGGGGTGGTGTTTTAATGTGCGAGGTGGGGTGGTGTTTAAGTGTTCGAAGTGGGGCATGTTATTTTGTATGCAAGGTTGGGTGAGGTTTTCGGTGTGCTAGGCGGGACAATGTGTTCTGTATGGAAGGTTGGACGGTGTTCAAGTTGGGGAAAGGTTCCTAGTGTGAGGTGTTCTTAGCGTGTGATGTTGGGTAGTTCTTAGTGTGCAAGTAAGGGAATTGTTCCTAGTGTGAGGTGGTGTGGTGTTCTTAGCACGTGCTGTGGGGTAGTTCTTAGTGTGCAAGTTGGGCGAATCTTCCTAGTGTGAGGTGGTGTGGTGTTCTTAGCGTGTGCTGTGGGGTAGCTCTTAGTGTGCCAGTTGGGTGAGTCTTCCTAGTATGAGGTGGTGTGGTGTTCTTAGTGTGCCAGTTGGGTGAATGTTCCTAGTGTGAGGTGGTGTAGTGTTCTTAGCGTGTTATGTGGGGTAGTTCTTAGTGTGCCAGTTGGGCGAGTCTTCCAAGTGTGAGGTGGTGTGGTGTTTTTAGTGTGTGTTGTGGGGTAATTCTTAGTGTGCCAAATGGGTAAGTGTTCCTAGTGTGAGGTGGTGTGGTGTTCATAGTGTGTTATGTGGGGTAGTTCTTAGTGTGCCAGTTGGGTGAGTCTTACTAGTGTGAGGTGGTGTGGTGTTCTTAGTGTGTTAATAGGGGTGAGTCTTCCTAGTGTGAGGTGGTGTGGTGTTCTTAGCGTGTGCTGTGGTGGGGTAGCTCTTAGTGTGCCAGTTGGGTGAGTCTTCCTAGTGTGAGGTGGTGTGGTGTTCTTAGTGTGCCAGTTGAGTGAATGTTCCTAGTGTGAGGTGGTGTTCATAGTGTGTTATGTGGGGTAGTTCTTAGTGTGCCAGTTGGGCGAGTCTTCCTAGTGTGAGGTGGTGTGGTGTTCTTAGTGTGTTATGTTGGGTAGTTCTTAGTGTGCAATTTGGGTACGTGTTCCTGGTGTGAGGTGGTGTGGTGTTCTTAGTGTCTTATGTGGGGTAGTTCTTAGTGTGCCAGTTGGGTGAGTCTTCTTAGTGTGAGGTGGTGTGGTGTTCTTAGTGTGCCAGTTGGGCGAGTCTTCCTAGTGTGAGGTGGTGTGGTGTTCTTAGTGTGTTATGTTGGGTAGTTCTTAGTGTGCAATTTGGGTACGTGTTCCTGGTGTGAGGTGGTGTGGTGTTCTTAGTGTCTTATGTGGGGTAGTTCTTAGTGTGCCAGTTGGGTGAGTCTTCCTAGTGTGAGGTGGTGTGGTGTTCTTAGTGTGTTATGTGGGGTAGTTCTTAGTGTGCCAGTTGGGTGAGTCTTCCTAGTGTGAGGTGGTGTGGTGTTCTTAGTGTGTTATGTGGGGTATTTCTTGGTGGGAAACACAGTGTGACGTCACTTAGCTAACAATGGTCCAAACTGGCTCCTTAACACCTTTTCGCTGTAGCATTCTAGTCATCTGTGGGAGGCAAAATCCCAGTGACTAGAAATCTGAGAAACATCAAATTGATTATTTGGTGAATCACTGGGGTTATAACATATGGATGATTCACCAATAACTCAAGGGCAAAATGCAAGGCGTAAAACTTCTTATCTTATAATGCATTGCTATATGGACCCCCTTGCTATTGCTTTTTTTCGGGCGCAAACTGGGGCTGGATGGGACTATGACGACATCACTTTGTAGCCCTATTTGCATTTCAAGTTGATGGATTCTAAAAGCGATACAACACCAGACGTGACAAATCGGGTGACTGCCCATGTTGACAAAGCACCTTCATTTAGCTGATCCATCAAAGATAAAACACAGATCTGTCAATGCAGTGGGTTGATTTATCGGTTACACTGCTTGTTCACTTAACGCAGCGTCAGCTTTAGGCTTCAAATGTCTTGGTTGAAACCCCTCTTAACGTAAATAAATTGATCAATAATATTTCTTATCAGTTGATGTACTGTCAGTACCTGGTTATTTATACGTAGCCCTACTTATACGTGCTTGAACTATGACATTGATAAGATCAACAATGTTTCCACCCAATCACAAATTTATTGAGTTAGGGTTCTATCGTTTCAATATTACAAAAAGTATACCTCCATCTGGTTAAGACATATGCTGAAGTAATATAATCGGGCCGCAGACGTCAAAACCCATAGGAACTAGAATTATCTGTGACATTCTGAGGTCAATTTCCAAATGAAATAAAATGTATGGAAGTAACAATTAATGATGGAACCTGAACGCGTCAAGTGTCAATATACAGCAGACAAACGGCCCTGTCGAAATTGATTTTACTCTCTGGACTTTAGAACACGTTGTTGAATGATTGACACATGTGTGCGTCGTACCACCTCGCGCCAGGTAGCTCAATGGGTGGTAATGTGAAGTACGTATATGTAACCAGGTACTGTCTGTCCCTCAGCTGATAACAAACACAATGGATCCATTTAGTCTCATTAAGGTGGCTTCAACTAAGACATTTGTACCTAAAAGCAGACGTTGAGTGATGTTATAACGCAGTGTACGAGATGAATCAACCCCCTGTATTGACATATCCGTGCTTTATCTTTGAATCAGCTAACCAGATTAATTAAATATAACATGGACGTGATGAAATGCATCTATCAATACTTAATGACCATTGAAGAACTGAAACCTTAATAAAGGCTGTTTTATAATAACATGCTTCTGTAGTCTGTCAGTTTGACCTTGTGATTATGTTTGCCTAAGTTAGTGCTAAACAGCTATACTCAAGAATATTTAAATTGGCTTCATTGTATGTGTTAAGACAAACAATATATGGTATATACTTTGTCAGCAAACACTTGGTCTCTTTATCATAGATTAAGTTAAATAAATGTACATCCATCTGCCTTTCAAAACGGACACACAACTAGAGCAACAACTGCTGCCATACTCTGTACTCAAAATAGCACTGTGCCAGGGTCATGAAAAGACCAGGGGCGAGTGTCTTGCTTATAAAATGACCATAATCAAATAATACGCTACTTAGCACGAGCATCAGTGATGTTCTGTGGATCTGTTATATGCCTCACATTGTACATTTAGAAAAGAGTGTTTAAAAATTAAAAGATTAAGTTAAATAAATGTACATCCATCTGACTTTTAAAACGGACACACAACTGGAGCAACAACTGCTGCCATCCTCTGTACTCAAGAATAACAGTGCATCCGGTCACCCACTATCATGAGCTCATTTCCCTTAGGAATCACGAACAAGCCTCCTTGTTAGCCCTTATTGGAAAGCGCATTCATCTGTAATTCTACATACGATCCAAACAATAAGGGCGATGCTTGTGATTTCAAATTCAACATATTGCTGGTTTAAATAGTCCTTGAAATTTAAAATTCACCTCTTGTTTTAATAGTCATTTATCTTCTGGCATCTTTTCCATCAGTCAACAGGCTGTTAGGCAGATTGGTGCAGCTTCCTCCAGGCATTTTGGTTTAGCTTCAGCACAAACAATATGTAGCAATAGCCAGGACACAGTTGATTGAATATTACTGGTAGTCATATATCAAGTTGTGTTAGTTCCTAGAAAGAACCTATGATAGCATGCTGGTATGGGATCCCATGTATAACATGACGAACTCATGTGTTATCTGTTACCCTTAAATGATTCCTGTGTACTTACATAGACAAGTAAGCTCCAGCTAATTATAGCGCAAACCATTCCAAGACAGGATGATTAGTCCATTCTCTTTTTATAATCTATTTATAGTTTGATTTCCATCGTTATATCTGAGATATACAAAATCAGCAAATGCTACAGTGAAAATGCACATTAGTTATGGAGGAACACTGATAGAATGTAGGCATACTGATAGTCAGAAGATATTCACCTTTACATGAGGTACTGACAGACCTGATGCTGCCACTGCCTGCGTAATCAGCAATGACTTGCGGGGGTCTGTTCCCTTGTTGAAGAACGGACCCAGCACCTCAGTCAACTTTGATGTATCACTGGAACATCATGGTGACCACTGTTACACGAGAACAAATGAATGCACCAAGCATTAATGAAATTTATCTTTGTCTCGCATACAAAATTATATTATCCTCATTTTTCAGCTACAAGCCTCAGGAGAAACAACTGCAATATACTAATGGGCTTATGGTCTGATATAAAACAAATATCTCATCATTGACTCTTTATAGTGTATATTCATCAGCATATATATATATATATATATATATATATATATATATATATATATATATATATATATATATATATATATATATATATATATATATATGTTTGTATGTGAAGAGAAGTGTGTATATGTGTGTGTGTGTGTGTGCGTGGTGCAATGTACGAGTTCCATGATCATATAATACACTATATACATCTCTCCAGAGTGATGGTTTATTCCGATGCATCAATGGAGTTACATATGACATCAAGTATAGTCATACTGTGACCCTGTAACAATTATAACTTGCATAACAAATGGGCAAAACTGTAAAGGTAATTGAACAACATCGTGCAGGTTATTGTTGTTATAAAACAATCATACATCAAATAATTCATATTCACAAGCAAGATCAAACATTATCATATAAATATTGATAAAAACAGTACCAACTATACAGTCACAATTACAGTGAAGTACGCGGTTTTCATCTCTACACCAGAAGGCAGTCTGTCATGAATGTAGGAAACCTCAAGGTGTTTATTAGGATATTCAGACACTGGCCATATGCACTTTGGTCACATGTTCTAGTTCACTTACATGACCTTTCTAGTCTTGCCCGACCTTGACTTTGTTCTCCAATGTCCTCTCCTTCAACATTTGTTGGCGACCGGCTGCTGTCATTGCTCTGGTCATAAGAGTCATGAGCTTACACAGAATACACAATGTATAGGCAGGAATGCTTCAACAATACAATAAAACCATCAAATGAATCACAAAGATCTGATATAACCATCACATGGAATCACAAAGATCTGATATAACCATCACATGAAGTCACAAAGATCTGATACAACCATCTCATGAAATCACAAAGATCTGATATAACCATCTCATGGAATCACAAAGATCTGATAAAACCATTATATGTAGTCACAAAAGATCTGATATAACCATCGCATGTAGTGACAAAGATCTGATATAACCATCACATGGAATCACACAAATCTGATATAACCATCACATGTAGTCATTGAGATCTTATATAACCATCACATAGAATGACAAAGATCTGATATAACCATCACATGGAATCACAAAGATCTGATATAACCATCACATGGAATCACAAAGATCTGATATAACCATCACATGAAGTCACAAAGATCTGATACAACCATCTCATGAAATCACAAAGATCTGATATAACCATCTCATGGAATCACAAAGATCTGATAAAACCATTATATGTAGTCACAAAAGATCTGATATAACCATCGCATGTAGTGACAAAGATCTGATATAACCATCACATGGAATCACACAAATCTGATATAACCATCACATGTAGTCATTGAGATCTGATATAACCATCACATAGAATGACAAAGATCTGATATAACCATCCAATGGAATCACAAATAACTTATATATCCGTCACATATAATTACAAAGATATAGATTCAATAAATTGTTGTTGCGTACAGTATGACCGACTTCATTTTGGGGGGCGAGAATGCCACTGTACACCAGGAGATGTGGAGAAGGGACTGCTCTCTGAAGTAAACCATGATTTTAGTATCGCTGTATTGAAGTGTACAGACATTTCACCACACGCTTGATTTGACGGAAGATGTGATTGGCGACTGTATGTTCATCTACAGAGTTATCATTGTAGACATCATTTCTCCGCAGTTAACTCTACTTGTTTATCATCCATTCTACTATCAAACTTACTTGTTTAACTTCCTTTATATCTCTGTTTTGTGGGCATCAAGAAGTTTAGTACCTCATTTTCAACAGTTATGTCATTTTGCTGCCATTTTCAATCCTAGTTAGCTCATGCTGCGGGTTATCTGACGGTCATCTTTGAATTTTCCGCTTCTTCTCAAATTTTTATCAAATTGACATTGTCTTCAAAATAGATGCATACAAATATAAAACATTAACACACTGATTACAGTATTTAACATACGAGGAGAGCTTAGCTGTTTTCTTCGTGGATGGGATTAGCATCATCTGAATCAACCAGTCCCGCCAGAAGCTCCATGACTTGGGTGCTACAAACATTTGGTCATAGCACTAACCCAACACTATTACACCTTATATCATCATTGATCTGATAGCGGTATCAATTAGATGGAACATATCACAAGATATTGTGCCACAAATTACAATGAAATCATTGTATTAAAATATTAACCTGTATTTTGAATAACAATCTTTCTTGTACAAAAGCTGTATCTTCCTCCTTTCGGTTTTCTATGGGCTTTTGGTCGGGAAGGTTCTCTCCAGTTGCTTCTAGAGCAGCATACAGTTTAAAAAACATGCTTAAGTGGGTTCATTGTTAAACTGGGGAAGGGTGTGAACATGAACTCAAATTAATATTCCTTTCATTACACAAAAAGAATTCTAAATTTATCACACAAATCATATGATATATTGATATTTGATCATGCTATGATTTAGAAAGCAGGCCAATAACTTTACTTTGACTTTGAGGATGAGCGTGAATCAGTGGCAGCTTTGAAAGCTTGCACTGAATGCTGTTCCTGAAGTGAGAGACACTGCAGTTGGTCAATCAACCTTACTGAGACCACTAAACCTGGCTGGGTGTAAGAGACCGGAAGGTGTGCCTCAGAAGTCAAGTCACTCTCTTCCCAGCTACAGAGCACAGTGACATCTGAGTGGGTGTGCCCTAAAAACAGCAATATGCACAGATATAGGAGAGTAATGTATAACTGATATTTACGTAATTTATGTCACATTTTTATTCACCGCAAGTATAGCATAACCTGATATAAATTTCTATTTCTGAACATATATATTTATAATAACGTATGTCCATTTGTATCACCACCCCTTGTGGTCGGCCTATATATGTACTGCCTACCTGAAACATCAATAAGGGTTATAATGAAGGTGCGGCCAGGTGATGCATGGGGATCCTCCATTTTCTTCACCCCGGGGAGGTCATCAGTGAGGAAGTGAAGAGAGTAAAGAGAACAGGAAGTTCAAGGAGAAGTTAGTGTTCTAGGAGAAGGGGGAGTTCCAGGAGAACAGGGTGTTCCAAGAGAAGTAGGTGTTCAAGGAGAAGGGGTTGTTCCAGCAGAATAGGGTGTTCCAGGAGTAAGGGAGTGTACCAGGAGAAAGGGGTGTTCCAGGAAAAAGGGGTGTTCCAGGCGAAGGGGGTGTTCCAGGAGAACGGAGTGTTCCAGGAGAAAGGTGTTCCAGGAGAAAGGGGTGTTCCAAGATAAGGGGGTGTTGTTCAGGAGAGAGAGAGGGGGTGGGGGTTCCAGGAGAAAGGGGTGTCCCAAGATTAGGGGGTGTTCCAGGAGAGAGAGAGGGGGGGGGGACGGGGGTTCCAGGAGAAAGGGGTGTTCCAGGCAGGGGGGTGTTCCAGGAGAAAGGGGTGTTCCAGGAGAAAGGGGGTGTACAAGGATTAAGGAGTGTTCCAGGCAAAGGGTGTGTTCCAGGAGAAAGGGGTGTTCCCGACAAAGGGGGTGTTCCAGGCAAAGGGGTTTTTCCAGGAGAATAGGGTGTTCCAGGAGAAAGGGGTGTACAAGGAGAAAGGGGTGTTCCAGGCAAAGGGGGTGTTCCAGGAGAAAGGGGTGTTCCAGGCAAGGGGGTGTTCAAGGAGAAAGGGGTGTTCCAGGCAAAAGGGGTGTTCCAGGTGAAGGGGATGTTCCAGGATAACGGAGTGTTCCAGGAGAAAGAGTGTTCCAGGAGAAAGGAGTGTTCCAGGAGAAGCAGGTGCTCTAGGAGAAGTGTGTTCTAAGAGAATGGGTCCCAGTCCTACCAAGAAGCGTCCGAGGTGGCATACACATAATCCATTCCACCTGCTTGATCCCATTTTTTGTATTGATGAGACTGACAAGCTCGTTCAGGTAGGCTTTCATCAATCTCTGTAGAGGTAACAAAATAAACAAAGAAGTACAACCACTGGGTACAATACAAGGATATGATATATGTGCTTTGTTACTAAACCATTGGATTAGAAATGGGTTCAGTAGAGCAAAGTTATGGTAGGCCTAGTCCAGGTAACATGATGTAATTAGCTGGATTCAACTGGCAGTTGTCTTTTCCTGATGATCAAGTAGACATCAGTGAGTGTCAGATCCGTTTTGATAATTATCCACAAACAATTAGATGAAATAAAGTGATAAGTTGTCCAACATTGTGTGTCCTTTACTCCAGATTAAACAGTGAGTGGGAATTTATCGCTTAGTGATCCCTGATCATTGCCATCAACTGATAGATGTAAACATCCCCTCGTGCATTGGTGCCTAGTATCACCCGCCTCATGGCAAGAAATCCACTTGGAACTCAACCAACTCCTGAATCTTGGATTGGCCCAAGCTGAACTTTTCTTCACATCTCCCAAAGTGGCCGTCAATTCAGCCTCATTGAGGATGTTGGCCATTCGTCACAACCTTAAAACAGACTTATCAGTGATTAACCAGCTTCATCATTATCTTCCCTATAGCAGCTTGCTTGATATTAAGAATACTGTTTGAATGATCAGGTACCTGTCATTATCAATACTGAGTTCGTAACTAATTTACTAACAATGATGATCCTGTTTTCATCACAGCTTAACCATCTCTCCCAGGCTAGCTCTCTGTGAAAGTCGCAGAGAAGTACACAGCACTCTGTACACAGCGATAACAGCCATAGTACACTGCACTCTGTACACGTCGATAACAACCCCAGTACACTGCACTCTGTACACAGTGATAACAGTCACAGTACACGGCACTCTGTACACAGCGATAACAGCCCCAGTACACGGCACTCTGTACACAGGGATAACAGTCACAGTACATGGCACTCTGTACACAGCGATAACAGACACAGTACACGGCACTCTGTACACAGCGATAACAGCCCCAGTACACGGCACTCTGTACACTCTGTA
This sequence comes from Urechis unicinctus, assembly GCA_034190875.2. Taxonomy (NCBI): domain Eukaryota; kingdom Metazoa; phylum Annelida; class Polychaeta; order Xenopneusta; family Urechidae; genus Urechis; species Urechis unicinctus. The sequence continues at coordinate 35,319,444 of CM067348.1, read as the reverse complement.
CACAGTACATGGCATAACAGTCACAGAACACTGGCACAGCGATAACAGCCCCAGTACACGGCACTCTGTACACAGTGATAACAGCCCCAGTACACTGCACTCTGTACATCGATAACAGTCACAGTACACGGCACTCTGTACACAGCGATAAACAGCCCCAGTACACGGCACTCTGTACACAGCGATAACAGCCACAGTACACTGCACTCTGTACACAGTGATAACAGTCACAGAACATTGCACTGTGTACACTTCTGCCCCAAGCAGAAGACATAAATTCACAAAGTGGCGACAAGATAATTGTTAACAACTTAATCTGTATCACTGAAAAAGTTTTATTGATACCCCATAGACAAGTCATGGATAATGAAATGTACCATATGGCTAGTCAGTCCAAACAACATCTGCTGTTCTGCTGTAATGCCATATATTTTGTCTGCCTTTACAGTTTTCACAGAGAAAAGTCTGTAAAAGCAAATTACATGTAGTAAATTACTGAAAAGGGGAAAACACATCTCAAAGACCCAATCTAAATCCAATAAATCGTTGATAGCAGCTCATCGCCCAAGAATCTCATGAAATGACTACTGCTATTCCAGGCAATCAAGAAACTTGGCTTAGAGCTTATGATGCTAAGTGGTTAGATATGATTTGCCAGCAGGCAGTTACTACGTATCATCACATGCTTCCCCATATGCAACTATAATAATCACCTGAAAGCAAAATGGCTCCAGTACATTGTTCTACATAACATTACAACTCCACCTCGGGGCATAAAGTACAAATGTCATAAACTACAGAAAACATGTATTTTATGCAAAATTTATAATAAAAGAAAAAATGTACTTGCCGCAAATTGATATGTTCACATATCAAAGAGAGAGTTCTCACACACCCATTCCTTCACGAATTATCGATGAAACACAAAAAAGTGCCCCTTTCAAGAATCTGACAAAATCCTATTGGAGATGCCTGCTACTTGATTAAATATTCCACAGTTTGACCTGCTGTTCACCATGCCAGCCGCAGCTGGTCTAAACCATGAATGAGCAGATAAGTAGACTGGACATATACGGAGAATGGTATGGGCTTTTGCATCATTATGTTATAGGATGTTCCTTTATATAAATATTTGGGAAGATTTATCGCCCATAACGGTGAATGTGCCTATTTAACATGACACTAAGTGGCTTATTTCTCAACAACAATAACAGCTTAATAAATATAATATCAGTTTGAGCAATAAAAACAGCATGCACACAAGTTAGTGACAATTATGGAGACAGGATCTATAGTGACTGAAACGGCCAATCAACATTCTCCAATGCAACCATCTCCCTCTCCATCACAACCCATCACAAAAAGTGTGGGCTTCCATGACAGATTCCCTGATGCCAATAAGTTGATGGCTTCCTCTACGGCGGCTGTTGTCTGCCTCTCCAACACGTCTCATGGATATGGTATAGTGTGGGCAATCCAACATGGATATGGTATAGTGTTGGCAATCCAACATGGGCATGGTTTATCGTGGGCCATCCAACATGGACATGGTTTATCGTGGGCAATCCAACATGGACATGGTTTATCGTGGGCTATCCAACATGGACATGGTTTATCGTGGGCTATCCAACATGGACATGGTTTATCGTGGGCTATCCAACATGGACATGGTTTATCGTGGGCAATCCAACATGGGCAATATGTTGATTTTATGACAGAGGAGTGAGGTGCTGAATAACAAAAAACATTTATGGTGAGGGTATTGGGGCAGCTGTATTTTGACCTCCACGTGCCTCCCAGGCCGGATACAAGTTCACTTACATGACCTTTACAGTATTCCACCAAAGTGGACATCTGGCCTGACCTTGACATTTTCCCTCCTATGTCATCTCCTTCATGAAGGCGCTGTCCAAAACTTGTCACCTGACTTTGTTTGGCAACTGGGAAATGGAGCTGCTGTCATTCACCTGGTAATAAGAGACATGACCTTATATATTTTCCACAAGTATCGGCAGAAATGCTTCAACAATCCTATATGACCATTACATTCAATCATAAAGATAAAATTAAACTGTAATAACTAACTTATGGCAGGGCCATTTTATATGCAGTTACCAACCCTATGATCCAGGGTGGAGTACACTTCAGCTTGGGGTGAGGATATGTCACTGTACTCAAGGTGATGTGGGAAGGGACCGTTCACAGAGGTTTAATTCGACTGTTGTTGTACAGCTGGTCTCACCTCACACATTGTAGTAAGCATCTTGTGAAACCACTTGATCTGGCCGATGAGGTGATTTGCAACTGCTTGTCCATCTACAGAGAAATCATTTAGTCATTTTTTGTTGTAAGCTTCTTTTCCAACGTGTTATCAAACTGTGATTGGCTGTAAAATAGAAGTTTTCTTATATAAAACATTACAAGAGGCCAATGGGCCATAGATGTTCTGCTATTTTTGACATGATTATCAAAAACAAGTTAAGAAAAGGTTAATTCATGATGATTCAACGTAAGCGGGTCAATGCGTAAGTTAGTAATGCGTACTAAGAAAACATGCCACCCAAAGTTTACAAACATCTACCAACTACCTGAAATGAGAAAAGCGCATCAGAATATCATCAAAAATTCTAATTCTAGTCTCTTTTAATTCTTGGATAGAGTTCTTGGTGCTGCTGTACATGTATTAATATATCTCACCGACCGATGCTAAAATGAGGCAAGTCTGTGTTGGAGCTATCAGTCCATGCATTTTGGTTGGGAGAAGATGGGAGATGACTTGTTCTCTTGAAGGTAAACCTACACAAGCCTGGTCCTGAGGCCATCTGCAAAACATACAATTTTCATCAAGAGATATTACCAAAGGGAAAAATATATGTCATACATTCATATTCAAGCAGTAAATTCAGACATAAAAAAAATAAGTACAATTGTATACTCTTCTTAATTGAACCAAGTGATTGATAAGCACTTGTCTGCATTTGACTGGACATCCGGCGCACGCTGCCAGTGACTGAACGCAGACAATACAAGTGATGTTGGGGCATCTCTCATCTTCTGTCACAGTTGTTGTCACTCGTGTAGTGTTTCTTCGCAGCTGATGCTGGACAGGGTGGAGGATTCCTTTCATTACACAAACGTATTGTCAATTTATCACATCAATCTTATCACATATTGGTGAGTAATCTAGCTATGAGATGAATGGCTGTCAAATAACCTCGCTCATTGTTGATGATGAGTGTATAACAGTCACAACCACAAATGCTTGAACTGATATTGAAGCATATTACAGTTGATGCTCAACTGTCACTCTTGAATCAGATGCAGTGGTTGTGTTTGTTGGGTGTCTACAGTACAGCCATAGTAGGGACAGATTCCATAGAGGCAGTCAACGCAACGTTCTGTCACAGCGCCAGCTGGTGAGCTGTCATCCATATGACAGTTTGTTGGATGGTTCACCTAGCCTAGACATTCATTTCTTGGCTTGGTATGTCTTCCCAGCTACACACAACAACATATACACTAGTACGTTTGATAACTGGGAAAAGTATCAAAATAATACATTATGCCACTGCCATTGTATGTACAATAGACAGTTGGTTTCAAATTTCATGCAACAAAATATCAAAAAGCATGCAGGTAAATTGAGTCTGATTAGTACACCCGATAATGTGAGCTCATATATAGAGTTAATTCAGAGGTGGAAACTAACGGTCACCCGCCCGTCAACGGCAACTGATAATGATTTTGGGTGAGTTTAATTCGCCTTATCACTTTTGTTTCCAGTTTGTATCCACACATGCTACCATAAAATACGCGTGTGTCAACAAGCTTTACATTAGGCGTTCATAAAGTCAGGTTTTTTTAGAGGGTAAGCCGAGTTGGCTGTCTCAGCCATATTCATAAAAAAAATTAGCTGTTGGTTGAACTGAAATCTCCGTAGAAAAATTTGTGTTGGGCCGGTCACTTTTGAAAGCTACCATGCCAGACAATGATTACGTTCATATCCTCCATTGTTAATTGTTGCTGGTTCTCACCTCTTGTGGCTGTGTCCGGCAGAGGGTCATCAACACTCACTGGTTCACTGGGATCAACTACAGTCAGGTGGATGGCAGGCTCAACTGTCTGCTCATCAGGTGTGGGGTAACATGGTTCCCTATGTTTGGATGGCTTGGGACCAGAACCCTCAACTCAGACCTTCCATCTTATGCTAGGCTACACTTTAACAGAAAATAAACATTTGCCAGAACTAGCAATGCAGATATACATGAATCAATCACATTAGGTTAATACAAACAGGGAGAATGCAACAAAAAGAATAGACAAGCGCTTGGATCTTATATCATTCAAAGATCCTGCCATGTAACAGCGTCTTTTTGTTAAGACGGGTATAATCTGTTAAGGACGGGTAACATCTCCTGGCGACCTGTCCTGATGACGGGTGGCCATTTTAGTTAATTTCCAGCCCTGAGTATACATGTGGCGTGCGAAGGGGTATGTTTTTTTTAGGCTCTCGACTTGTAGGACAGGTTAAACATTCGCATCATACCTTGGACGATGGGGTATACTTTTTGCCATTCTCAACTTTTACAACAGGTACGGTTTTTTGAGGTCCTGCGGCACACACCTATCCAAGTGAGGGCCAAGTGCCCCCTCCCCCCACCCCCCCTTTGAAAAGCCATGGCAATGCAGATAAGGTGGCGGGAAAACACACGACCCAATATATTCCAAAATGACAGTCATCATATCGCAATTTTTCGGAAATGATATATCGATGGCATTTCTTGAAGAATAGCGTCGAGTGGGGGTAAGTTTGTGGGTGCGAAGGTACATTTTGTTGTACAGGCTCTTGAAATATGTTCCTTTCTAGAGGCGTAGGGCAGCACTTTAGCCAAATGCTTTTTTTTGGACAAGCGGACAGAAGCTGAATGGTATATATTCATATACCAGTGGACGGGAGCAAGAAAGAGCATAGCCATGCATGATGTCTTATTGACGTCGTGCGATGATCGTAACCGAATGCGGCGTGAATGATACAGGGTTCCAATTATAAGATAAGATAAGATAAGATAAGATAAGATAATTTATTGATGTGGTGGTCAGAAAGACGGCTGGTCGTTTGGTGACGTTGATGTAGTTTCCAAAGTCGAAGAGTGGAAAGACACTGGAAACAGGACCAGGCAAAGCACGTGGCTTTCCAAGAAGCGAAACGCGTAGTTGAGCAGCGGGAAAAACACAATGTCCCTTTCTGGGCAGCTGATGAGAAAGTCCAACAGATTCAGATATATCCTTTGATTCGAAGATGTTGTAGACGATCTTATTCACACACTGCACTAAAAACACAAGCCCAACAAAGGCCAAAACACGAGGAAAATGACAGAAAAACACGAGCACACACTAGACTGCGTGTCGCCGCGGTGCAGCGCCACCTAGTTATACACGATAATTACACAAATGTACATATGAAGAATAATTTTTCACATAAATGAATTAACAAGTTGAGTTAGTTTAAGTGATAGATTTCGTCATAGGCGATTTAATCCGGCCAGACAAATTTTGAAAAGTTCTTGTTTATTTTGAACGACGAGACGGTTGCTCCACGCACGCGCAGACAAGGTTCTTTGCAACTGTTGCTTTCTGAATTTTATTATTTAAGTATATGTGTCATTTTGTCAATGATTATCTTTTGTCAATACCTACCTTAGAGGGGGTATAGGTATTCAAGGATATCACATTGACAATTGAAAAAAAGATAACACTTATGGATTCCCGCAGTCTGGAGGGGGCGCTTGGCCTTGTCCTGAGTAGGGGTGTGCCCATGGACCTCAAAAACCTGTACCCGTCATACAAGGTAAAAAATGGCAAAAGCATATCCCATTCTACAAATATGCGGCCCAACAAAACCTGTCGGGAGGCCGAAAAAACATAACCGACACATGTATACTACCACTATTTACTTAAGCACCCCATCATCCAGGACCTGCAGCCACATGGCGAGTGAAACTGAAACTGCGTAATGTGACGTCATTACTCCAAAACTGGGGCTGCCGTGAACGAAAGTTGTGATTCTAAAAGTTCATGTGACATTTGCCAAACATTCCCAGGCGGTTGAGTTTTAGAATGCAAGATGTTCACTTTTCGGCGGGGATTTCATCCATGGTAATTAATTATAGCTCGATCATTTTGGGAAGCGGTAAAAAGTACGAAACACAGCAACATGTTTGTTTACAAGTTCACGGTCACATGCATTGCGCATGCGCATAATGACGTCACCCATCGACGACTAATGTTAGGCCCAGGGTGGGGGCACTTAAGTGCATAGAGGTAGAATATATGTGCCACGCGAATGGGTATGTTTTTTCGGCCTCTTGACTTGTACGGCGGGTAATACATTCGCATGATAGCTTGTACGACGGGGTATAATTTTTGCCATTCTCTCTTTGTACAACGGCTACAGGTTTCAAGGTCCCGCAGCACACCCCTATCCGAGTAAGGGCCAAGTGCCCCCAGGTTTGCTAATGCAATGCAAATGAGGCGGCAGTAAATCACGCGACACAATATTTTTAAAAATGGCGGTCATGGTATCTTGACTGTTCGGAAATGATGTATTGATGGCATTTCTTGAATAATAGCGTTGAGTTGGGGTAAATATTTTCGTGCGTAGGGACTGTTTGTTGCATATATACTATATATATATAAAATAATGACATATATATATATATATATATATATATATATATATATATATATATATATATATATATATATATATATATATATATATATATATATATATATATACATATATATATATATACATATATATATATCTTTCAGATTAACATGATTTGTACATGTCGGCATATATTGTTATTGTTTAAGGCTCCATAGGCGGGAGGACATGCAGGGGAGTCATAAGGGCCCCTCCTTCTTGTAAAGGGAAGGAACGCCACCATTGTTTCAGATTTAGCAAATGATTATTTAACCTTTGAATATAAATATCTACCGTAAAATTTGTCATGGATAGAACTGATCCTTGTATATCTACCAATAGCTTCACTGTAGAGAATAAGAAACTCACTTGGAACACCCCCTCTGTATTAAACCCCTCGGTTCATATTAAATCTCATGGAGAACCATTGGCGCCGTTTGATGTGAGCTGGGTAACACGAACTGCTCCTGTTCACGACCAAGAGGCAACTCCACCCACACCTATGGTTCCGGAAATTGAATAGATTTATAGGAATAAACCAAATAATTTTCAATGTTCCGATTTTCATATCAACTATTAATCAGTCCACTGGTTTCTTCAAGATTCCCATTTCCAAAGATTTCAGCCGTTACGCAGCATTTAACAATTGTTTTGGCACTTTCAAATTTTAGCCCTTACTTAGGCACTTATAATTGGCCCCGAAAGTACACAGCAGTAGGTTGTGCAATACAGTGATTCACAAGCTGACACATAGTTTTGAATCGCTACACACAATTCATTAAACTAGATGCATGTTGAGGATGTTATACTAATTATAGTGTAAATAATTATCTAATTTAACCGTAGGCACATCAAATCCAATGATCGTGGTGATTTAGCAATTAATAATGAAAATAATACTCTATAACATTGTCTTATGTTCTGCTGCTCAGATAAATCATTACTACTCATTAATGCATGGTTGTGTTAACGATATATTTATAAGACATGTCACAACGTACATTGGCTTAACAATCCAAGTGGCCATCTATAAAGCGGTACCTCACACCTGCAAAAATATTAGTAAAAGTATCATATTGCAGTAGTTAACTTATTTATCCTTGTACAAACTATACTAAAAGTATTCCCTCAAATATTTCACACATGAATTAAGCCGTGAACATTACAGTGTTGAGAAGCCGGGCACGTACACATGTAGAATCTGATGGAACGCCTGGCTTGATTCAGCATTAATGGCATTACATTATCAAACCGTTCTTTAAAACTTGATTGTAAAGTTACTTGGACCAGGTGTGGGATGAGTCATTCACCTGAAAAAGCCACAAGTTCTTGGCTTTTGGACCAAATTGAGCTGAACGGCAGTAAACACTGGTAAAGTTCTGAGGTTCTTGCTCGGAAACAAACACAATTATTTAATCATTGGCTTATCGAAGATTGATAATTGACTAACTTCTTAGAAGTTGTAGATTAAGTAAACTTTATTTAGTTATATTTATACTGGTTAAGAACCATTGTCATTTCATGTGTTCGATTGATTTGCTATATTTGCTGCGGTTAGAACGATAATAGCGTCCTGTCGCGCTTGTGATACAATGCTAGTTCCATTTTTGTTAAACTTGATCAAACGAGCGCATTATATTACGTAAATGAATAATTCATTGAGCTAACGTGTCGAATTTCAGTAATATAGCGTTACCTTTTGAAATTTTCTCAAATTGAACCATGTAAACATTTCAAGTTCTTTGCGAGGATTGTACACTTTTTGTGATTCGGTCTGTTTCACTGTCTGTTTGCTGCGTACTCGTAGCTCTTAAGTTCTTTCTCGATTAATAGATGGGCAAGATGGAATTTGAATGTGTATGTTGATACGATATCTTAAAAAAATTCATCGATATCCAGCGTTCTAAATTAAGAAAATCAGAATTTCTACTGGCGCTTACTTAGCTGACCACTTTTTCACATAGGTCGCCGAACTAACGCTGCATTGTGACGGTTATGTTTAATTATGCATCCCCATTCATATGTTTTCTGGTCTTTTATATATAATATAACTGTTTGTCTCATCCCGACTTCGCCAACATTTTCTTAATCCCTTTACCCCATCCGATATGTAGAGATATTTTCCATACTTCGGGAGTTAAACTTAAACACCCCTCACGAGCGGCAGTGATTTTTTGTATATTTGCATGTGTTGCAGTGAGCCGGGATATGCCACTTAATTGTTGTTGTATCAGGTAATAATATAAGTAAGTGCACTGAGGTAATACTCCAAGGTTAGTGTCGGCTTTTGAGAAGCTGTTACAGCTCGCGCTTTTAACTGGTCACCGCGTCACGATGCGGAGCGTGCTGTCAACGTAATGACATGCGCAAAACGTTGCTCACTGCATGGCGTTGGGAAACGCGTTTTGGTCTCGGTGAACTTACATGGATATACGTCTGGTCATAATTAATAACCAAGCTCTGTGTACGAGTCGACTATTTCAAACTGTCAGTGTCCAATGCACACTGCACTTGAAGCCACGCAAGCAATCCTCACAAGATACCAAGAAAATTTGGACAAATTGACAAGCATGATTGCTTGGTGTAGATTATCAATATAGTCTTGATTGACTGTATATATAGATATATAGATATATATATATATATATATATATATAGAGATATATATATAGATATATATATATATATAGATATAGATATATCTCTATATATATATATATATATATATATATATAATATATATATATATATATATCTCTCTATATATATCTATATATATCTATCTCTATATCTCTATCTCTATCTCTATATATATATATCTCTCTCTCTCTCTCTCTATATAATATATCTCTCTATATCTATATCTATATCTATATATATATATCTATCTCTATATATATATATATATATATATATAATGATCCTGTTTACCAAGGCACTATTCAATGTGAAAGTGAGGCGGAGGATGGGTGAGTAGGACTTCGCTTACGTTGGAATGTTGTTGAGTATGGTGTTTTTGTTGTGTATAATATTTTCCTCCCCAAGTTGGAATATGTTTTTCATGCTGTGTATGTCAAGTGAATGATTTTGGCACGTGTTTGTTGGAATTATATTCTGCGGGTTATGGGTAAAACAATAAAGTATTTGTAAACACAAGTTGTTGTAGATTTCTTTTGGCTGGTTGAATTTTTTCTGGGCCGGTGGATTTTGGGAACTACCAGCCCGGTAGGCCGGTGGCAAATTTTCTTAGTTTCATGCCCTGAGTTATTTACAATGGCTATGTACCTGAGTAAGATGCTCCTCAATCGCAGAGTAGTTACCGAACTTGTTGTCAAGGGCGCATTGCATGTGAGGGCATTACGCTTGATGAGGGATTTAGTCGGCCCATTATCAGTGCAAAGGCAGAGCAATGCGAGTGCAGAAATGTAGGAATTATGAAATGCTGATGTTGTGCTCCTTTAGGGCAGAGCAAAATTAGTTTTAACATGAAGCAGCGCAATCCCATCACATTCAAAATATGTTAATTAATCTGTAATTGCGTTACATATACAGTATACTATCAGCGCAGCCAGACAGCATAATATAAGCTGTGTCAGCAGCATAATATCAGCACAGCCTAGCTGCGTAATATTAACGCAGTCAGCAGCATAATATTAATGCAGTCTGACAGTGCAATATCAGCACACTTAGGCAGCCCAATATCAGTGCGCTCCAAATATGTTGATTGCGCTGTTACAGAATGCTACGCTGTTACAGAATGCTACAGCAGTGCAACCTCAGATCATTGTGCAGTGATACCTGACACAGTTAAAATACACTGTTGTTAAAAAGTGACGCTTGTTCTAGTTACAATTTATGAAAGAGGCCATGGATAATAACCAACATGGGTTCAGTGATACAGAGATTAGGACTGCATTGTAGTTTGCAGTCAATCAGATACCAGCATTAATGGATGTGGTACCTTATCATTCTGTGTTTTGGAAAAAAATTGTAAATAACAAACATGATAATTTTTACAGGTTGTTTTATGAGATGCAGTTATAATGAATATCTACAGTTCAGTTTTCTCTTTGATAACATCACTTTATGAAACTTAATATTTTGTATCCCGATCCCAGAAAGATCTTCATTGTTTGCTGTATAAGATGATGATGGCGCTATGGTAATCAGTATAGGAGATGGGAGCAGCAGAGTCCATGAACTCCAGGATTCTCAAGTGTTTGAAGCAGAACTGTACATACATGAGTGATATAGATAACTTGAGGAACAGATGGATAGAATAAAAATGATAGAGCCTAAACCAGGCAATTTAAAAACTAAAACATGTCTTCTATAACTTTCTATATGTGAGTAGTGTGATACAGGGCCTAAGCCAGGATTTGGAAAACTGCCTGTCCACACACCATTGCTTCCCTCCAAACCCCCGTCCATCATGACCTGGGTCACCGATTATCATAACGTGTATATGTTGGCTTTTGTGTACGTTATGATGTAATAGTGTTGCCGACGACACACAGCAGTGCTAATTCAGTGCACGTTGAAATGGTGCTGCCTACAGTAGTGCTGATACAGTGTGCAATGAAATGGTGCTACCTTACAGAGGTGTAACAGCAGTGAACTCTGGAAGAATCTGCTTAGAATTGCAGTTCACAAACAGTCTGTGTTGTGTCACCATATCAGTGCTCCTGTTGGTTGCCTATGAGGTGTGGATGAATGATGACTGACTGTGAGAAAGTCGTGAACATCTACTCAGCTGACATACTGTATGGGACTTTTGTTTCCTGTAGTGTTATGTTTGTCTGGGTTGACACTGTACTGTTGGATATGGAGAGCACCCTGTTTCCTTGGTGCACTCTGTCCAAAACATCGATTGTTGTTGAACATTGTTACTGCCTCATCTCTACCTTATAAGTTTGGTGTGATTATTTATTGGTATACCTCTTTTTACACTTGATTGGTTGTACAGGAGAAGGGCCCTCCCATAATGAAGTGGTGCACCTCATCCAACCATACATGGAGCAAATAAAGTGGTACAATGAGGCGGCTGGAACAGTTACAACAGCTGGACCAGCAGCAGAAACAGCTGCAGTAGCAGCACCTACAAGTGTAACAGACCCTGTGTGTTGATGGTCAGCCCAGCCATCCTCTGGAGGAGTCAGATTGAGAAGATGAAGCTGGACATGTTTCTCTTCATGAGGTAACTGTGGTTATATATTCAATGCCTTTACACTAAGGTTACCTGGGATAATATATTAACTAAAGCCGGTCATGTTGAATGAAGGAGATTGTTGAATTTGTCTGTATACCTTCTGACCATGTGTGAACAAGCAGTACCAACTGGTGCTATATCTGCCTTCATCAACGAAGCCAAGGGATGTAATGATATATTGACATGTATTTGTTCACTGTGATGTGTGTACCCAGAGACAGGGAGAAGGGAGACATGGAGGGGAACCAGAGAGTTGATGAAGAGGAGGTTGTCTGACTTGGGCGAGAGCAGCAATGTGATGTCCAACAAGGTCACTCCTCAGATGACCCCTCACATTCTCACCATCAAACACTAACAGCTTCACTATCTCCACGGTAACAGGATTTAATAGTAATGTTAAAGTGAAATGTTGAATATTTAATCAGCAAATTGATCCTGACTTGTTCTGCATCTCTGACAGACATTGCTGGAAGTAATTACCAAGATCCAGTTTTAAGGGAAATCACATTTGTGGTTGAGTCGGGGCAATTGCTCTATCAAAATAACCGTATACCCGGTAAAAGCTTCAATAACAGCTGTGACTGGGTTGAATTTGAATATTCTAATAACTATCATCATTTACATGTTGTTTGCATGGGGATGACCAATCAGACACCTCCTGTATCTAACAGTCGTCGTACGACCCGTCACAGCCCATGTTTACATCAATGGATGCAGAAATACCCAGTGCCAGTCAAGCCAAGTTGTTCTTCTCTCACAAGACAAGTAAGGCTGATGTAGTCCAACTGAAGCCTGTGTCCAATAGAGTGCATCACTCTGCTATCCACCTGATCACTGGAGACTGGATAAAGTCGAGGACACTTAACCACACACAGTACAGGTAGGTAATCAACAGACACACTCCTGTTGCCATGGAAACATTTACACTGACATTTTAATCATGTCCCTACCCAATATTTCACACAATGTAATGTTATCATAACGCATTTGAGTGTTGTCATAGCGCATTGTATTTACGAGGGTGTAGTCATAACTAGCTTTGGCAAAATGTCACCCTCATCTGTCAGTTCAATGTATGTTTTTGTGTGATGTAGAGATGCCAAGATACTGTATGGATGCTTCATGAATCTGACTCATTTCCACGGCACTAACTGCAACAAGTCATTCACCAACTGATGCTTATACACCAGGAGAATCGTAGTGACAAGTCTACTGGTGCTGTTAGGTACAACTGCCTGTTTCTACATTTTGTATGTGTATGTGAGGATATATGTGTATTCAAGCAGTGAGGAGCTGTGGCAGTATCCACATCAGATGAGTGGTGTGTTCACTGGCTGGGTGCTTGTGCTGTGATGTCAACATGCTTCTACCAAGCATGACTGCCTCAGACTCAGACATCAGTAGGATGACACATGGATGTTTTCACACCAACTGCTGGCCTTTATAGAACCCAAGAGGTCATTCTATTCTTGACCATTGAATATTATACTAATTAAGATTTGTCTTTCATTTTTTGTTTTCGTTTAACCAAAGAGTTCATTATGACCAACATTACCTAGTTTTCACTCTCTTATGAAAAAGTTACTTCAAACTTCCTTGTTCAGTAATCTACTATGTTGTACAGCGGCATAATGCTGGTTTCCTGTCAGCAATCTGCTATGTTGTACAGAGGCATATATCTGGTGGTGAGTGTTACCTTTTGAAACAGAAGTAGGTTCCTTACACCGCCTGTTTGATTTCTTCCCTGATGTTATTATTGCGATGTGGAAGGTGCTAAGAGTGTGCGGACAACCAGGCACAGTCAGGGATAGCATGGTCTTGGTTGAGAAGTTCCTCTTAGATAATGTGAACACGTATTATTTGACAGTGTCATCAACCTAATTCAGCCACTGTGATTTATTTTAGAAAGCAAAATTTTACTTTATTGAGCAGAAATATTATAAGAATATTACCATTTTGGGTGAAATAGGTGGCCCTGATACATGCCCTCTTATTATGTGGGGAGAAGAATATTCCATCGTGTGTCCTGGCAGAATGAATTAAAGTGTGTGTAAGTCTCCGCATTATGCTCACTTGTAGGTCAGTGATAGCGTATTAACGGTATGGCTGAACATCACTTAAATGTTAGTGTGAGAACTAATGTTATTATTTTACCTACTACAGTCTACATACCAGCGGTTATTGACTCACCATCGGTTTCAGGATAATTTATCAATATCATGTTTGGGACGAAGCTTATGTTACTTCTTATGCTTGCTGCAGTTGTGGTCTCAGTATTTGTGCTTTGTAAGTACTTACCTGAGAGCTGAGAAGTCAGTTGACGTTACCACTAATAAAGGTGGAAGTACCGCAGGGTTGATAATTACTTCTCTTTATGTTGAAAGAATCAAATTTTGTATTGAAAAGAATTGCTATATGCTTACTTACTGGTATGTAACATTGCTTTCAAAAGCCATGGTTAGTCGAGTATCGATGAATATATTATTATTATTGCTGGGTGATGATATTAGGGGATTCTATTCTTTATAATCAATACGGGTTATCTACTTAGTTTTAATGATTGATGTATTCTTATTTGGCTGTAGAATATTCTTCACATACGTAATATTTTTCAGTAGGGTTTAGTTTATGTGTGACATATTTTATGTCATAAGGTATCTTTTGAATGGCGCTCAAGTTTCAATTATTGTTTGAAACTAAAAAGAGGGGGATGAATGTAAAGTCTGACATGTACAATGTGACCTTGTGTGTGACCTTCAGTTAGCAGCTGGAATTTAGCAGCCAGAAATTATTATGTACGATTGGGTGTGAGCACTTGATATTTACAAGGCTAATGAAAGGTCGATAAAAAATAAAGACTTTTATGTAGAGTTTTATTTCTCTCAGGATGAAGACTTTTATCAGTATCACAGTTCCACTCTTACCTTCTGGGGGCTTTCTCGTGCACAGTAGCAGGGGGGGGGGGGGGTGGCAAAAAAATACGTAAAGGAACCGTCGTAGATGTCGGAAAGTTATGGGAAATCTTTATGGATTATTTTGGTGGTAGACACTATAGTATCCTGTAGGACAAGTGGATGGCAATTTGTACTTGTCCCATCTGAAATGTCTTGTCCCGTGACACAGGAAAGTTCCTGTGGTATGGTCGCTTTTTTATTGACATAAGTGCCCATATCATAGCTGAATAGATCCCAACCTTGCGTGACTATCCAGAAATGAGTAGATTTACAAAGAGGGCCACCTGACTTTTGGGCCATGTGTGGCCAGGGCAAGAAGGCCTCATGGACATGCCCTGTAATGCTGCTCGTAACCTCACTTATATCCTTTCTCTTCAAGTTCAATCAAAGATACTTCTAGGAAAAGATATCCGACTCCTGTCATTTGGGGCCTCTGAACCTTGACACACATATGGTGGCGCCGCCGCACGGCGAGTTACCTCTACTAAAACAATTGCCGACGACGGTCGTTGATCCTACTACAGATTTTTCTTCCCTGCTCTCCCTATTTACAATGAATGCTACTTAGTATTCAAAACCACATCAAGAATATTTTGACACAATGAGCCATTGTTGCACAAACAATGTGTAAACTGATCTAAAAAGATAAACAAATGATCAAACATGACTAAACTTCAGTGTTTTCCTATTTTGCCTATTACCAGCTTGTTGCAAACGTCTGTTATTTTCCCTCAAGATATAATGGATGCGAATATGAAGCATAAGTTGCACTACTGTCTTTTCAATATGACACTTATCACACACTATGGAAGACACTTCGTTTGTAACACTACTGATGATTGTATTCATTACACCTTTCTTTGACACAGACACCTCCACAACACTGCACTCATTTTCAACCAGTGTTAACACATCCAGTAAACAAGAGGAAGGGGCACATAGACCAGTCTTGGTGGACTAGTTTTTTTTACGAGGAATTAATGTGATGGTTCTTCATGATTTATGTCACTTGATGTACATACAAAAACACTTAAGATTAAACACATTCATTTTTGTTTCCATAACATAATTATAAATAATAAAATAATGAACAGATTTGGGTATCTTATAACTAATATTAAGAAACCAATCTGAAAATTATCCACGCGCACGTATACAGCAGTTGTTTAATATCATCAGTGGTGTTTCCTGTAATAGCATGATGTAACTACCGGTAAAAAATGTTCAATGGCGTGACAACGTAATGCCAAAAGCTAATCTATCTCTAGATTTAGGTAACATGAACGAATGTCCCATTAGCCTAGTACTTTCGGGCCTACGGAAGTGGAAAAAGTAATCCTCACTCTAGGCCTATCCTAACTAATGATATCTGATCTATTGACAATCTTACACACCTGTATGAGATCACCACGTAGCCGTCTTGCTTTGAGAGTGGTCCGTCCCCTAACCTCACCTCATAACTGGCGTCAATATATACCACTAACAAGCTTTGTAGCCGGTCTTTGAACTCTTCCCTATTTATCAGACCATGTCTGAATAGTATACTCTAGGTGTCGCTTGACAATCGCTTTATATAGTTTCAAAATAGCTGCTTTTGGGCGACTATTGAAGATTGTTCTGATTATCCCAATTTGTTTTAACAGCTACTGTACCACATTGTCTACTTCACTGTTCTACCATGATATCTAAATCCTTGATTTCACTCCGCCTCTTTATTTCACCCAATTGTGATGCAGCCATAGATACAGGATTTGTACATGTAATGACAAGCAGCAAGATATCAGTGATGCTGTGTTTGGATTTTGTTATCAAGAGCGGAATTAGAAACACCTTAAACTAACATAAAGTGTGAAACCGTACATGACCGATTCTCAGACCCAGCAATGAAACGACCTTCACACACGCCACACTGGCATAAGTATCAGTGCTGTACGGTTACAGATTATTCTGTAGGAGACGCTCGGCTGCACATCAAAAGACGCTGTAATCTCGGCCTGTGGGGCATTAAGTGTTTGTTCTAGGTGAGACTGGCGATCAGTTAAATTATTAACTTGTCCATTTGTAGGCCTACAAGTAACTTGTGATTTTCAATTGTCCCACAAGCAGAACCACTTGTCCCGGACATGCGGACAACTTAGTGTCTGTTATCACTCGTCGATTGTTATCTGACACTCTCTTTTATTATTCAATTAGTAGCATGTGTGAAGAGGATTCGTGTAGCCCAACGACCAACAGTCGATCGGGTACTCTCTTACCAAGCTCCACTTGTTTCAAAAGAGCTAGATTCGTGCAAGTTCGTCAACTTTCCTACCACACGGTAAGTGATATATTATAACATATCCTGTAAAAATATCCGAGGACCGATATGTTTGGGAGCGTTTCTTATTTGAACGCGCTCCTTGAATGATTTGACTTAAGTGCCTGGTTGCGACTTGGTATATTTACCGAGAGAGCTGCGTAAGGTGTCCTGTACATTCGAGTGGCTAGTGACCATATGTTACACTCTGTATTTTGCAGGGAAGAATGGAAGTTTATTTGGTGCCTCGTCCACAGTCGCTCGGATCCTGAAGCCATAATTCCGAGCGCCGAGACGCTTTCAAAGAAGGTATGAGACTTACGGCTCCCACTGTCACACCCTTCCCTCACTCACACGCGAAATCTGTCCTTCACTCGGGAAAGCACTCAGTGAAGTTTCGCTTCCGCCCCGGTGCTACAGCTGTGGGGTGACGTCACGCTCTTGATAAAGGTAACAAGGAGTCGAACAGAGCTGGACCAATAGGCGCATTCTCGTCTACCAGAGGGCGCTGCTCAATCGTACCCAGCGGCGTTCGCCGTGACACAGTAGCACCATCTGTCGAGAAGGCTGACAACTTCCATACAGGGTAGCAAGGAACATGAGAATTGCAATCGAGGCACAGTGACTAATATGTTCCTTAAGGTAACAGTTTCCACTGCACCAGTATATTTGTAATAGTTATTTTTGCCTTGACAAATCAATATTATAAAGGTAGTAAAATGAAATATAATTTGCCAAGAGAAGGGAACAATGTTGCCTTTAAATGCTCTCTTCCCATTGTCCCAAACATTACTGTAACAATGACATTTACAGTGACTTAGATAAAACAATTGAAAAAGTCCAGTAAGGACTGTCACAAATGGATATGATCTGACCAGATTAAAGAATGCTTACAGGTAATAAAAATGTTTCGAGTCTACAAAATGATATTTTCGGGATTATATAATATATGTACACCACAAATTCAAGCTTCAATACCACCTTGTTTTTAAAAGGCATGTACAATAACAATAACCAAATCAATGTCACAGCGGACTCTAATGTAATATTGTTAAACACACATACACAAATACGCACAAAGCGAAATATAAGTCAACTATCAGGTTGCATATAGAAAATGCATATGACAAACAAATCAGTTAGCACTGATTAATTTATCAAACCATTCATTCCATATTTATGGGAAATAGAAACTTATAAATTGTGGTGTAGGTAATGGCGTAACCAAACAGTTGAAATTTCTCTGTTGTGCGTTTCTGTTTGGCTTTTCCCCATATTGAACTGGTTTAGTTCGGCCTCGTACTTGTACGACGGGGTATGTTTTGCAGCAGGAATCTTTTTTTTTTTCGGGTAGGGGTGTGGGGGGGGGGGGGGGGGCTTCATGTTGTACGATGGGGTATGTTTTTCTCATTCCATTCCTACAGCGGGTTTAATATGTATTTGTTTCTGTATGTCGAGACTCCCGGGATTACATAGCGACCGTTGACAGTGCAAATGCAATGAATGGTCCCTGTGAGGCGTGTCGAGAATCACATGTTTATCTGGCTTCATGCCATTTTGTCTTTGGCAGTCTTGTCACAAGCGCCAACATATATTATTTCTGATGATTCATTATCCAAGCCGCACACCCCATTTTATAATCGTAGGACGAATTATACATTTAAATAATACCTTGTACGACGGGACATGCTTTTTGCCATGCTCACCTTGCAGGACGGGTGATACATTTAAATTATACCTTATACAGGTTTAGGCATTCTGTGGATTTGATTGAGTTATCAGAAGTACCGTTGTCGAGCCCTGTTTGGTGCTCATAATCAGCAATAAGCATTTGTCTCATGATGCTGCTACACCAAGTGATTTGGTGGCCGTGTGACAAGGGGGTGGGGGCAGCAGGAACAAAAGCTACAAGATCGTCTTCCTGCTACAGTAATGCACACAATTTGATGACAGATGGCAAAACATAGGCATTTGTATATATTACAGTTCATGGTCAAACTGAGACTTATGACCCTGAATGCTAACGATACTATTCAACCATAGTCACCATATCTTGAATTATACATGCATTAATCAGATGAAGTTCAAAGACATGCTACAAATCTTGTCATATAGTTATATGGAGAGGCTACATTTGGCAGGTGTAACTGGTCACATGACCTCTGATGGCAGTATATAAATGAGCCTCCCATGGGTCACGGCAGCATTGATGCAGTAGCATGTCACACTTTCTGAATTCTGATTCTGTTATTTCCAATCATGTCGAATACGCCTGTTGGCAAATGTTATCAAATGTTCATTTGTGTACCTATTATGAAACTAGTATTCTCTGGTATTCATTTATGAGTGCTCCATTGTACTGCTTATGTTAACCGCAAGACATTTGTCCCATTACCAAGTACATTGACATTACAAATATTTCATGTTGTTTTCTAATTTCGTTTTGGCCCAGTACATATTTATCTATAAATGTAATCACGGAGTGTAGGGGCTTACTGTCGTCCTATGCTTACTTGTTATCATTTGTGGGTATCATTGGAGCATGTTTTGATTGTTTGTTTGCTTTTGATAATATGCTTGATAACAAGTGGTGGTTATGACTGCATTGGATCCGTGGAGTATCAAATGGGTTATTAGATAAATAGTGGATGTGTCACAAGTAAAAATGCATTTCTCTGACCGACTTCTGTTTATTAGTATTGAGCTCTACTGCAAAACTCTACTGCAAACTCTCATCACTTGTCCATGCTTGCAAAATCAAGCAGTCTGTCGGCACCCACACACACCGCCCACAGTATCTAATGATTCAGTCTCACTGTCAGGATCGAAGTTGTGAATGTCAGGAGACTGAAGAAGAACAGTCATGTGGTTGACTTAAATGTAGTGGCATAAGGTGGACCACCAGTCACTCGTGGTTTGTCTCATCATATTGAAACTTTTCTCACATTCTGCCATAGATGAAGATATTGTTTATATCAGGTCAAACAAATGCAAAACATTTGAGCATTATTTCTCTAGCATACGATTTCACTTGGGGCCAGCTTAAACTGCTCAGAAGCTTGGCCCAGTCACCTTAGCCCAGTCACCTTGGCCCAGTCGCCTTTGCCCAGCCGCTTGGCCCAGTCGCATGGCCCAGTCGCCTTGGCCCAGTCGCTTGGTCCAGTCGCTTGGCCCAGTCACCTTGGCCCAGTCGCCTTGGCCCAGTCGCCTTGGCCCAGTCGCCTTGGACCAGTCGCCTTGGCCCAGTCGCCCTGGCCCAGTTGCCCTGACCCAGTCGCTTGGCCCAGTTGCTTGGCCCAGTCACTTTGCCCAGTTGCTTTGCCCAGTCGCCGTGGCCCAGTCGCTTGGCCCAGTCACTTGGCCCAGTCGCCTTGGCCCAGTCGCCTAGGCCCAGTCGCTTTGCCCAGTCGCCTTGGCCCAGTCACTTGGCCCAGCCACTTGGCCCAGCCGCTTGGCCCAGTCACTTGGCCCAGTCACCTTGGCCCAGCCGCTTGGCCCAGTCGCCTTGGCCCAGTCGCCTTGGCCCAGTCGCCTTGGCCCAGTCGCCTTGCCTACCCGCTTGGCCCTGTCGCTTGGCACAGTCGCTTGGCCCAGTTGCCTTGGCCCAGTTGCTTGGCCCAGCCGCTTGGCCCAGTTGCCTTTGCCCAGCCACTTGGCCCAGCTGCCTTGGCCCAGTTGCCTTGGCCCAGTCACCTTGGCCCAGTCACCTTGGCCCAGTCACCTTGGCCCAGTCACTTGGCCCAGTCGCTTGGCCCAGTAGCTTGGCCCAGTCGCCTTGGCCCAGTCGCCTTGGCTCAGTCGCTTGGCCCAGTCACTTGACCCAGTCGCCTTGGCCAAGTCGCCTAGGCCCAGTCACTTTGCCCAGTCGCCTTGGCCCAGTCACTTGGCCCAGTCGCTTGGCCCAGTCACTTGGCCCAGTCGCCTTGGCCCAGTCGCCTTGGCTCAGTAGCTTGGCCCAGTCGCCTTGGCCCAGTCGCCTTGGCCCAGTCGCTTGGCCCAGTCACTTGGCCCAGTTGCCTTGGCCCTGTCGCTTGACCCAGGCCCTTGGTTGTAGAGTATGCCATAACGCATCAATATCATATCAGAATCAGATTCTGTTATTTGTAGTTTCTATCATTATTATTTTAATGTGACACAAAACATAACTTGTCAGGTCAACTCTGCATGTCCAAGACCTTAGTAGCACGAATAAAGCGCTTGGAAAGGCTCGCATTATACGCTATGCTGCAGCTTCATGTAATCCGCTTTAATCACCTTCTCCCATCCTCCATTGGTTCCCTTTGAAGTTTGACTGACGGAGCAGCCCGCTTGTTTCATTTGGCTCAAGTTATTGTGATCAGTGCAAGTTATAGTTTCCCATCACAATACACAGGAATAATCCTCAAGTTGGGTAGCTAATAATACACAGTTAACGAGAAAGGAAAATCTAATCAATTTCAGTAACGGAAATGCGTCACTTATCAACTTTCTCCACTTGTATCTAACAGGCGGATAAGTCGCGCTCTGGTCTGCAGCACGATTATTTTGTCCTTGATAAGTACCTGGTAAAATTCAGAAGACGTGGGAAGTCTATTTTTCTCGCTACGTGACCTTCAGCGGTATTCATAATTAAACGACGATATTCCTTCTCTTCTAATGAGGCCTTGATGTCACATAAGAGGTTTGTGTTACTTAATGGTTTTAAACCTAGTGTTGGACTATAAATGATTCTACAGAAGGTGATGATTACGGTAGGTGTGTTATATGCACCTATCATTAGCGCTATCGAACCAAAGACGGGAGCTGCAGTAATCAAACCTGAAGTTGTTCTGTTTGGCTACCTATCATATATGCCATGCGTGAATTTTATCGTAGACGAACTACGCTAACCTGGTGCGTATTCATACATAATCTTAACTTGAGTCGTCTCGACACGAGTCCGCGATCTCAGATCGTATTCATAAAGAACAACTTGACGTGATTTCAGTTGACCCAACGACTGTTTTTCTTATGAATACGGCTGAGACATCCAACTCAGCTTATACTCTCGAAACCTGTCTTTATGAATACAGCCCCTGATCTAAAGCTTGTTGATACACGGTTATTTTATGGTCCCATGCACGGGTAAAAAGCGGAGACAAACGTCTCAAGCATGCTTTTGATGTTTGGCAATATAATTAACCCAGAGAGCGATTTCAACTCGCCTAATATCGCTTTCAATCGCCATTGGTGGGCGGGCGACCAGGAGATTCCACCCCTGTAATCGATCAGTGTTTTTTTAAAGTGTAAAATACTACTGATGAACTCCAATTTATTTCAAAATAAGCTTGACCAAAGGTATTCCAATGTAGATCCCCAGTTTATAGATGGATGTTAGGGATCAGGCAGAGAAATGTATGAAAATATATTTGGTTTGACCCCAGGCGATCAGCCGCGTATGAATGCTGGAGGCGGCCGTGTGAATACGAGGCAAGCTGCGCCCTAGGCGCGGCTTCAGCCCATGTTTTAAAGTGTGCAATTTGTCAAAAGCGTCCTTATCTATTTCAAAATGGTTTAAACAAAAATGTCGTTCATCATGCTTCGATAACCCCAGTATTTAGATGGATGGGTCAAGTGGATAAATATATGAAAATTGACATTATTTGATCACATACGATCATCGGCGCATGCAAGGCAAGGTTGACCCTGATACGCACTTCCTTTGGCGTGAACATGAGAAGATTTGGACGATGTTTTAAAGTGCAAAATACGGGGAAAAAATATCGAATTTGTAATATCATATTTATACTGATCAATGACCGCTATTGCGGGTGCCTGATAATATTTGGGGGAAAAACATTTTTTTATATCATTCGTCGACTCGGGCCCTCATAACTCCCTCCATGATCTATTCATTGGTCGACTCGGGCCCTCATCACCCCCTCGATGCTCTATTCAATAGACCACTCGGGCCCTCATCACACCCTCGATGCTCTATTCATTGGTCGACTCGGACCCTCATCACTCCCTCGATACTCTATTCAATGGTCGACTCGGGCCCTCATCACTCCCTCGATGCTCTATTCAATAGACCACTCGGGCCCTCATCACTCCCTCGATGCTCTATTCATTGGTCGACTCGGGCTCTCATCACCCCCTCGATGCTCTATTCAATAGACCACTCGGGCCCTCAACACTGCCTCGATGCTCTATTCAATGGTCGACTCAGGCCCTCATCACCCCCTCGATGCTACATTCAATAGACCACTCGGGCCCTCAACACTGCCTCGATGCACTATTGAATAGACGACTCGGGCCCTCATCACCCCCTCGATGCTCTATTCAATAGACCACTCGGGCCCTCAACACTGCCTCGATGCTCTATTCAATAGACGACTCGGGCCCTCATCACCCCCTCGATACTCCATTCAATAGACCACTCGGGCCCTCAACACTGCCTCGATGCTCTATTCAATAGACGACTCGGGCCCTCATCACCCACTCGATGCTCTATTCAATAGACCACTCGGGCCCTCAACACTGCCTCGATGCTCTATTCAATAGACGACTCGGGCCCTCATCACCCCCTCGATGCTCTATTCAATAGACGACTCGGACCCTCATCACTCCCTCGATACTCTATTCAATGGTCGACTCAAGCCCTCATCACTCCCTCGATGCTCTATTCAATAGACCACTAGGGCCCTCAACACTGCCTCGATGCTCTATTCAATGGTCGACTCGGGCCCTCATCACTCCCTCGATACT
Source organism: Urechis unicinctus (assembly GCA_034190875.2). Taxonomy (NCBI): domain Eukaryota; kingdom Metazoa; phylum Annelida; class Polychaeta; order Xenopneusta; family Urechidae; genus Urechis; species Urechis unicinctus. The sequence continues at coordinate 35,295,550 of CM067348.1, read as the reverse complement.
CTATTCAATGGTCGACTCGGGCCCTCATCACTCCCTCGATGCTCTATTCAATAGACCACTCGGGCCCTCATCACTCCCTCGATGCTCTATTCATTGGTCGACTCGGGCCCTCATCACTCCCTCGATACTCTATTCAATGGTCGACTCGGTCCCTCATCACTCCCTCGATGCTCTATTCAATAGACGACTCGGGCCCTCATCACTCCCTCGATGCTCTATTCATTGGTCGACTCGGGCCCTCATCACCCCCTCGATGCTCTATTCAATAGACCACTCGGGCCCTCAACACTGCCTCGATGCTCTATTCAATGGCCGACTCAGGCCCTCATCACCCCCTCGATGCTACATTCAATAGACCACTCGGGCCCTCAACACTGCCTCGATGCACTATTGAATAGATGACTTGAGCACTCATCACCTCCTCGATGCTCTATTCAATAGACCACTCGGGCCCTCAAAACTGCCTCGATGATATATTCAATGGTCGACTCAGTCCCTCATCACCCCCTCGATGCTCTATTCAATAGACCACTTGGGCCCTCAACACTGCCTGGATGATATATTCAACGGACGACTCGGACCCTCATCACTCTATTGATGCTCTATTCATTGGTCAACTCGGGCCCTCATCACCCCCTCGATGCTCTATTCAATAGACCACTCGGGCCCTCAACACTGCCTCGATGCTCTATTCAATGGTCGACTCAGGCCCTCATCACCCCCTCGATGCTACATTCAATAGACCACTCGGGCCCTCAACACTGCCTCGATGCACTATTGAATAGGCGACTTGAGCACTCATCACCTCCTCGATGCTCTATTCAATAGACCACTCGGGCCCTCAACACTGCCTCGATGCACTATTGAATAGGCGACTTGAGCACTCATCACCCCCTCGATGCTCTATTCAATAGACCACTTGGGCCCTCAACACTGCCTGGATGATATATTCAACGGACGACTCGGACCCTCATCACTCTATTGATGCTCTATTCAAAGGTCGACTCAGGCCCTCATCACTTCCTCGATGCTCTATTCAATAGACGACTCGGACCCTCATCACCCCCTCGATGCTCTATTCAATAGACCACTCGGGCCCTCAACACTGCCTCGATGATATATTCAATGGACGACTCGGACCCTCATCACTCTCTTGATTCTCTATTCAATGGTCGACTCGAGCCTTCATCACCCGCTCGATGATCTATTCAATGGTCGCCTCGAGCCCTCATCACTCCCTTGTTTCTGCTTCTGCTAATGAGCAGTCACTACAACAGTCATGAAGAACTGGTGGTTAAATCAAGCGTTTCTTGCAAGGGCACTTTCTGCAACACACTACTAAGGCCCGGAGCCTGGAATGGCCTGGTCCAGTCAACTGGCTGGTGGTCACTTGCATCGTTCGCATTTTCTGTTCCACCTTCTTGTTCATATTCATCCACGTGCATTATCCATTTCTCGCAGAAGGCGGCTGCTCAACCAGATTAATCTGATCTTCTCATATTTACTGTTGTAGGCACCATACAACACGTTAGTGTTGGTGTGTCGTGAAACCCTATATTTACAAACATTGTTACAGCTCAAATCCGGTAAGGGTTCATTTTTAAATCATGAACCTGGTTGTTACGTGCAATACTTCTCTTTCTGTAGCGGCTTACATTCATGTTTGAATTTACCTAAATATAGTTGAATTGACTAAAATGGATGTATTATAGCTAACAGGATTCTCTTAACGTCAAAGAACACCCTCGCCTTGACCGACCAATCCTCTATGCGCTATCCGTATCCTACTGTCAAGTACCAACTAAGTACTATACGGGCCATTCTTTTTTCACCATCTTATGCAATGCATTTATGCAACTGATGTTTTAAATATTCTTGAATAGCTTCAGTTGCTAAGCCTCAATCACCATGACAGTTTTTATAACCTGCAAGAAACCAGATATTGTTGTCGGCGTGACCAAATAGCTTCAAACTTTAGTTTGTTTCCCAGACATGATTTTGGATAAAAAAATATCTCGGTGTTGTTGTTAACATGTGCGTGTTCTCTTCTGATGACGTACGTCATCATTATTATTGGTGATATTAGTTGGTCCTGTGCCATCGTGCATGTGCACTTTTTACATTCAGATATTTGAATAAGACCCTCTATTGACAAGATATGAGTAAACTGCTTAAAGTATAGATATCCAAGGATTTTTTCACACGCATCATTGTGGAATAGTTTAGAATGCCTCAGCTATCAGCAATTATTCCGACTCCACGGTAGAGGATTCGATTAAATGACTTTTGGGTTCCTTTAATATAAGCAAAGGTATCAGACCAACTTTGACATTCGTTGCATTAGTACTGAGGGAAGAAAAGGAAAAGTGTATGGTAATGTCTTCACAGGTAACAACTTCTTGTCCTCCATCACCGCAGAAGGTCGGAGGACCTATCATACTGACCATCAAAGTGTAAACTTTGCCAGCCAAAATCACTGATGGCGAGGGAAATCGAATCTTTATGGGGATGCTGTTGCCATCGGATACCAAGCAGGTTGTTTGAAGATCATTCAAAATGGCGCCTTGATCATCTCGCAGATTGACCTTAAGCTGATGTGAACTCTGAATGTCCCCTCCAAAGAGACCTATTCCTGCAAGGAGGCAATCTGTGTCACGATATTGCATCCATATCATGACTTTCGTAATTCCAACTTTCGTCAATTTCCGTGAAGCGTTGACAAATGATGTCTTCTTCCTGGGGCGAGTCTGTGGTGAAATGGGGCATCAGATTTCGTGGGCGGGATGGAAATCTGTCCGCAGGTTGTTCGATCTCGCGACGCCTTCTCCTGCTGGCAATGTCACTTTTCTATCGGGGTCAGGAAAGACGACGTCTCTGAAGCCTCGGCAAATTCTTCAAATGTCATAGCAGCAAAACGTATTTTTCGCACCATTTTCCATAATACCTCACGTTTATTTCTGTCATTTAATTCAATATTTCTTTCTCGACACCGCGCTTCCGCCCAGTGTAAACAAGCCGTGTAAACAACAGTTTCATTCTCACACGCCATCTGTTCACAGTCAAGAATTCTATCCAAGGTCGATGAAGAGATGCCTAGAAATTCTTCAGAAGTCATCACTGCATCAATTCGTTTTTGAACAATATCCATGCATTTTTCGGTAAGTGCATCATTGTCATAGAACTTCGATCCAAGATTGGCAATATTGTGTGCACGTTTAGATTATTCTGGAGGAACTCGTTGCATTTCGCGGTCAGAGAAACAAGCATGTACTTCTGAGACAAATACAAAATGGCCATCACGTTGTCGGCTCTGATGTCACTCTCTTTGCAATAGATATACCTGCAGTTGAAACAACCATCATATTTCATTTCGTTTTAGCAAAGAAGAGCAAGCAATCTGAAATGTACTTTAACCAAAAAAAAACATTTCCGCTTATAAAAGTCACATCCGTATCTTATGATTATCTAATGTTCTATTTGAGGCCTACACATAGCCTGTCGTTGGTCAGATTGTTTTACACCTGAGCATTTGGTTGAATGCGGCCGGTTCAGCATCTTCGATGCAGATCGGGTTTTTCGTATTTTTCTCCCATCTCAACATGGCGTCAAACACGGGTGAGCGGCAGATGAGGACGTAGCGATGTGCAGATATCCTTTCCCCGTCACCTTCCTTACCCCCCACGACGAACACAACATCCGTGGCGTAGCGAGACTCCAACATATGTCGGTTGCATTCCAAGAATGTCTGCCCAGGAACTCGCCATTCCGGCACGTCCACCATGCTGACTCAAAGTGACTGGTACCGTCAGAAAGAGCAAGTGTACTGATGACTTCAGTTACCTATAACTTATGAATCACCTTTCTGCCCTACGTCTTCATGTAAATAAAATCCACTCACAACTGTTAACTGGTCGAGGATGTGTACACATACTTGAAGCACACTGCCTTTATATCTGAATATATAGGTATCGTTTTGATCGATGTTTTCACGCAACATGATGGCTCCATGTCATTCTTCATTGAAGTGAAAGTAAAAGTAAAAATGCATGACTGAATGGGCGGCTTTTATTTGATAGAGGTAAATGCATAAGATTTTAGCCAGACAATGTGCCAATGTGGGGTGGGATAGTCACGCATCAAACTCCGTGGACTTTAACGTTGTTATATGAGCCCACCTTGAAGAGAGTGGGTGTGTTTTTGCAGTGTCATGTCGGTGCTCGACAGTATAAAATGGGGGATTTATCATGTGAGTTCACGTATACGTGTTTAATATATTGAATGTATACATGGTGATTCATTCAATACATTAAACATTATCTTATTATGAGTCAAGCATTCAAGTTACAATAGTAATAGGGTGGGTTTGGGGGCACGTGGGGGGACATTCTGAAGATAGCACTCAAAGGTGACGAGCAAAACATTCCTACGGTAACCCCTACCAGGTATCAGGAGTGATGGAATGTATCACTACACGTGGAACGTCGTCCACTTGAACCACAGCCTGGCTCGTGCTATGGATTCACGTGGTCACTATACTGTATGGCGTGGCTGCAGATCAGTTTAGAGGGGAGGAGTGGAATAAGGAGTGGGATGATAAACCCGCGATGGAAAGTATGACAAAGCCTAATCAGCACCATGATTAGTACTGACTCAAAGAGAATAGTGGAAGTGGAATACTGGAGTCACGTGACACGGGTGCCATGTTGCGCTACAACCGATGTGATCCTATCATTATGACTACACGCTGTTAATATATGCACAGAATTATAGTCAATGAATCATAATGGTCAACGTCAGCGGCCCGTCAATAGCTATGTGGAATCTTAGTGACACACTTTTCACCGTAAATGATATATAAATATGGAGTTTGTAATCGCTGTAATTCGCTCACCAGTCACTAATCGGAAAGTTTCGCTTTGGTATACAGAGCACAAGCTGACCCCACACCGTGAAGCAATGCGTCAGCAAATCATAAAGCAGGTGTTATGCTCTGAAGTAGGGGTCGAGGTCCGGGTTTATACTGGACGCTGCTAGGCGCTGTTTACCCTGCTAAAATACGAGCATTCTCTGAGAGGTGGCTAATCGAAACCACATAATGACAGGGCGACACGAGTAACAACGTTACTGATATCAGTCATACCTTACAGAGTTACGACTAACTTATCCACGTGAAGGGTTTGCTGCTGACTTCGAGCACACCTGAACCAGATGAGCCATTGTTGCTTTACAACATATAAAATCATAACATATAATAATAACTGATTTGTTCTATTATTGTAAATATCACAACGAATGCATAGTTCATTCATGCTTCGAGGAATTCAACCACAGGAAGCATGTAAGGATAAAGGCAGGATCTAGGCATAAAATAATTGATTTGTTCTATTAATACAAATATCACAACGAATCCATAGTTCATTCATGGTGCGAGGAATGCAACCACAGTAAGAATGCATGCTTTTAAACTTCCAGATAAGAATATTTGATATTGAAAAGCATTATATTAAACGTAAAAATTGATCAAATGTTATAAATACACAAAATGCCATAAATGATTACACCAATTAATTTTTTTTTACATAATATGCATTCCTAATTCCACTCCCAAGTTTTACAATGTACATTTAAATCAGCAATAACAAGTCGATATTTTAGTTGTAGTGCGAACATAACAAAAGTGTAACAGAACCCTTATATTGTATTCACCTACGTTTCTTAAACCGCAGTTCCATGCAATGACAAGGAATTTTGCATGTAGCATGTGTGAATTCATTCGAGGTATTATCTAAGTTTATATACATTTTTAACACACCGTCGGCACATTGTATAACCCAATCGTTAGGAATTGAGAGGGCGATAGTCCCATCATGAGCATTATTCTCCAAAGTAAGCCCAAGAGCTGTAAATACATCCTGCAGAAGTTTGAAGTTCCAGAGGCCAGGGGACAAAACAATACCTTCTTCTTTTCCTGTCGGAATTTGCCCCGTTCTAATAGACACATATGATTCATTGTAATACCAACCCACAGTATACGTGATTGACCTAAGACCTACGCATAGATCACCTGCACTATTGTCAATAGCATTTTGCATGGACACAGCCTCGCCGCTTTGAACATTAGACAGTGTGAATAAACAAGCCTTTAGTTTCAATCGAAAAGCTACATATAAAAAACGGGCGGGGTGTATCAAGCTATTTTGGTGGGAGATAAACTAACCCGACAAACAATTCAAGTTGTTCACAATGGCGGTACATTCACAGCAAAGTTTCCTGATCTATTCAGTAACTATAAGGTGCCGCCGGTAACAGCGGACAAAGTAGTAAAAGACTGGTTGACAAATGAAATTCAGTTTTGGCAGAACCAGTTAAACTTTGCAGTGTGGTGTGTATCATCCGGCGGCGGCGTGTCATCCCACGACCACCTCGAGGCTAGGATTTCACTCGTGAAAGCTCTCTACACCTTTCACCTTTATTACTCAGTGCGTCGTCTATTGTCAGAACTGCAAGCGTCTCTACCTCAGGATCATGCCTATGACCCTATAACAATCCATATAACAAGAGGGCCTATCAGAGACTCTGCACCGACTTTGGTGTTCAACCAAACACATACTGGCGTCAGAAGGCATCCGCCGCTAATAGTGACCTTGGTATCTGATGTGCACATGATGTGTATGGTTACGGGAATGTCGTCAAGGTTGCTGGTCGAAACGTTCGTTATGATCCTACACAGAGGGCCTTTGAGGCGGAAAAGGATAAAAAGCCCGGCTTTGCCCACGCCAGCAACCTACAATTCTTTCAGGGAAAATGGGGGCTGTTCTACATCGAGCACAGGGACCTGAAGCAGACGAGGCCTGGAGTACATTCATACTGGACACTTCTGAGGGCTTTACACAGACCGGCGTTGAACGAATTAACGACAGCATCAGGACCTATGTATGGGCCGTTCTTGGTGCTCAGACTCAAACCCGCTCAAACATCCTTTGATGCCAAAAAGCAATTTCAAGCCGACGTTGAGGATCCCATTAACTCCTCAGTGGACATTTCGTCATCCATCTTCCGGTATCTGAACGTCCTCCAGAACGCTTCCTCAAAGGTTGATTATGTGTTTGGAACGGGCCTGTTTATGGCCCCGTCGGATATGACCCTTGCAATTGGCGATATGACTGGGTACAACAATATGATTATCATCGCGACTGAGAAACAGTATATCTGCAACAATGCGGGGGTCAACTCGGTTTTTGAGCTCTCCAGGCGTTCCAAGTGGTGAGGCCGATATACCTGTAGTAAAGGCGCAGGAGGATGAGAAAGCCGCACTTTTTGTAGGTGAAATCGCTATAGGCTTTGCTTGTGCTTTGGTTTGCTACGCTCCCAACGCTCGTCAAAGCAAGTACCAGGGTCGAGATTGCCAATCCAATCACAGTGAGGATGGAGGAGACTGTTGTGCACTGCTCCCGGAACAGGGTGCGTACATGCTCAACTAGCATTGTGTTCTCGTTAAGAAGTTTGTTGATCTTTTGCCTGATGCGTTAATTTGGGTTT